>JAWDHC010000001.1:0-390585 GCA_036172615.1 Curvularia verruculosa | reverse complement strand
GTGGGGAGCTGCCGACTCGCTTGGGGTGCCGACTCGCTTGTGAACTACGTTATATAATTATAATTTTTATATTAATAGATATATATTAACTTAGAATTAACTCTAGTATATACTTAAATAGATTAATATAATTTTTATAATAGTTGTAGGCTACGATGTTACTATAAAGTTAAAGTACCTGTAATTTTGTCTATTACGGCGGTTGTTCCGTTACGAAGAGATGTACGTTAGCTATCTAGAATAATAATATGTAAAAGAATAGTTTGACGATGTACTGAGTGCTTTGCACTGATCACTGAGCAAGCCACGTGATTGTGGCGCAGTTGGGAAGGATTGCGGCACAGCGTCCTAAGGCTGCCTCTTCCAAACTGCTCACTGGTCCGTATCCTGTTGTAGCGCGCAAACGTTTTTAAGGATTATAACAAAGGGCAGGGCTGAGAGTAGCGCTGTTGTGTTGTTATATAGCAACGGTATCGATATTGTTAGGTATCGTAAACGACGATGCCCGCCAAGGTCATGTTATGACAATATCTGCTGCGGGTATGCGCCATTACTACTCTCAGAAGCTGGCTACTATAATAATAGCGTTACAATGTGCGTTCTGGTACGTAGGAATGGACATTAGCGGCTTTGGAACCCACGGATCCGGCGATCGGACAGTGTCTTTGTTCTTGGGTTCATCTTGTTGTGGCTTTTATTCACATAGTGGTCTTTGTCTTCTAGGTTGCTTGAAATATTGTATCAGTTCGATTTTACGGCGTTAGGTTAGGTTTTCCAAATAATATAATTATTCTCGCCTATCATCCCAACCAACTTTGATTCACAACTGTCAAATCGACCTTTTTTTTCTTAAGTAAAAGCTTTGGATTGATAACATCAGCGTGTTGCTTTAGAGGCTTCTTAATCGTAACATGGGTCCAAAGAAAACAGGAAAAACGGGGCTTAGAGCTCGCGCCAAAGACGGTGCTGCTGCGCAAAAAGGCAATCTTGCTGGAAACACTGATAATTCTCTAGACATTCCTAGAGTCGGAGAAACAGCTCGAGCTGAAGAGATCAATCTAGCTGAAGAAGTCGCTCGAACTGAAGAAGCACGGAAGAGAATGAAAGGAGAAGGTTATCCAAGAGTGCAGTCTGGGAAAGAGTGTATTACGTTGGAATTACTTAAACATCAACTGAGTGTATGCCAACAAAATCGAGAAAGTACAACTGCTGCACTTCCGGACTTATTTCAAGAGCGCAATCGATTGCGCGCCGCAAAAAATCAGAACGAACTCAGAACTTGGGAACGTAAAGAAGGAAAGAAGGCAACGCGGAACTATCGCTCTGAAGAGCATAACAAACTAAGAGACGCTCAAGCCCTTTTGGAAGACTTCCTATATTACCAAAATCCAACACATCGAAGGTTGAGATATGCCGCTCTCCGAGCGGACTACCCACCTGCTAGATTGGAGCGTGAAGGTCAGCGAATCCCATACTTATTCGTTCATGGTAGCGACCCACGCCTTCGGGATGTTCTTGATACTTTTGACGCTCATGGAATAGGCGGACCACTTTACCGGCAGGGACTGACAGACTGGGGAGGCAACTCAATTCCAGAAAGAGAATTAGGCTTTAGGTCAAAGCTTGTTCAGCCAAATGAGTTGCATCTATGGACACCTGTTTGTCGGAGAAAGCCAGTTGGATTTGGTGTCACTGACAACAATCTAATTGAAACTACAAAATTGCAGCTAGACGAGGACGCCTTGTCTGAAGTATGCAAGCGTATAAGAAAGTCAGCTATTCCTGGTTGTGAACATCTCTACCACGAAACCAACGCACAAAGAAATGTTGATGAGCTTGGAGATCAAGTTGACAAGGACGCTATTGGCGACGATATTGAACTCGCAGATTCGTCCTTTGCAGCGAGAACCCCGACCGCAATTGATTGTCTCAAGAACATACCAGAGGGAAAGATAGCCATGGAAGAGTTTGGACAGGTACGAACAAGAGAAGGCGTGTTCATTGCTGCATTAGAGTCGTCTTATGTGTATCCTACATCCTTTGATTCCCTTGGACCTGTGAGCGATAAAATTCATCCAAACTTTACGATTAGCGCAGCACGAGACACGATTGATGGCCCGAATGAAGAATCTGATAAAGCATCAGAAGGCCCCTCGGCTCCTGGTGAGCCTAGCGGAGCATTCTCTGCGCCAGAGTCATCTCCAAAGAGAAAAGCCGTTCACAAAACAGTTTTCTCGACCCGAAAAAGGTCAAGGAAGGGTGCAGCCAAACCTCAAGAGCCGCAAGTCCCGATTACAATCAATTATCCTTACCCGGCAAGAGAGTTTGAAGATACTAGTCGGGAAAGATGGCTCAAACTCGACCCTGAGACTGATCAAGATCATGCACCGATTTCGACAGCAGGACGCAAGGAAGTTTATGGTCGGCGTGAGTGGCATGTCCACATGTCACTTGCACCTGCATCACCAGTAGACGATGCATCAACAGTAGATGACGCATCACCAGTGGATGAACATTCAAATAGAAATGTGGTCACTTACGAGGGTAAGGGAAAAGCGCGTGCTGTGAGCGGTGTTGAATATCGTAGCTCGTAGTGAGTGGACGTTCAGAACAATGAGAGAGATTTTTGTTGGATTAGAAAGTATTATAATCAGGTAGTTAGCTATTAAAGTAAATTTCCCTTCTTGTACAGAGTTAAAAGGTTATAGGAACTGTCAGCTTGTCTAATGTTAATCCCTGAGATCCTGGACACACCCTGAGGCAAGACGGTTTTGCATCTCAATAGTGAACTAGACGACGAAGACTCAGACGCGTCATTCGCGCCCGAGATGTCCATTGATAGACATTCGCCCGATCCTATATGACAAAAATTAAAAGCCCAGAGTAAAGAAGCATGGATGGTGAAATTAGCAACCAGCGCTCAATCATCAAGCTGCCTAAAGTTGATTGCTGCGATGCCTTCCACCGTTTTGGTGGCAAGTATGCGAAAACTCGATCTGCCAATGCATGACCAGTTTGTGGAGATGACCTCGGACTGCAGAAGGGGATGCTTTGGCTTCTACCGCGGAAACAGACTATGGTGCGCCAAGTACAGCAACCGAGACGTTTACGAGCCAAAACTGTTTGAATTGACAAAGGCGGATTCCATAAGTACGAAGGGAATCTAGGTCTGCGAGATTAGTCACTCAAACTTGAGCGCGCTTACGTTCGTATAAATGAAACGGACAATTTCTATAAAAGTGGTGTGGGAGCAAAAGATAATACCTTTTACTCATCCCAAATACTAGATAGATATGCTCTGACAAGTGATATTCATGATTTCTTTAGCTACGATCAACCAGATGAGTGGTGGAGGTCTAGAGTATGGATGCGGGGATTTCCAACTAGGACACGAACAGGCTGGCAACAGTAAGCTAGCCATTAAGATTTGTTTACACTTCGCTTCTGCTAAGCGCTGGCCCTCAGCAGCGTGTCAGCTACATCCTGCACTTTAAGTGGAGCATAGGCAACGAGGCTGAATAGCCAAGATATAGATAACACTGCCTTGCGTTAGCTACGGCACCATGTCACCATCTTCACATTTCCTGCGAGTCCATTTTTCATCAAGGTATTCTATCGCAATCTCTGCCTTTCACCTCGCAATACCACGATATGCCGATCCAGCTGCGCTGTGAAGACTACACCGTCGGATGGGTGTGCGCCCTCCCGATCGAGCTGGCTGCGGCACAGGAGATGCTCGACGAAAAGCACGCCGCCCTCGACCAAGATCCTCATGATAATAACATATATTCCCTCGGCTCAGTAGCCGGACACAACGTTGTCATTGTATGTCTGCCAGATGGGCGCATAGGGAACAACCCGGCGGTAGCTGTGGCGATGCAAATGAAGAATACCTTCAAGGGCATCCGCTTCGGCCTTATGGTGGGCATTGGCGGAGGAGTGCCGAGCGCAAAGGCGGACATCCGCCTAGGGGACGTGGTAGTGAGTAAACCCGACGGAATCTTCGGCGGCGTTGTACAATACGACTCTGGCAAGACTACTCCAAGCGGGTTCAAAAGAACAGGGTCGCTTAATTCACCACCACAAATATTGCTTGCCGCGATAAATCATGCGCGAGCGAACGAGTTCTGTACAAGAAGCAAGGTAGCTGAGTATATCGCTAAGCTTGAACGTATTCCTAAGTTTCGGCGCGACAATGCTGGGGCTGACGTTCTCTTCATGGCGAACTACGATCACGAAAACGAGGGGCATACGTGCGACAAGTGTAAGAAAGAGAGACAAGAGGTGCGGGCGGCGCGTGACAGCGATGAGGTAGTAATACACTATGGAACGATCGCATCAGGCAACCAGGTTATAAAGAGTGCAGCGAAAAGAGACTCAGTCAGCACAGAGCTTAATGGCGTGCTTTGCTTTGAGATGGAAGCAGCAGGTCTAATAAACAGCTTCCCGTGTTTAGTAATCCGTGGAATCTCCGACTACGCTGACTCACATAAGAACGATCAGTGGCAAGCATATGCGGCGGCAACGGCGGCGGCATATGGGAAGGAAGTGCTGTCAGTAATTCCGCGAGCGAACGTGGCAAGACAGTGCACAGTGGAAGAGACAGTTCAAGACGCAAGTAAGCGGTTTTGCATCACTGTTTTGTCTCGTAAGACAGAGCAAATCGATCTGTTCTTATGTGGACCAGATGGACGTATTTATACCTTATGTTGGTTACAAGGCAAAGGTTGGTCGTCTCAAGGCGAGAATCTGGACGGTGATTTTGCTCCCGGTGCCAAAATAACAGCAGTGTCAAGAGATTCATAAAAGTTGGATATCTTTGCTTGCGACATCCATGGTAACATCTCTACTAAGTGGTGGCATGTTCCAGGTTTGGTTAAACACTTGCTCGATTGGACCGTTTGGTCATCCTGGGACAAGGTGTGGGAGCGATTTCATGGAGGTGCCAAAGTAGCCGTAATATCACGTGGCGAAGACATTCTGGATTTATTTTCTCAGTCAGAAGACGGGCATATTGACGCACTGCAATGGATACAAGGAAGAGGATGGTCGAACGGCACTTATGGAAAATCGCTCCCCAAGGACACTCACGGCTTTCCAGATGGAGCACACATAACAGCCATCGCGAGGAATCAACAAAAAATGAATATCTTTGTTTGTGACGCAGCTGGCAATATCAAAACGCTGGCATGGAATAGTGACAGTGGCTGGACTGATTGGGAGTCAATCGGTGAGCAATTTTCGAATGAGACCGAGATATCAGCTATTGTTCCAAATGAGGATACGATTGAGATATTTGCTCGCAAACCGAATGGGCAAGCATATACTGCGAACTGGACAGTAAGCTCAGGCAAAAAGCCGTTATGGAATCAGATACCTCTTCACACAGGCACCAGGACTGAATCCAAAGTCGCCGTCATCAAGGTCTCACCTGAGACTCTCCAACTCTTCATCCATGGTTCTGATGGTTTCATATATACATGCTGGCGTTCTGGATTACAAGCCGAATGGTGCATCTCGCAACCGGTAGGGAAACAGAAGTTTTTAGGATCGGTAGATGTAACGGCTGTGACTCGAACGGGGTCTAGAGCTGTCGATTTGTTCGTATCTAACAATCAAGGTTCGTGGGTTACGGTATGGTGGACCAGAGGGAGCAAGTCGAACTGGGAGGAATGGCGTCCCCTTCAATTACCACCTGTTTTTAAGTGGTAATTTGTTTTGGAAATGTATTAGTCTTCCAATAAATCATTCCTTGTTTTGAAAGACTCAGAATGGCAAGGCCCGTCCAGGAAGGCCTCGCTCTACCTGTTTAGGTTGGCAGCCATTAGATGATGGGAAGAGGTCATGACAGTGAAAAGAAAGGTTGAGGAGGACAAATGACAATTTATTGCAAGTCAGTTTATTGTTGCTCACAGACTTTTTAGGTTAGACTATCAGCACATTCTGTGCAGCCACACAAGCCACCTTCTTGGTTGTAGTTGAAAATATTGTAGAACTGGCAACGTAATAGCTTAGATTGCTGTCTAGATTTTGATAGAATCATAGAGAGAATAATCATTGTCATGATGAATGTAGAGCAAGGAGCAATATCACAATAGCCAATATGAACTCGTTGTTTGAAAGAATATATTTGGATCATAACTTGAGGAATGGATTGCACGGTCGTACTCAAGTAGCTTTGATGTTGTGCATATGTTTTAAAGTGCTCCGTGCAGCATTTTGAACAGCAGTTTCGAGAGTACCATCTTCTACAATCTCAAGCAGCCTAAAAGGAATATACGTCAGCAAACTTCTCATCATGTTCTTCGTTATCAAAAAAAGGGATTGGCAAAAGGCTGAAGCGTTTCAGGGTCGCGGCTTGCAATGATAATCTTGTGGGGAAACTGTTGGAATGACAAACCTTTTCTTCCAGAAAGTCCATCGCTCGGACGGCGGATCAAATCGCATTACCTCACACCATGCCTTCTTTCTGTCCCAGTTATTTAGCTCTTCGAGGCTATTATACAGCCTGTCGCCGTTGTGTTCCACCCATTTTTCTGCTGCTGGAATCTGAAATTCAAGTTTGAGTTGACTGTCAGCCTCGCCATCGCCAGGTGCAATACGCGTGTCGTCCGGACCAGGTTTTCTCTCAAGCGTTTGAATCATATAGCGAGGAGCTCGATCCCCTACAAGCAGTGAGTATAGCATTCTTAGGCGACTGTATAGAGTAAGATTACAACTCACAGTCAAAAAGCCCGGCTGCAACAAGTCGAGCTTCAACATCTTGTTGTTTGACATAAACTGCAAGTTCGTGCTGTCTAGACTCTGTATCGGTAGTTTGTCTTGCGATCTGTCCGGGTGTTCTCCAAAAAGCATCCGACCAGACCATACGAAACCAAGGAAGTTGAGCCCATGATAACGGTGTTTGAGTATCTTCGTTTAAAAGTTCGCCGCGATGAATGGGGCTGGTAACCTTTGTCATTGCCGACAGAAGACCGACTACGTCTGCTGTACGGGAGGATGGCCATTCGATAAGCGCGTTTTTGAGTATATACCATAGTTGACATAATGCTACTACGTCGTCGGAATAGCCGCCAAGGTCTTTGAGAGGGGACTTGGATATAGGCTGAGTGATGTCATTGGCGGCCTGTTCAACGCTGGTCTTGCGATTGTAGAAGGCTTGCAATGCTGCGATTTCCTCTTCAAAGCAATCCTTGTAAGAAGCTTTTCCGTAGCGGGTAAGTTGAGATTGAAACCACTCCTCGTTGAGAGCTGGTGAATCTTCAGTGTATAGTGTATAAGGCATGTTTGGAAATCGTGTCGTTTCTGTAGGACTGTCAATTGCAGATGAATTAGGCACCCTTTTTGAAGACGAGTGCTTACAGGGCCCCCGACGATGACGTCAATGGTATGGCCAATCAGAAAATTCTTTGTAAGTTGTGACACGTTAGGCCAGAGCACTAGGCTGAGCATCAGCCTTGCGAGTCCCGGAGACCGAATACAATGGATACTGGGCCGGTGCACAAGGCAGAATTTCATGGATGTATTCAAATTGAGAATTTTGACAGGATGATCAGGTATATCTAGAAGGTGCATTTGAGCGCTCGTTACCGAATTTTGTCACGGTTAGCAGACACCTAGATTATCTGCGCGTCCAAATACAACCTCTATGGTGTCATTCTTTCACTACTACGGGACTCTAACAACAAAGTCTCGACAATATTTGATGTGAAATGTGAACCGTGCAGCCCGGAGAACGTCAGTGGGGAACGCTTATGTGGATCCTTCAGTGCTTATGTAGATCCTTTATTTTTGTTTCTGATACTAACCTGTCCTTCACATACGGTAAAGATAGCTGATCGAAGTCTTCAGGCGTCCAATAGATGTGGGGCAAATAATGGGTAAAAGATCATGCGACGGGACATGGCATATGTTTAAACAGTGCGCCGTCGATCTCAAAACAAGCTCACATGGATTATTGGATGCTTTGTTTCCATTTCTTAGGCGCTTTGGGTTGTGTGTCTTTACCAGATGAGTAGTGTGGTGTTTGGACAATGCAACCGATTCCATTCGCATTGTGAGCAATGCCTGGCGAGTCTTTTCGAGTTTTTGCAATTCGCAATGTTTATAATCTGCTTTAGATATACTACATATAATTTCAGATACTAAAGGTAGTCAAAGCGGCGAAATTCAAGCGAATATGCCTAGGCAAGCCGATTATCTTGGATAGTGACATGTCTTTCCAGGTACAGAAGGCCTATTGTTGAAAATCCACTGAAATTGGATGGAAAAGGCTTTTTCGGATGACAGCCATTGTACGAGTATGTCATTTCCAATATTTCTAAGTAAGATGTGAGATCAGATTCCGTGTACATACTCCGAGACATGACACTTCTTCGGCATGTGGGCACATCGTGACACAGCGAAGGATCGAAAGACTTTGGCCCCAGTGCGTTCCAATTACATTACACCCCCATAGCATGCAATCTGAGGTCATATCAGGCAAGCAAGATCAGGCAACATGCATCGAGCGATCGGTTCATGAATGACTGACAATGAATAATGCCAAGTAAGTTAGAGCACAAAGGGGTGGCTGTGAATATTTCTACTGTGCAACGAGTTAGTACTTAGAAACGTTTCTATTAGCATATAAAGGTCTCTCTTTCGCCGTTTGATCACAGCATCATTCAGAACACTCCGTCACTAAACATCTACAACTGTATCTTACAATCGTCCAAATCTTCACCGAATCTCATATTTACCCCCTCCACAACAATGAAGGTCAACGCCGTACTTGCACTCCTCCCCATCGTCCTAGCGGCTCCCAATCCACTTCAGAAGCGTCTCCCCAACCACACTCCAGTAGATGTACATGGACTGGATACGGACTTTACGGTCTCTTGTGGTTAGTGTTTCTGAACTCGATGTTCTGCCAAACACAACCTGACAATTATAGGCAAAACTAAAGTGGATGGTAGCGACATCCACAAAGCAGTCAGCTGGGGGGTCAACCTTGAGCAAGCTGGTGACACCCTCGGTGGTGAGTTACAATACCTGTAGTCAAACCATGACGAATTATACTAATACCATTGTAGACAACAAATATCCGCATTACTATGGCAACAATGGCGATACTCGGTTCCAGTTCCTTGACCCAGCTTGTCATGGGACTAACAACCGAAGAGAATTTCCTGTTGTCAAAGGTGGATACTTTGAGGGGAACAACGACCAAGTAAAGAAAATTAGGGCGATCTATGTGCATGACAAGTCAGCCAACTATTTTACTAACCCCGAGGCTATTTACTGTGGCACTATTTATCACTCGGGTAGTGACTTTGAGGGTTGCGATATCGGGAAACAGGGTTAATTTAGCCTATGTGTATCTGTTGTTGTCAAGATTGACACCCAGAGGAGGGAATCTACTCTTGGAACCTAAATACCTTACGTAGTGTTGGTGAATACTATTCACACGTTGTTCAATTCACGGGTTGTAGTACAAGGAAAATTGTGCCTAATGCGAGAGTGTATAGTCATAAATTGTACCATTCTAAGATGTTACAGACAATTTACTATACTCTTATGATCAGAAGTGTTTCGGAAACTTGCTGGACCCATAGAAAGAAATTGCAAACGGGACATGAAAGACTGAATTTCGTCCACTATTTCTTGCATAGGTCTCAGTTTTAGGGTCAATAACCACTTGCGTTGATCTTGTAGAATTCTATCTTTCAACATGTTGTTCTCAGTACAAATGTAACACTGCACCATCGCTAAAACAAGTCTTGGATGTTTTGTGCAAAAGGGATCTTGCACGAGATACGGTGCTACGATGAACCAAGTGAATTATTAATAAGGGCAGGATAGTATGGAAAAGTCGGTCTTATACATCTTGACTGACTGCAACAAAAGGCTTCGAATTCTCAGTGTATCCTTGACGCTCTTTACAGGATATTATGCGTAGTGACTTCTGAAAGACGCAATAGCTAGACTGATTCGCCAACTATGAACACATTTCATTTTGATGACCTTAACTTCGTATTCTGATCAAGTCACGTGCAGGCTAGGTACGATATGAGATATTGCCCCACCTTCCCCATGAAGCTAGTTCCCGTACTTGCCCAGCTCCTGTACTGACCCCGCATGTACTAGACATGAATGAGATGCAAAGCTTTAGCACGTTCATGTAAAATCAATCACAAATATCGACCATGGCACCTCGTCAATACCTTGACCACTTGATCCTCTTTGTACCAGCAGATCCCATCACACGACTCCCTCGCGTTCCTTCGTACTTTTCAAAGAACTTTACATTGACTCCTGGCGGTTTCCATGCGGACGGCGCAACATCCAATGTGCTGATTCTTCTCACTGACGGCTGCTATATCGAGCTCATTTCATTTGTTCCTGACGCTGCCTCGTCAGTTGTTGCTGATCACTGGTGGGGCCCTTCTTCCGTGTTTGCGGGCTGGAAAGATTGGTGTTTGACCAACAGTCTGCCTCCATTGCAAAACTATGAAGATGTCAAGCAAAGTCACGGAGAGCCAATCCGTGGAGGAAGGAAGAGGGCTGACGGCGTGGAAGTGAGGTGGAGTGTTACATTCCCAAAGGGAGACAAGGGTGGGCAAGACATTAGAGGACGGGTACCGTTCTTTTGTCACGATGAGACGCCAAGAGGCCTGCGGGTACCTCTGGATAAGGAGAAGACGCAGCATGTGTGCGGAGCTGTAGGAGTCAAAGAATTGACGGTTATAGTGAAAGACGAAGGATTGATGGAGCAGACGAAGAAACAGTATGAGGCCATACTAGGTAATAGAGGCCAGGAAGAGTGGGATGCGGTGAGATTCGAGCTTGGGCGTGTGCAAGAAACGCCCGAGCTAAAGGAAAGTGCAGGGCCAGAGGTTGTGCTGCGGCTCCCGAGAAACGAAGAGGAAAAAGCACGCATTGCAGAACATGAGTTCTGGTACGGAGACGTGGTGCTTTCCCGAAAGGCTGAGCCTAGGGAGGCTAATAAGATGAGAACCAGAGTGGATATTGGAGAAGGAGAAGGAGAAGACAGCGTGGGAGGAATATGGTTGGAGAGAGTATGATAGCTTCGATACAGCGCCAATAGCGGAAACAGGTGGGCAAAGGTCTGGGTGCTCCCGTCCTGAACTGGATCGGGCACCAGGCGATCGATGCGATCGTGATTGTGTTGGTAAGCCTTGGTCTGCGGACATGAAGACCGCAGCCAATCACACACGCGCCGAGTATGTGCCCTCAGTCGCATCGAACATTGCCTTTGTTATAACGCAGGCAATAAACACCAATTAGTAACTTTCCGGTATCCGCCTACATGGCTCTTCCATCGAAACACCACTGCTCACTGTTAGCTGTTGTGCGCGCGGCCAGATGTGATGCCAAACAATCAACACTCCATAGGCTCGGCCGCCACAGGGCCATACGAAATACAGCCCAAGGTTGCTATTCCGCGCCTCACTTCGCAACGCGCTGCGCCTCCCACGACGCCAAAGTCACGCCCCAGAGATCGAGTGCCGCTAGCATGCCAGAACTGCCACAAGAGAAGTGGGTCATCGCAACCACACTGCCCGGCCACCCTCTGACAGCTCCATCGTAGAAATTAAGTGCAGCGGCAAGTTTCCGCGCTGCGACTACTGCGAGAAATTCGACAAGCCTTGCGTCTTTGCGCAACACCGGAGAGACCGCCTTGCGCTGTAAGTGACTCAGGTCCCTTTCTTGCCCTAGCATACACTCGCTAACTCGCATCCAGCGCCAACGCGAGAAACAATACGCTAACATCCATCCTCAAGGACCTCAGTCTGCGTGTTAGTAGCGATGACAGACAGAGAATTTTGTATGTTCTCCAAGACGTAAGTATCAAGAACTGTTTTGATGGCCTTGGCTAAATCGACCCAGTCTGAAAGCGATTCCGCGTCTTCGGCTTTCACCTCTTCTTCTCGGACATCTATATCTAATCTGTACCAAAATGGTTCGCACGTGCTCCGTACCAAGTCTCCTGGAAACCAAATTCCAGGATCATCCACAGGCTCGGATCAGTCACCACTGCCTCGAGTGGACGAAACTCCCCTCGATGAATCAGGAGACGAAGAGGCAACATATTTCTTCGATGTGGCTGAAGCCGGATTCCCGGGTCAGGTGTCCGAAGTGCAATGGCTACAAAGCCTCAGAAAGAGGGTGCAGGTTGTGGAGCCTGTGCTAGTAAAACCTGTAAACCCTTTGGTACCCATGGCCTTCTCGTTGCCTTCGACCGTTCCTGGATCAATGGCCATTACGTCAACCAACCGAACGTCGCCCGTCGCCCCCATTACCTACCATCTTGATGACGAGGGCGTGAAAATTGTACCCGGCGGTAACCCGTTTGAGCTTCCATCCGAACAAACTGCAGACCTCCTTTTCCAATGCTACAAACGCACTGTCCAGGGCTCCTTCCCTATTCTGCCGGTAATGCTCGAGACACAGATGTACCAATACTACCATCTGATCCGCAGTCATGAGACTATACACTGCCCGCAACATTGGTTCGCCATAATCAACCTTGTATTCGCC
The DNA here is from genome assembly GCA_036172615.1 of Curvularia verruculosa. NCBI lineage: Eukaryota > Fungi > Ascomycota > Dothideomycetes > Pleosporales > Pleosporaceae > Curvularia > Curvularia verruculosa. The sequence goes on along the minus strand of JAWDHC010000001.1, from coordinate 378,042 downwards.
ATTGGGGCAAGATTCTCACATCTTGCCCAGGCTAACTCGTGTGTCGAGGTCGTTGATCATGTCGTTTACATCTCGCGGGCTCATCAACTGCTAGCCATGAATAACTCTGCTTTGGGGCTTTCAACTCCAGATCTATCTTCTACTCGTGTAAGCTGAATTTCATGGGGACATTGTTAATACCACTAATTGTCTGCAGGCTACTGGTCTTCTAGCCATCTATTACATGAGCATGGGCCATTACAACAGGTAAGTCTGGTCATGCGCACTGCCAGTTGCACTGGAAGCTTTTATTATCAGTCAACTATGCAAAGCATTCACCTACTAATTAAGTGCTTACAGAGCTTGGTTGATGGCCAGTGGAGCGATGCAATCAGCGTTTTCCCTTGGACTCCATATTCAGGAAGAAGATCCCTCGATCCCTGCGGTTAGACAGCAAAGTCGAATTAATACATGGTGGAGCGTGTATGCGCTGGAAAGTCTGTTGAGCTCCATAACTGGTCGTCCTGGTGCCCTGCCTGGCAGGGATATCATAACTCCACTCTCTACAACCTTCTTCAACAATACCATATCCACCTCCCAAAGTCGGCAAAATACAGACACATCTAACAGAGTATTCCTGGATGCCAATTCCGGTTTGTACTTGCTCACACAACAGGTCATGGCCAGTCTATACACGAAACGTAAACTGACTCCTTCATGGTGTCGCATACAAAAAGCGATGGTGGCTTTGGTCGGAGACTTGGACAAATGGGCCGTAGATTGCATTCCTCACTTCCACTCGGAAGACTGGAACGTGAACTACAATCAGCAGCGTGACGACTCTCTCCTCAAGCTCCAATACTACCGCGTAAAGATCTTGGTGACACGCCCCTCGCTTTGCCGCATCGAACGCTACACAGAGTCCGGGCTAGGTGGCTTTACAAGTTTGGATCAATCCATGGCAGAGTCATGCATTCAGGCTGCTAGCGATGTGGTTGCGCTTCTGGGAAAGGCCCCTGATATAGCGACATTCTATGACACAGGGCCCTGGTGGTCAATTGTCCATAACGGTAAGTATCCGTATTCGGGTGGTTTCCAGTGCTGATATGTTTCCAGTCATGCAAGCACTCGCCATTCTGATGAATGCAATAGCGTGTGCGGAGCATTTTGCCGAATCCTCTTTTTTGTCAGCATATGGTGTACGACAGCTCGTTGGCTGGCTGCTTGCTATGCGTGAGACAAACCTTATAGCTGCGAGAGCACATCAAGTGGTATATTCTCTGGTCAAGACATCAAAGCCACATGTGTGGGACAGCATAGCAGACGTTTTTCCAGATGATCTCACCATCGTTGTGCTGCACCCTCCGCCCGCTCCCATCAACCCAAAGTATGTACCATGGCCAGCGGAGGAACAGCCAACGGATGCGTGGTTCGAACACGACCTCAATAGCTTCTACGGCTATGATTGTTCTTTTCCCTTGTGAGGGCATAATTACATTTTTAGATTTGTGTGCACATTTGAAGCGCAAAGGGTGCAGACACGATTAGATTATTGACTGCCTTTGACCAAGATCAGCGCACCGGCCTGAAGTTAATCTGGGAGTGGCTGAAAAGAATAGCAGTATGTAAAGACAGATCAAGGAGTCCATTCATTTTGGACGACTTTGAACAATGATAAGCCCGGCGTTTAGAGTTTTATTTTATTTTTTGTTCTGGCAAAAGGGGAACCAAGGTGGAACCTCTCACTGTTGAAACATTCCTTCTTGACAAGGTAGAAGCTGTGGCCGTGAAGGACAACGACAAGAAGTAATATGGAATGAAGGAGATACCAAACGCCGTGATATCAAAGACTTAGCGGCGTATTTAGGCCTTCATGTGGTATCCGGCCCACGACATGGTTCATACTATTTAACAACAAAACTGCAATTGAGACTCGAAAGCGTCTATGACAAAAGAAGATTTACTGATACCCCAACAACTTAGACGAAAGCATTCATGTTAGCGCTACTGCAACAATTTATTGTCTTGTTGATCAGAGTCCTACTCCCTGAATTATTCCACACCAACTTCCCCTGCAATTCATGTTTCAAATTTCTTCAGCAGCGGCATCCCCCATTTTATCTAGATCTATATCCCCAATCACACTTCTGAGTAAATCAGGTACGATTTGCGCTGCATCGCCTTGGAAAAACCAATCATTCTCCTGAAGACCTCCCGCGGGTATGTCGTTGGGATCCATATTGATGATAGCAACTCTTGCCCCCTTCATTCGTGCGGTGTCGACATATCCAGCGGCGGGATATACCCTCGCAGATGTCCCAATGACCATGATGAGATCTATGCCTCTTTTATCCGATATGAAAGCATCTACGTCGTCTATAACGGAACGTGGCAGTGCCTCACCGAACCAGACAACACCAGGCCGCAGTAGGCCGCGTTTGCATTCGGGGCAGCGAGGGAGGAGCGCGTAGTCGATCTCAGGAAGGTCCACATTGATATCTGAGATGTCGAGTTCACGGGCGGCGAGGGCCATGTCAGTCGTGGGATCAGACTCATCGCTAGGGATGGCGAGGGCGGGCACAATGGGGTCTGTGAAGTTGTTCCGCTCAAAGTATTTACAGAAGAAATCTGAGCATTTTACATCGTAGAGCGAGCCGTGTAGAAGCTTGAGTTTCTCGGGAGGATGGCCTGCACGTGGGGAGAGACCTGATCGAGTTATCTAATGTAAGCTGAGGTGACATGGAACAGCCCAGAGGCATTACGCACCGTCCACATTCTGGCTCAATGTGATGAACTCTTCTTTCTTACGTGCAAGCTCAGCAAGCGCATAGTGGGCTGCATTAGGCTTGGCCTTCAAAGCCATATGCCGTCGGTAACTGTAGAACTGCCATACGAGTGCCGGGTCCCGCTCAAACGCTTCTGGTGTGGCTAATGAAGTTGCATCGTGTGTTCTCCACATACCCCCAACACCTCTGAATGTCGGCAATCCCGATGAGGCGGACAGCCCCGCACCCAGCAGAGCGAGGATGCGCGTCGACTTATTCAAGTGTTGTTGGAAGCTCTCAAGCTGTTCCTGCGGGACCACGCTTGGCCTGGCGGCCGAAAAGGCCATTCTTCTGATGATGCTGGGAACGAACACGATGATGGTATTGGTGGAGGTCTCCGCAGAGATTCAGAGTGTGCATGTAGATGGGTTTCAGAGTGTGGGCGTGTCATGTATGCGTAGGCAGTCGTACAAGGCGACGTGTTTGCAGGGAAGCGAACAACTGCTATGCAGGGCATCAATGTACTGTACGTCAGACCTCGCCAAGCTTTCTTGCCCCGCTTAAACCCGCTAGCACTGCGGCAGAGCGTCGGTGGTCGGAGCTTGATTCGTCGACAGAAAGATCCCTGAGCCTCAGACTCTCGTTTGCAATATCATCATGACTTTGGCCGCCAGGTCCTTGCGGTCCATCACACGCCTGAACTGGCGATGCAACACGAGGCCTTGGAGCAGGTTCTACAATGGGCCCATTGATGGCACGAGGTCGTACGCTGCCACGACTGAAGTGCCAGCCGCCCAATTGCGGTTTGGACAGCCGCTGCATGAGACACATCCACACCTACTGAAGGCTGGGGAAGGTGATGACCACCCTTTAATCGGTCGTGCTGGCACTAACACCTTTTATAGTGACTCCTGGAATTACAGCATTGGAGTACTACCAACGACGTGTCGCTCTCGCTAAAGACCTTGCGCCCAATTCCATTGCGATACTGGCAGCCAACGACCTGAAATTCGCTTCCGGCGCCGTCTTCTACAAGTTCCATCAGGATCCCGACTTTCTATATCTGACAGGATTCAAGGAGCAGGATGCTGTTGCTATTATAGAGAAACACGAAGACGGGGAGCACACATTTCATCTCTATGTGAGGCCCAAGGATCCGAGTGCCGAGGCATGGGAAGGCCCACGATCGGGTGTTGAGGCTGCTGAAGATGTGTTCAATGCCGATATAAGCGGTAGCGTCAACGATCTGCCACGCATTCTCCCAGAAATCGTAAACCGTGTACAAACTGTCTACACTGACCTCCCGCAATCCCGAGTCTCAAAAAACCTGCTCTCTCGCTACCTGGCTGGTGCAGAGCCCTCCCGAACTGGCGGCATCTACAGTGTCTTTCGCGAGTCCCAGGCAAAGATCAGGTCCCTCCGGCCTCTCCTCAACGAGCTGCGCGTAACAAAGAGCGAGGCTGAAATTCAGAACATGCGCGCGCGGGTCAACACTCTGGTCGCGCCATCACTGATGCGATGCGGCAATCATTCACCTCAGAAAAGGACCTTGATTCATTCCTTGACTACTGGTTCAAACAGGATGGCTGCGACGGTCCAGCCTATGTCCCTGTAGTCGCTGGTGGCATCAACGCGAACACGATACATTATGTGTCTAACGACATGCTCTTGAATCCAAAAGATCTCGTGCTCGTAGATGCTGGCGCACAGTATGGCGGCTATGTGACTGATATTACACGTACCTGGCCAGTGTCAGGAAAGTTTAGTCCTGCTCAAAAAGATCTGTACAGCTTGCTCCTAGCTGTGCAAAGGACATGCATATCACTTTGCCGCACCTCTTCCAACTTCACTCTTGATAAATTGCACCATTCGGCAACTAATGCTCTTGCCGCTGGCCTGCAAGATCTCGGCTTTGACATGAAGGGTGACGCTATCCAAACCCTATTCCCTCACCATGTTGGCCACTACGTAGGTCTTGATGTCCACGATAGCCCCGGGCTCAGTAGAAGTAGGCCGTTGGAGAAGGGCATGTGCGTTACTGTTGAGCCGGGTATCTATGTCCCAGACGATGAGAGGTGGCCTAAGTGGGCGAGGGGCATTGGCATGAGGATTGAAGACAGTGTTTGCGTTGATGACGAGAGCCCGTATGTGTTGACCACGGAAGCGGTCAAGGAGATTGTGGATATTGAGGCACTGAAGGGGAGTGAAACGAAGATTTGATTGCCTTGCGTCACCTGGGGGATGTTGTGCGGAAAAAGAAAAATCTAGACTTGTATTATGATATACTATAGTGAGGTAAATGAAGCGAAATTAACTGCAAGAAAGCACTGGACATATTGACATCCTGACTCTGAGCACTCGAAACCTCTATTTACAAGAATCAATTGGTTTCATACTCCACTATTAATATAAGATATTAACATGTTCACAAAAAGGCCTGCGCGCAGCCCGGGAGGAGCAGGAGGATGACCACCTATGATCAAGTTAATTATACACTGATGTGACAGGCATATTTTGAACGCTAAAGAAGACTACTTGACGAAAACACCCAAGCATACCAGAAAAAAAGTTGTGACAGAGCCTGTCGCGTAATGCATGTTGCTTGACATAAGCCCTAGGTGACTAGGAAATGCAGCCAAACCCGCCAACAATTAACATTACGTTCAAAAATTACCTTTTTCGGTAATTCTTCAACACTTCCATATTCGACTCCTACATTTCGGGTCGATGGTCAAATTCAGGTCGGCCCAGCCCCATGGTCAACTTAACTTCCATCAAACCGATCTATTGAATCCTTCAAGATATATTTCTACCACAGAATAGTAATTCAGACTGTACAAAGCCAGTCATACTGCCAACCGCACACTCGCCAATGCCGCCATGACAGCCCGCGATGACATGCCAACCCGCACCGCAGCTCGCCTTTCAATACAAAATTTCAACACTTACCCCGTTCCTCTCCCTGTTGCGACTGTACACTAAACCTCGCCCCACCATACGACATCTCAACCACAGCTCCCCTAATCCTCGCTCCAGCAATCAAATCTGTACCAAAGGGACAGCATGTGGCTCTGTCTATCGCTCTCCGTACAACCTTCTGTATGTGTTTGGATTACGAAGCCTGGGGTGGAGTTGCAGGTGACGAGGGAGGCGAGGTCAAAGCAGTGGCCGAGGAGGTGGGTGGTGGGGGGGGTGAAGGTTGGGACGCTGCTGGAGTTGGTTTAGGAGTAGGTGGAGTCTTGGGTTGTGGGGAAGAGACGAAAGGTGATGTTTTGCCTGGTAAGGGGAGTAGTTAATTCAATGCAGCTTTTGTACCAATGAGAGATGAGACGGGGTTTGAAGTTTTGGATTAAGCGTGAGTAGTAGCGGGAAGTAAGAAGAGAGCTAGAGGTGCGGCGATGCTGGTCGTGTAGACAAGATGCATTGTAAACGACTCAGGACAGAAGATTGATTAAATTACAGTGACCGTTAAGTGAAGAATAGATCAGCAAAGGATTATGCATATGAACCAAGATTCAGTATGCAACAAACATGACGACGTTGGGTCTGTCTGATTGTCAGCTGCACCAAGACGACGGAAAAGACTTGCGGGGTTCACCTCTGGGGCAAATGTAATGTGGGTCGTACTCTTGAGTTTCGAGAGAAGTTACTGCAGAGTACCTCTTTACTCCGACTGCTGGGGTGAGACCCAGTGTAGTCTCCCACCCACTTGGCTTTATGCTGATCGTTTTCCTTGCATCCGTAATACTGCCTTGGATTTTTTGTATAAAGAAGCGACAGATACCTCGTATGTCGCAAGTGATTGAGCGTACTGTATTCAACAGACGAGCCTCATGGAGAAAGGGTACATTGTGATTGAGGCCGTCACTGTGTGGACAGACAGATGCTTGCCGACCATGTGAAGATAGCCACATCACCATTGACATGGCAAACCTGAAAACCTACAAATGCATAGTTGGACACAAAACAAATCCCACAGAAGATATTGATTCTGTCAGCCATATCTTCCTCATCGCCCTGTTCGGCCATGGCGCGTTTCGTTGAAAACAAGATTGAGAAGAGGCTGACGAGGCTAATGGAGAAGCTCATGGTGTTTGGATTGAAAGTCACAGGTTGGTTTTTCGAAATGGACAGAAGAGAGGATTACTGGGTAAAGCTATGCTTAATGATATGTGATATTTTGGACTGGCCAGATAGTCGTCGAGTAATATAAATGTTTTTTGTAGACTGAGCCAACTCTGTTTCTATTACAGTTCATGTTCGTCTTCCACCAACTTTCTTTGCTGGTTCTGGTGTTGCTGTTACTTCCGCTGTATCCGGTTATGGTGTTTTTACATGATTCTGTTGGTTGATCCTTTTCATATTAGGCGTCTCTGTAGGGTAACAGCCAATTGCAGAGCAACTGTTTTCGACACGAAGCACTTCGGAGCGTCCTGCCTGGATCACGGAGCGTATCACCTTGTCTAACTATACAAGTCAGCCAGCGATTGAGCTCTGCACCTCTGCTATATCATGGGGCCCGGACTTGATTGGGCCTGACAGTGACTTCTGCGACATGGGCACCAAGACTCTGACGCCGCTATGATGGTCACATGATGTGCATGGTGGCATCGAGGTTGATGAAAATGACGCAAGGTCGAGGAAGCGCACGAGCGTCGCCAGACAATTTACTGGCGTCGTCCACAAGTCTTACAAGAAAACTTCTGAGTGGTGACATGAGGGTAGAGAATATTGTGTATGCAAGTAAGCAACATATACGCGTACGCAGAGGGTCTACAGTATGTGGGGTATCCATGTAAGACTAAGGGTTTACGGTAGGGCAGTACCCAAGATCACTGAGTATACTTGCACGACAGCTCTGCGATGTTTAATGAGTCTCAATCAATATCTTGAACCCTTGTGCACTTTTGGCGATTTTTAATTTGTACCTGCAATTTGAGTCTGTTGCGTGCAAAACTATCAGATAGTCATGTACTGGGATGATTCTGTGGCTCTAGTCGTGGTAGCATTTAAACTTAGTTGCAGAGGTATGGCGTCAGATGTAAGCTGTCAAGGGCTGACGGGTCCAGACAACGGTCTGTGATCGGCTGGTTTGAGACATGACAGCAGCAAAGGCCGGGACCTTGTAGGTGCTGGGGCGAAGAGTTTATCTGATCTGGCCGGCGAGTTCCATGGGTCAAGGCGCGATTAGCACCGAATAGTAGACGTCTAGACGAGTCGACATGCAAAGAGCGGGTTTGCTGGCTGTGACGAGAAAAAATTCTGTACATGAACCGAGTCCCCGCGTGGAGAAGAGTGGCGGGGGAGCCAGGACTGGGTTCCGATGGCGACGTGTTTGTACTAGGCGAACGAGTGTAGAGCCGGCTGAATGCAGTATAGGATCAGAGAGTGGAGTGATGGGTGGAGTCAAGCGCGAGGGCGAAGAGGCGGTCAAGTGTAGGTATTCCATGTTGAGGTGCTACTACCTGATTGTTCCGTGCCGACCCCCGCACGAGCGGGACTCGCTCACACTGTGCTAGCACCCATGTAGACGAAAGGACCCGTAGTGGTGTAGTCAGCGGTGGCTGGAGGCGTGCTGGTGTGTCACTGTACGCTGCAGGATGCGAACGGTGGTTTGTTAGCGGAGGGCGGCTGTGATTGGCCGGCGAGCCGCGTGAGCACGTGGAAGCAGGCGCGTCGCGTGTGTTGCGCGTGGGAGCGGTGCCTGGTGCCTGGTGCCTGTCGCATATGGCCTGCATGCACACGACAAGCTGGGAGCAGCAGCAGCAGTGGCAGCAGCGGGCATATCCTAGGGCGCGTGTGGTGACATCAGACAGCATTTGGCGAGTAATCGGGTGCATGAATATACAGCTGCAAGGGCGCTGCAGGCAACGGGTCGGTGTAGCAGTGCTCCCCTAGAGCTGCAGGCCAGAAGCCAATGGTGGGGACGCTTGACCCTGGCCTGACCGCTTCGCCTTTGGCGCTAACCACGACGGGCCCTCTCGGCCTCCTGATGCTCCTTTCGCCATGGAACCACCATGGCTGTTCGCTCTTCTTTTGCACGACGCTCCTTTTGCTCAATGGGCCTCGAAGCACACCCGTCGTCTCTCTGCCGTGTTTTGAGTTTGCGCGACTGATCCGTCAGACGCACACACACCACCACCACCCGCACCATCGCGCCCGTCGTTGACACCACCATCCCGGCTGCTACCCTCTATCCCACACGCTTGAAACACGCTCTACACCACCGCCGTCTGCCCTGCGCGCCCCGCTTACACAGCTCCCAAATTTGCGCTGCGTCATTCCACGCCTCTGTTTCCCCCCCTCATTGTTCCCCCCAATGCTGCCCGCTTGACACACATAACATACACCATGACCGACGTAGCCACCACCACGACGGCCACCATGGAGCCCGTGGCCCAAAGCGTGCAGCGCTCTCCCAGGACCCATGTCGACAGCACACCACTGCCAACAGACTCCATGGTCACGGTCCCGCTGTCAGAAACAGACGACAGCAAATCCCTACAAGACGAGCCCGGCGCTGCCAACTCGCCTGTGCAGCCAGACATTGTCGTTGACCACGGCAGAGTGTCGTCACGAGCAGACTCTATCGAGATCCGCCAGGCCTTTGGACGTCGCAACAGCCAGGCCAGCGTCGATGCACCCACCCCAACAAGCCCGACCATTTCTGTCCGCGACACGGATGCGCCCGAGTCGCCCACGGCAGATGGTCGGGGGAGGCGAACAAGCAATGGTTCAGGCAAGAGTGAGGAGGTTGATTGGGCCGAGCTCGAGAAAAAGGAGGAGCAGGAGCCAGAGGGCGAGGAAGAGGTGCGCCCACCATAACATCATGTATTCCCCAAGACCTGCTGACGTTGATTCTCCCGTTTTTTTCTAGGCCATGGCTTTGCTACTCGCTCGACTCGAGCAAGAAAACGACGCCATACTATCCGACTCCAAATCAAACATGAAGGTCGCTCGCGCCCGAAGCCAGTCGCGGCCCCCGTCTTTCAACCACCTCAAGCGCCTCGTCGCCCATGACAACTCTCAGGTCCGCTTCTCGCAGCTCCCCTCGCCGCCGCCCATGACCGAGCTGGAGTTCTGGGCCGCTCTCGTCCGTGACTACCCACAGACGGTTCATCGACTGCCCACCCTCTGCCTCAACAAGATTCGAGGAGGCATCCCTGCCCCACTGCGCGGTGTTGTGTGGCAGAGTGCCGCAGGCTCGCGTGAGAAGCTCATTGAAGACCAGTATGACACGCTGTGTGGCGAGTCCAGTCCCTACGAGAACCTCATCAATAAGGACCTCGGAAGGAGCTTCCCAGGTGTCGACATGTTCAAGGACGCTGACGGTGAGGGCCAGAAGATGCTTGGTCGTGTCCTCAAGTGCTTCAGTTTGTACGACCACAAGATTGGCTACTGCCAGGGTCTCGGCTTCCTCGTCGGACCGCTGCTTATGCAAATGGGCGACAAGGAGGCTTTCTGTGTGCTTGTCAGGTACGTGGCGCTGCTCTTTTTACACCACTTCTCCTGCTAACCTATGTAGGCTCATGGAAGACTATGACCTCCGTTCCTGCTTCCTCCCAGACCTCTCTGGTCTACACCTCCGCATCTTCCAGTTCCAACAGCTGCTCCACCACCACATGCCAGACCTGGCCCAACATCTGGACGACCTAGGCGTAGAGTCCGCCTATCTCTCACAGTGGTTCCTCTCCTTTTTTGCCGTCACGTGCCCGCTGCCTATGCTTTTCCGCATTTACGACGTCCTCTTTGCCGAGGGAGCCTCAGAGACCATCATGCGTGTCGCCCTCGCCCTCATGAAGCGCAACGAACAAAAGCTCCTATCACTGACCGAGTTTGAAGATGTCATGCAATTGCTCCTTGGACGCCAACTGTGGGACCCATATGGTCGGAACGCGGGGTCGGCAGATGAGCTCGTTGCTGATTTTGTTGGTTTCACAAACGATGTGACGCGCGAAAGGTTACAGGGGTTGGAACAGCAATACAAGGAAGCCCAAGATAGGGAGACATCCAAGCAACAGGTCCAGAAATCTGCATCGTCGTTCCTGGGACGTTTGTGGGGCCCATCTAACTCCTCTACCAAGTCTGTTTCACTCAGCCCTGGTCTCTCGGCGCCTTCACGCCCCGTGAGCTTCCTCAGGCGCTCCGCTTCCAAACAGAGCTTGGCTTCGACACTCAACTCAACTGCCGACTCTGACGCTTCGGCAAACACCCAAAGCACAGCTATGACGGACATTTCGCGCGCATCCAACGCCGACTCCTTGTCGATGAAGTCGGGCCATGGCTCCATGGCAATTGGCGCCTCATCCAAGGACCGAGATCTGCACTACCAGATAGAGCAGCTGCTCATGTCTGTTAGTCAGTTGCAAAGACAGAACAGCGAGCTCGAAGCAGCATTACAAAAGCAACGCGAGGATCGCAAAGAGGACCATCGCATTGTGCGCACAGTCGTGGACAAGGTCCGCAAGAAGACATCCAACCTTGCAGTTCCCACATCCACACGAGCTTCGCGGAGGCGCACTACCATCACCGCGGCGTCGGTTGCTGCTGCGCTCGAGGAGGGTGCCGCTTCTAACGAACTAACGGGAGAAGCGTCAGAGATTGTCTCGACATTGGAATCACGCTTTCCCGAAGCGCAACTGCACCACCGTGCGTCATCCATTTTCGAAACCAAGGAGATCCTCAAAGACAACCTAAGCCGTACAAAGGAACAACTTGCAAATGAGACTCTGCGCGCTAATGCCCTCGCGCGGGACCTCAATGATCGCGACGCCGAACTCCAAATTGCGCGGGACGCACTCAAAGAAACACGACAACGACTGCAAGACAGCTACAACCAGAACCAGCGTCAAGAGAAGACTATTCAAGAGCTACGACAGCATGCCCGAAAGCAGTCTGCAGCCGCTTCTTCCTGGGTAGGTGGCGGAGGAAGCGACAGCAACGTGCCCGACACACCGCCCTCCCTGTCCCGCTCAACAACTTCAGACAGCATTTCCGGTGGTCTGCGCGAATTCCGCCTCGGACGCACGCCCTCGCAGAAATCGGACCGCCAGTTCTCATCGTCTTCAACACCCGTCTTCGCCAAGCGGACCTCATCGCTTGCCACCCAATCTTTCCTTGCAGCCGCAGACAACCAAGCGCCAGCTGACAACGAAGCACTGTTACTCGAGCTCGTTAACGCAAAGACGGCTGAGGCTGTGGCCAAGCAAGAGTTGGAAGAGTTCAAAGCTCGATTTGAGAACTTGAAGAAGATGATGACGAGCAATGGCAATACTGGTGCGAATACCAGTTCAGTAGGCAGCGGCATCGCCAGTGTCTTCTCATCGCCAGCTTCAACGCCAGCCGCCACGCCTAGCCCCGTGCCCAAAGAGCCTGCTGGCACAGCTGCTGCCGGTGGCTGGGGGTGGGGCGGATGGAAGAGATCGGTGAGTAGCGCGACAATCACGGGTGGCTCGTAGGTCGAGCTACTGCTACTATCGTGACTCGTGTTTCTACTGCATGTTTTGTCTGCAAGACGTGTTTGTCCCTTTTATTTTCTTCTCCTCCATCTTCTTCTCCAAAGGCCCGTGTATATATGGATGTTGTTTTGTGGCCTTTTTGTGTGTGTGCTGGATTGGCATAATTTCCGCAGCTCCCCAAAAAAAGGGTAGCGCGGCAGGGAATGTATGGTAGAGTTGACACACCGAGTAAGATGATGGCTGGTACTATTTCCTCGCATACAGCACGGAGCGCATTTTCTCGTTCCTTTTTCTCTCTCTCCCTAACGGCTTGTTTCACTTGGTCGGTATCATGAGTATGGATGGCATAGAAAGGAGGGGGAATCATCGTATAGCCTTTTATCATCTATACTGAATATATATACACATATCACATCCCCATATACAAGAAGCTCGCTTTCTTCATGCTGTCTTGTTCTTCTTCTCCAACTCTTTGACTCGCTGCAATCCTGCCCTCGCATTCGCCACGCCCTCTTTGAATCCCATCTTCTTGGCTAATGCGGCAGCTTGCTCGTATTGTCTGCGAGCCTCGAGAGCTTTGCCCTCCATTTCAAAGAATTCACCCAGATTGTGGGTAGCCACGGCACAGCCCATATCGCATTCTTCTGTGCGGTCCGGGGATTGGATCTGGGTGGCTTGCTCGAGGGCTTTTGTGGCCCATTGGCGGGCTTGCTCAATGAGGTGGCTGCGGGGCGCGCTGTTGGAGACGGGGAAGTCGGAGGGGAGGGGGGACATGGTGATGGCATCGTTGGACGAGGGTGGGTTTTGTTGGGCGAGACAGGTGGAGATGTTGTTCACTAGTGTATGTGTTAGAAGGGAGTTGTTACGTTCAAGGGGGTTGGAGACGAACTGAGAACGACCCTGTGACAGGAGTTTGGCGGACATAGTTGTAGCGCCTTGACGAACAGTGGGGTTGCTAGGTAGTGCGAGTCGAATTGCTCGTAGTGTGTACCGAGAGCTAAGTTGCGTCAGCACGTCGAGATTTCATAGATCAGTCGCTGTGCATACCTTCTAGTGTACCGCCCATCTCGTCATTTGTTAGCCATGGGCCTTCGCCGTTCTTCACACCTTCCTTCTCCCGCCTCTGCTGCTCCTTGAGCGCGCTCTCAACAGCCTCGACAAGTCTCTTCTCGGCATTCTCTGGCTCATTGACATAGCGCACGTCGTAGAGCTGACCCAGCTTGAGATTGATCTGCACCATATTCTTCTTAACCCGGCTTCGGTTTCCCGTTGTCCAATGCTTATCCGAGAATTCGTCCACCCAACGCTGGCAGTCGTTGCGCATAATCTCTAGCACGTCAATGGCCAGACTATAGTATCCTGCGTCTTCAAAGAGCTGTGCAATGGTGTATTTGACGCCCATAATCTCGTCGCTGAAGGGATCCATACCCAACTCGTCGGCCAGGGCCAGTGCCTGACGGAAGTGCTTGTTGGCCTCGCGGATATCGAGCCATTTGCCGCGGCTGTAGAAGAGGGCTTTGCGGAGTTTCTTTGCCACAGGCTCAGGGAAGTTGTGGTAGGGTTTGATAATGACGTTCCTGTAGTACCAGGGAATGTAGAAGACGCAGATGCCGGAGACGAGAGCAATGCTGGCGGGGTGGGTTAGCGCAAGGCCTGGGGATGGATTCGCCGCCATACACTCCAATCGCAAAGGGAAACAATATTGGGCTCTTCCGATATTGCTCACTGAACTGCTCTCGCATCGTAGAGCGATAACGTCGTCCCAGCGGTGCTGGCCGCCATGTCGTTGCGGTCAGCCTCGTGCATCGCTGGAGGGGCGCCTGCGCCTCGCATCGAGCGAATGCGCTTATTCGAGGGGCTGCACGTGGAATTGTCCTGCTCAACATGGTGCGCCAGCCAGGGGCAAGGTGAGGTCGTGGATGGCGAGGACGTTCGGTGCAGCAAATGTTAATGAATGCATGACGGAACGAACTTTTAGTGCCCGCCGCCGCCTGCAGTTTCGCGTGTGGTAGGGCTGACGGTCGCCGCATGACGTATTCGCGGTCGACGCGCCGCCATTGCCATCTCTCCAGCCCTCTCACGCTCACCGGAATTGCCTCGACATACTGCAACATGTGCGGCCGTTATGTACTGTCTTTGGTAAGTAAGTATATGCCATCGTGGACGATGATAGGAGACCACTGACACCCTCCAGCGCCCATCCGAGGTCCGCCAGCGCCTCGAGCAGTCGCAAATGCCTGTAGACGAAGCACCCAATGATGATGACAGCAACGTACGAAAGAGCTACAACTTTGCCCCCGGTTATCATGGTCTTGTGTACCGGGCAGACGGCTCCGAGAGCGGCCACAAACAGGAGAACACCAAGGCAGACAAGGCAGATACAAAGTACAAGCTGCAGTCCATGCAATGGGGTCTTGTCCCCCATTTCTGGACAAAGCGCAACCCCGACTACGGATCCAAAACGAAGACAATCAACTGCCGAGACGACTCTCTTATCGAAGACCGTGGCATATGGACAAGCATGAAGAAGAAGAAACGCTGTATTGTCGTGGCACAGGGCTTCTACGAATGGCTAAAGAAAAATGGAGGCAAGGAAAAGATACCACACTTTACCAGGCGTAAGGACGATCAACTCATGTGCTTTGCCGGCCTATGGGACTGTGTTCAGTTCGAAGGCTCCAGTGAGAAACTCTTCACCTACACAATCATAACCACCGAGTCGAACAAGCAGCTTAAGTTTCTACATGACCGCATGCCTGTCATTCTCGAGAATGGGTCAGATGCAATCCGTACGTGGCTGGACCCAACCCGTAGCGAATGGAATGCCGATCTGCAGTCTCTCCTGAAACCATACCAGGGTGAACTCGAGTGCTACCCAGTCAGCAAAGACGTCGGCAAGGTCGGTAACAATTCGCCCTCGTTCCTCGTACCGATTAACAGCGCAACTAACAAGAACAACATTGCCAATTTCTTTGCCAACCAACGAGAGACTGCCAAAATAGAATCCCATGTTGATGAGAATCGTACGACAACGGACCGAGTTGAAGGTACCGAAGATAATGCACCATTGCCTGTGCCACCCGCGTCTGGGTTACAAGTCGGCAATGAGTCTCAGGGTATCAAACGAGAGCACGAAGATGAGCATGTCAGCGGTAGTACAGCCGAGAAGGAGCCCTCAACCAAACGGATCAAGCCTGAACCGCCTACGTCTCCAATCAGGAATCCTATCAAACCAGCGTCTACCCTTGCAAAGAAACAGGGTACTAGGAGTGCCACGAGTAACGGGAGCGCTACGAAAACACCAAAATCTGACGGTTCGCAGAAAATCACAGCCTTTTTCACCAATAAGTGAAGGCTATCTCCATGAGTCGCGGTATTTAGCGGTGAAGAGCCAGCTGCGGCAAGCCTACTTTTGCGCTATATCGTCCGCAGTATAGCCCAGGGACAAGGCTGACGGCACAGATATATATCGGCACGGGAAAGCAAATGCAATCTTGACTCGGCGCCAGGAGACGGCCAAAAGGAAGTTCTTATCGGACAAAAACAGCGACCAACATGCATATAGACGTGGATAGCGTATGTAGATCAGGCACTTGGAATAGGCGGTGCTGCAATGCACCCGTTGCCCCGCACTAAGAGTGGGGGACCGAACGGCCACCTAACGGTCTTGGGATGCTGAAAACACCAACAAACCTGGCCGTTCTGAGGCCACCAACGGAATGCGCCGCCTCTCCCTCCTGTAGCGCGACTTTCTAATGTAGTCGCCCCTGCATCGTTCCGATTACGAAATTGATTCAATTGGAACCACCTGCGCCTTTCGGACATCGTCTTCTTGGGTCCTGTCTCCTCGTACTCAGTCCAGTCTGACCTTTGCATTTACATGCCGTGTCATGCTATCTATGGCTCTTGTCCATCTATTGCCCTTCACTGTCCGTCGACACTCTGATATTTGTTGAAATTCTATGCTCGCTAAAAGAATTGGTGCCAAGATTGTAGCTGGTCGTTGCCTCAGCATCCAGCCCTAACACTCCATCCTCCTGGCACCATGGCTTCTGAGATGAGCGACCTCACGAACCTTGTGTCTCAAAACCAACCGAAGTTCCAGACTCACCAGGCACTTCTTGTCATTGGCCTCCAAAACGACTTTGTGCTACCGGACGGACGGCTGCCAGTGAACACAAAGACGGGCTTTCTCGACCGGATCCAAACTCTGGTACCCAAGTTTCGCGAGCTGAGTGGCAACGTCATATGGGTCCAGACACTTTACGAAGCCGATCGCATAGCCACCGGAGCAGACACGGGCGAAGGTGACGCGCTTGTTGTAGGTGGACTAGTCGACGGTGATGAGAGCGGCCCAGAAGCTGGCGACGAAGATCTGGCAAAGGAGGCGGGTTCGTTACCCGCGCAGTCAAAATCATCAAAGCACAAGCAACGCGCACTCGAACTGCTGAAGCGCGTCTCAGCGCGAAGAAAAACACTCCCAAAAGAGATAGCAAAGGCGTCGGTCGAGGAAGATGACGAGTTGTTCCTTTTGAAGAGCGAGAAACGAGCACCAGCATGCGTACCTAAGACACACGGCGCTGAATTTATAGACTTTGTTACTGGGCAGATGGAACTACCTGCAGATGCGCTAATTCGAACAACCAACTATTCCGCCTTTCAAGGCACGAACCTGTTAGTTACATTGCGCGCAAGACTCGTTACCGAGCTTTTCATATGCGGGTGCATCACAAATGTCTCCGTTCTAGCGACTGTTATCGACGCAGCGCGACATGGCATTAAGATTTGCGTTGTAGAAGACTGTCTGGGCTTTCGCAAGGAGAATCGCCATGAACTGGCTTTGAAGCGTATGGACGAGTTTTTTGACGCATACCTTGTGAACAGCGAGGAAATTCTGGAAAAAGAATCACCAGAAGTAACACAAAAGCCACCAAAATCCTCCAAAGATGCGAAAGATGACTCGAAGCATAATGAAAAGACGGTTGAAGCTCTTATGGCAAACATGTCACTGAGTGAAGATGGCAAAGCCCTGCTCCAGAAAGAACTACGACCAGATGAGAGAACAACAGATGGGCAGAACAGACAGCTCACAGACCAAGAGTTCTCCGATATGTTAGTCAAAGGTGCAACAGTACCCGGTGCAGAAGAAGAGAAGCCGAAGCTCGTCAAAACAAAGATACGAATGAGGTCTGGAAAGACCAGGAAGAAGAAGAAGAAGGATAAGGAAGGAGGAGATTTGCATAGCAGCCCTCCGGATGCTACCGGCGATCCTGATACTTCCGCAAACCTGCAAACTGCCGGTTCGTCTCCACCTGTGCCAGACAGAACGACTCCAAAATCCACTACACCAACAGATACCCAAAGGACTCTGCCAATTGCCAAGGCAGGAAGCTTAGCAAACTTGCGTGAAAAGGAAGCTAAACAGCATGCATTGAAGAATGCAGCATCTGTGCCAATACTCTCTGCCAAGGGCAGCGAAGACAAGGACAAGCATATACTATCAGGTTTCTCAGACCGCGTGCGACTTTCATTGTCCAGAGCACCGAAATCCGATTCTGGTTCCGATGTAAAACGAGGATCCGTTGCTTCTTCGAGGGCAGCCTCGACTATTTCAAAACAAGAGGAAAAGGATGCACAGCAGGTTCCTGTCGACAGTGGACAACCAAACTCTGGGCAGCAGTCAGAACGGCCTGTTGGCTCAACACAGGAAACATTAGCGTCATCACCATCCATAGCACCAAAATCAGCAAACGGTTCTAGCCAGAAAAAGCCTCCAAAGCTACCGTCACTTGCCAACTTGCCTGTTCTGGGACCTGGAGATCGCATTGCGGAAGGCGACTCGCGAATCATATACGACTTCTTTCCAAGTGATGTCTATAATACGTCTGATCGGTCTCAACTGCTAAAGGACGTTATATTCTCACAACTCTACAACGAAGTAATATGGCAGAAAATGCTACATCAGCAAGGAGAAGTGCCTCGTCTTGTTTGCTGCCAAGGCGCATTTGGGGAAGACGGATCCATGCCAGTATATCGCCATCCAGCGGATCAAACTCTGCCACTACTACGATTCTCACCAAAAGTACAAACCGTACGGAAGCAGGCTGAAAAGCTCGTCGGACATCCGCTGAACCACGTCTTGATACAGCTCTACCGATCAGGCGAGGATTTCATATCTGAACACTCGGATAAGTCACTTGATATTGTCAAAGGCTCTTCCATCGTCAATGTGAGCTTTGGATGTCAAAGGACCATGCGCCTTCGGAGGAAGAAATCACAAGCAAAGAAAGATGACATCGCTGCTGAAGACAACAGCACCACCCAGCGCAAGACACAACGTGTTGCTTTGCAACACAACTCCATGTTCGTTCTCGGGCTGGAATCAAATAAAAAATGGCTCCACGGAATTCAACCAGATAAACGCAATGCATCCGAACGCAGCGAGGCCGAGAAAAGCTATAATGGAATTCGAATCAGCTTGACCTTCCGTCATATCGGTACCTTTCTTGATGCAAGGGAAAGCACAATCTGGGGCCAGGGAGCCACATCCAACGAGCAACGCGACGCAGCCGACGTAATCAACGGTGATGAAGAGGAAGCAAAACGCATCATCACCGCATTCAGCCGCGAGAACCACGACCCAGACTTCGATTGGGACAAATGGTACGGCGAAGGCTTCGACACTCTCCATCTAAACGCACCGCCTCAAGATCTTCCTCTGGTCTTTGCCTCAAACAATGTCATCGAAACTCAACAAGTCCAGATTGTGCTAGCAGAATGCAAGATTCCCTACTCGCTCGTAGATGCTCCAGCTGTAGACTCGACATACCAACGAGGACGCCACGTCACTTTTCGCGATGCAGATACGCATCACACGGAGGTGCATACATCGTTTTCGATCCTCCTGTACTTAGATCGCTACCATCCCCTCGACACATCTCCTTTCTCACACCCTGTGACTGCGGTTGCGTACCCGACCATGCTTATTGCCGCCAACCTAATAAAATCATGGCATGACAGTGACGTCTCAGGAACAGCCTCCTCCGAGCGCCAAACGCGTCTCCTATCTCTCGTGCATAGCTTAGAATCAGGCTTCGAGACGCACGGTGGACCGTTCGTCGCTGGTACCAGATTCAGCGTCGCAGATTGCTTTGCTTGGCCGGTTGTCAATGCGCTGGTGGAACAGTGGGATACATGGAGTCCGGCGGAGTTCCCTGAACTGGATAAGTGGTATAGGGCTTGTTGGAAGAAGAAGGCGTGTGTGAAGAAGGTAAAGGAGAAACTGGGGGCTTCTGGGAGCGGGTGAAGGTGCAGTGTGGGTTTGGGATAAGTGTGTCATTTTTCTTCGTCATTAACATTTTTTGCTTGATTATTTCGTCTCCTTCTGGAAATTCTTAGCTAACAAGAGGGGCTGAGCAAATGCATACTCTTGGTTTGAAGGGGTACGCATATATTTCATAACTTGTTATAATTGCCTTGTATTCGTTGAATTCGTTACTTTGTGCATCATACCTTCGTTCATTGTTGAATTTTCCTCTCTTTATACGAATCAAAAGCAGGAGAAATCAAAAGATGTATCTGAATCCAGTTTCGAAGACTTATGTCGAAAGAAGTAATGACTTGTGCGTTCATGCTTGTTTTAGCAGAGTCTCATATGAACGAAAAGCACTTCCGGAATATCAAGACTTTCGCGGACCTTTGCCGCCAACAATACCCATTCCCCTAGCAAACAAGACAACAACTGCCATCGCCGTCATACTCAAAGCGAAGTTGAACCACGACGCGGACCTAATTCCCACTTTCAGCGCGTCATCCCAGGGCTCCAGAGTCTGTGCTTGATTGCCGATTTGATCAAGCGAAACACCCTTTTCCCTCGCGATGATAGCTGTTTGCAGCGCCGTGGCCACAGCAAGAGCGATTGCACGACTAATCTGGTTGGAGGCTGTGACAAGCCCACCACCCAGTGACGCATCTTCTGAAGGAAGCGTCTTGACTACGAAGAGCGTGACGACAGGATACATGGTGTCGACGCCACAGACGCAAAAGACCATGGCGGGGAATCCGTAAGCCCAGTAGCTGGTATGAACGGGAATGGGTAGGGCGAAGAGCAGCGACGAGATGGCGACGGAGATCGTGCTGAAGAAAAGTATGTAATCTGCTGGTACTCTCGACATGATATATCCCGTTACCATGGCCATGATGATTCCAGCGATGCCGGCCGGAACAAAACGCAGCGTTGTCTGAATAACAGACAGACCTTGATAATCCTGGAACCAGTATGTAGCGAAGATAAGAAAGTTGCTTAAAGAAGAGAATACGAGGGCCATTAGGACATTTACAGTGATGATCCTCTTATGCTTGAAAAGGCTCATTCTCATCAAGGGTCTTTTTTCTGTTTTGGTCTCAAGGTAGTGCTGCCAGTAGCCGAAACCTAGGACAATCAGGAGAGAGAGCGCAATGAGTGTTGGGATCCAGGGAGTTTGCCAGCCTATGACGTTGCCTTGAGATAGGGCAAATATTAAAAGTATGAGGCCGGCTGTAATAAGTGCGCCGCCAATCCAGTCGACTGTATTGCCTTCGTTGGGCTTAGATGAAATGAGCGGCCCTGGGATAATGTAGTAGCTCGTGATTGTGGACATGGCGGCAAAGATACCGAGGATCCAGTATACCCATTGCCAACTCAGATATTCACACACAATACCACCGAATAGATGACCGGTGAGGCTGCCAACCGGAGCGCCAGTACCAAAACAGCCAAAAGCGAGGTCTTTAGCTTTGCCTGGTGGGAATGTCGAGCCTAAGATACCCAGCGCTGTAGGTGCCATGGCCGAGGCACCTAAACCCTGCAGTCCCCGAAGGGTATCGAAACCAACCTCATTACTGACAAACGGCGCGACGATATTTGCTACTGTGAATACGCACAAGCCCAATAGGAATACCTGTTTTCGGCCATAGACATCGGCTAACCGACCAGATAATAGCTATTTACGGCGTCAAGAAGTTGCTCCAATAAACGTAAGGCGCAGTAACTTACAAGAAAGCAACCAAAAGTAAGATTAAACGAAGAAATCACCCACTGCTGACGGCCGGCAGGAATGTCTAGGTCTCGTCCAATCGAGGGCAATATGATGACTGAGGACTGTAACGCCAATGTCTGTGTATAGTTAGTCACTATGGGGATGTTTCTGGATAGAAAGTTTCACACTGACAGAGAGAAAAGGCACTGAAGCTAGCGTCGCCACCAGTGCTATGCATCGGGCCTTTGAGAATGGCAGATCCTCTGAAGCCCTAGTTGCCAGAACTACAGTTTCATCTTTAGAATTTATCTTTGCTGAAGCCGTTTCCGCTTTTTCCACCTTGGTCCTGCTTCCTGTTTGTGACTCGCACTCATCAATATTTCCTGCCATATTCGGTGTAGTTGATATGAAGGATACTTGTGCTCAATCCGAGCAACCTCTTCAACGGGACTACGTTCTTTTATGCCTGTAATTGTGCGAAGGCTTATGGGCCACGCCACCCGGTAAGCTTGCCATGGTAGCCATTGAAGATGCAAAAAATCAAAGACACTGGCAATCGGTTCTGTGCGGAGGCAAGAGCGGCAGGCTAAGCGGGCCGGGGCATGTAGAGGGTACGAAAAGAAAGGTGGTGATTGACGATCCATTGTTGAAGCCCGACCGTTCGGACAATGAGTGACATTCTCGGAAGAAAAATCTTGCAGGTCAAGCATTACGACTGGAGATGCGAGTTTCCTTCATGCCGAAGTAGAAGTAGACAGAACAACATCTGTTTGCGTGCCTGGCTTAGCAAGAGAATGAGGGTACCAATAGACACGAGCGCAGAACTGAATTCGCCGGTGTGAATCCGTCTGAGCACTGTTATTAGCGATCTTCCGCGGACACCAGAGCCATGATCAAGTTCTGTCGTGCTCACAGTATTTAGTGATCTCCTCAATGTTGCCATGGGCCAACCGAGCACATACCTCTCAGCCATCACACTTGGCATTGCAGATCGATAAGCACCGAGCACATCCGCACATCTGTCTCTGTGTAGCATCTTTCGATGCGCTCCCGGGATACGATCAAAACCAATCATAAATTCAAACGCTGAATCAAGGGTTTTGGAATATTGAAGGTTTCGTGTTAAAGATTAGACTAAGATGCGAATAGACTGACAGAAATGATGATCCAAAACAAGGGTGGAAGGTGTTGAACGTGAATCTGTAGCAGACCCAGCAATCGCTGGCCTCGGCTTTGTTATGTAGAAGCTCGTATGATGTACTGAACGCGACGGTGATAAGAAACTAAACCTTGACGGAGTCATTAAAAAAACAAAAAAAGATCCTTGTTATCTTTGAATTCGTAATCACTCAAAGTCTCCCCGGGAGACTTAAAGTACGCATCGAGGACGCTCTGAAACGACGAGGAGTGTGCGCGCGTGATAAGAGGTTCCCAAGCCAAGGGAACCTTAGTGTGTGATCAAGCCATCCGTAGCTTGGATTCCCACTAGCAGAAATCCTGATGATTGATTACCGCCTGTCAGTCCATGTTTTGGGTTATGGAACCCATACAAGATAAAATTATTGTGGCTTTGTCATCGTAACAGCAGGTAGCCACGCATTTGGGAAAGCAAGTGCATGCCCCAGGTGTGAAGAGTCAATGTCGACGTCGGGAGCGGCCACCATGATCTTCAAGCTAGGTCCATGACGCTAGGTCAATACAGGAAGCAGACGACCATATGGCGGGAGTCTTGTGGGGAAAAAAGGAAACAGCGTCGGCTACATAAAATGATTCGGAACATCTGTACTAGATGCGTTTCGACTGTAATATTGACGTCTTATTGAGACAGTGTGTGATTGATTAATACACATGTACCAAACAAAGCACTCTATAATCTTAACTCCAAAACGGAGCAAAGTCATCCATTTGATTGAGCAAATGCTGCCGGGCTTCAGTATTTGGACCAGTACGAGGTACACTATCTTGCACGTCAGCCTTGTTTCTTATTGACATGTCTGACGTTCTCTGGTGCATCCGATCTAGACAGTGCCTCGCTTTGATTTTGATATGAGCGCTCTGCTGAATGCCACAACAGTGGATATATCGGATTTTGAAAGATAGTGGTTTGCAATGAGCGGTGTAAAGGGAGTGATGGGAATGAAGGTTGAACGTACTTGACCTCACGTAATTGGCCAGTAATAAGATCAAGGACATATCCAACGATTGGTATATCTTTCGGGATATGTGTTGAGGCCTTAAGCGCCTGAATATCTGTTCGGATATTACTTTCCACCTCTCCTGGTGACCACAGGCATCCTGACTAACCGTTGGCTTTGATACATATTTCCGATATACATACGAGTACGTACCAGTATGCTGAACAACAACAATCATGCCAATCTTGTTCGACAGGCCAACATGATGGATGTTGCTGATGGATCCTTCTGTACGACCACCAGCAGTCTTGATTACCTGAGTAATGTTGGTGTTGAGGTTGAAGTGACGTGCTGGATCAATCAAAGGGTTGGCCTCATTGCAGGTGACTAGAAGATTGTTAAAAAGATATTAAAGAATTTGTGCTGGCTCAGGAGCAAGATAGTCACTCACTAATGACAAGAATTCCGGAAGTAGACATGATCAGTTGTATGGTACGTGTATTAAGACTTGGCTGAATGGGTAAAGTGATATGAATGATGAGGGTAGTAGTTATATAAAGAGAGTGCTTGTATTAACGTTCAGTTCGGCAGAAGCAGATTTTCAGTGGCATTGGAGTGGACCTGGGGGAATGCCCTGATGATATCATTTTTCTCATGCGTTGTCTTACCTCTTTACTGTACTTTCAGCCCGCCTTAGCTACCTCATTGATCAGTCACTGGGGTTGGTTCTCTACCGCTTACCACGTTGGGCCTACCCTCGAACAGATACACAAGGAATGCTTCATACACATTGCCGCATGACGCATTACAAATTGGAAAGGTGTGTGTGTTTGATGCTATAAAACAGCAAGGGCTATCGGTAAGGAGTGGCTTTCCAGTGGGTTGGTAAGAGTTGTTCGATTGCGCTAGAACGCTTCGCAGCAAGAGTGGAGACTAGGGATCGGCCGATGCATTAGTGCCAGGGCTTAAATGCCAATAATAAACACTTCCCTTGGGGTGAATCTGCTAGGCTCTTGAGACATTGGCATCGTGGATCATCTTGAAGCATTGCAAAAACAACGTATTCTTGTTCAGTGGCGTGTACTGACGAACTTG
Source organism: Curvularia verruculosa (assembly GCA_036172615.1). Classification (NCBI taxonomy): domain Eukaryota; kingdom Fungi; phylum Ascomycota; class Dothideomycetes; order Pleosporales; family Pleosporaceae; genus Curvularia; species Curvularia verruculosa. The sequence continues at coordinate 353,593 of JAWDHC010000001.1, read as the reverse complement.
ATTGGGTTTGTTTTACTGAAAGGGTCGAACTCGGGCCCGAGCAATTCGGGCTTGGGTCAAGGAAACAACATGGGAGTCAAATCCTGCTGTTGCTGCGAACGCCATCACAGCTACCCAGGCTGGTATACCAAGGAATTACATTTCTGACCAAGTGCGCTTGTACCTTATATCGCCTAGTCAGGTACAGTTTCTATATGCATGGTAAGCAAGCTGACCTGTAGGTAACCCAGTCCCGCATCATCATCATAGATGAGTGTGGCCAATGGCAAACTATTCTTGTAGTCCGCGGATCAAAGCTGCGAAACATGTAGCTAAGAAGTCATGTAAGACAGGCTGCTGGCTGAACGAGACGTATCCAAGTTGGCGTCATGGTACTAATCCGCGGAGAACAACCACTGTAGTGACCTTGCATAGAGAGATGTTGTACGAGCTGATTAGCCGCGCCACGCCCTAAGCGAATCATCGGGTGCATACGTATGGTCCTGTGCGAAGGCGACACGATAGGAAGTAAAGGCCCCAGTCTCGCTTAGATTACTCAACACCCCGCATGCCAGATTACTGAACATGCTTCGAGACCCCTAGTGCTCAACTACAACGCTGAGCTGCGAAGGTAGTGGGTCGCTGGCATGGCGCCGTGCCGTTGCTGCAGGCAGCGGCCCGCTGTGCAAACAAAAAAGATAAAGCGTGGCCCGGGTAAGCCGATGTGGGATAACATAAGCTGTGATGTTGATTAATAAACTATCGAGACTCAGATCCACAAGTATGCACACAGTAGTCTTGAGAATGACGATATTCGCCTTCTCCGATAAAGCGAGGTTGTCGCGCTTTCTTGGTGACAAAAGGCGGCGGCATATCGGCATCATTGCCTCGCCAAAATCGCACGATCTGTGAAGATAGGAAAGGTGCATCGGCAAGTTCATAATTGCTGCGGCAACTAAGCAGTCAGATGTTGCTTGCTTGTCGGCAACATGTTGAGATCGGAATTTTGGTGACATCTTCAGCGCGGCAAGTCGGCAGGCAAAGGAACATGTCAGATGCAAGTAATGCCACACTTGTCTCGGCAGATCGCCTCGCATTGGCTGCGAGAGTAAGTCCTATCCATGTGCAAGGCTGCGAGATCTGAGTCGGCGACTCGGCATTCCATTTGGGAAGACCAGTGCGGAACAATCTAGGTGTTGTATCTTGGCAGTGAGGATTTAGCTGCATGAGCTAGCAGGAACTCAAGCGCATGCAGACGTCAAATGTGAATGGGACAGTAAGTACGGTAGATGAGTTGATTCATAGTGCCGGTAAAGGCTGTGTAATCCAACCAAGTAATCAATAAATTTTGCTAGCAAGCCTGGTAGCTACCCGAACAGCTCTCTATGCATACAAGCCACGATGATGAGTGCTCGCGCGGTTGGCCAATGGTTCTTTCAAAGTCGTGTAACTTCCTGTTGTCTGGTGATATTTATGGAGTTCTCGGGGTTGCCGGGATATTGTGATAATTGCGAGCGCTGGGAGCGTTGACTCGAGCTTCTTGACAAGGTTGGAAGTGGTATTATCACATCTATAGTTGGAGCTCCTGACTTGGAATGGTACGATGGTGGTGCTTCGCCGTCACTCCTGCGACCGAGAAATGAGTTACTGGCGCCATATACTCCGTACATGTAGCCTCCAGCGCTGTAGGTCCCTTGTGAATCTCTTGCCATTGTCTGTTCCCCATCGTAGTCCCAGAATTGGCGTCTTCGTGTCGTACGGCGATGCAAGTACCACAAGAACAAAGCGATCAAAATAACAAGCGCAGCGATGAGTAGGAAGTAGTATTTGAAGGCACCGGCTTCTTGGGGCGCGCCATCCTCGAATGTTTGCTCGCCGTCCACGGCCATGGACGGGTAGTTTCGAGCTCTCTGCTGGCTGCCACCGGCGTTTCCGTAGACAACAAGGGGGTTGCAAATCTCCTCCGACCAAGCGGGATGGTTGTAGTGATGGATGCCACGATCAAGAAGAACACGATTTGGTTTTGGAAAGGTTGAAGGGCATGGAACTGGGTAGTCTAAATGAGAAAGAATGAACAAGATGACGAAGGAAGTGGAAGTCGAGAGAATGGGAAGATGGTCCTCAAAAGTGGGTCGAGACCAAAACAAGGAGAAGGAGAATGAACACAGCGAAAGGCAAAGACGGACTTGATGTTTTATTTCTGGTCACACGATGTAGGATCATCGCAAACAGCCATTTCCTTCTGCGACAGCTGAGTGCCGAAGAAGCAAGTAGTAAGCGACTGTGCTGCTCTGGAGCAAAAAAATAAGGTACGAGGCAGTCGGGTATGCTCTCGTTATCTCACCTCATGATGGAGACATTTCTGTCACATTGTACGAAAGACGGATGCAGCTGAAAGCAGACAAGGGAAAGTTGAGGTTGATGTCTTGATTACACTGGGAAACTTGCCTACAGCAAACGCACGTGAATCTTGGCGCGCTAGTGCTAATGGATGCAGATCGCGGCCAAGCAATCGCGTTCCACCATGCTCCTGCCGATTACTCGCACACCCTGTTGTCCACTCGGTCTAGTACTTTCCCCGGCTCCCCTACATACACCCCGCAGGCTTCCTTCACACCACCGACAACATGGTCAAAGCCATCAGAGGTATTGCTTCTATTCATGCCACCCCCTTTCGCCGCGCTAAACGCTCCAGGTACGCTTGTCAGGTGCGATGCCTCCATCAAGGCAATGTTGGTCGACATTGACAGCAAAAACGGCAACGAATACATTATTGAAGAGCTCGATGAGGAGCACATCTTGGTCAAGGAAACCAAGATCAACGAGCTCAAGGCCCGTCTGAACCAGGTGCGTGGCACATTACAAGACGGTATGCATGACGCTGACAACTACAGATGATGAGGGAACGCCTCAAGGAACCAGAGAGTTCAGACTCTGAATAGAGCTTTGACGTTACATACTCGGCCCACCACCTACATTCTCTAACCTGCGAACATCTGACTTGGGCGTTGTATATGATCCGTCTACATACTCTACCGATCAGTATACTCGATTGTCTATTGTCCAAGTTCATTGGCGCCGTCAACTCTTGAACTAAGATTTACTTCTGAGCAGCTCCCTCTTGTGCGCCAACCCATTTGGGCCTATTCTTGGTGAACAACTCGAGATGGACGTTGGTGTTGTCGAGGATGCTGGTGTCATCTAAAGTTCCCATCTGTTCACTACTTAGCAGGGTGGACCGGGCCGGTTTTATCTGGAAAACATACCTTGATGACCAATTTGCCAGGAAAACTGTCACTTTTTCGCCACATTGTGGAGCCGCAATCGCCGCTGTACAATATTAGAAGCTGTATCCACGGTCTCGTGTGTTACCAACCAGAAGGACGAAACAATCTCGTTTCCACTGTCTGCTGTCTTTTTATGTTCCTTTGGAGTTCCTTGGATAACCTTGAATCCATCCGAGTTGTACAAGCCATTACTGGAATAAGTCGATCCGGAGATCTTTCGGCAGTCATAACAGTGACAAAGAACCTATACCTTTTCTTTAGCGTTAACTAAACATAGACGAATCACCACTTACGTTGCCATCGATACCACCCTGCACTTCGTATCGGACGTTGCCACACATACATCCTCCGGTAGGCATATTGGTTGTGAAGTGGGGTAGTGTTAGGTAGGGGTGGAGCTGTTTGGAATTAAGACAATGGCAGAACAGTTTCAGGTCTCTGAGCTATCGAGAGGGCCACATCTTCCAAGACTTTATACAAATACGCCTACCCCGCTGCCTCGATCGTCGTAACGCTAGATGGAGGAGCCTGCTGGATACCCTACCACTAAGTCTAACGCTAAACGGATACTTCCGATCAATTGCAGAGCATCGGTACGCCTGATTCTTGCATTGTGACTGGCGCGGGGCTGCTGCGGCATCCCACTGTTGAAGGCCGAGATGCCGTGACAAATTGTCTCTTGTGGCCGATCCACGGCCGGCAGTTTGGCATGTAAAGGACATGTATCTTGAGTACATAGAGACTGGAACGGCCAGATCATCACACTATCTCACTATCTCATTGTTTTAGGTTCTCTGCAACCAATAAGCGAAATACAATGTTCACGCTTGAGCACAAGTGCATCTTTGCTATGACGTGGGGTGGGCCTCAAAGTTGCGGAGCGGGGTTTTCCCGATGTGGCTACTGCGAAATTATGGCACGTGAAGTCGAGACAATTTGGCGTCCGCGCGTGGTGCCCGTACCTTGACCACTCTCCTTGCTCCCTGCGCCATGCCATGGGACGGCCTTGTTCACCTCCGTAAGCATTTGTCGTTCATGACAAAGCTTTGGAAGGCTATTCTGTCCTAACCTGCCTCGCATGACATACGATACGACCAGCATGGCGACAGGCACATCCAATGTTTGGACACAGATGAACTACGTGCCCCCACGCGGCGCATGTAACCATAAGCCTTCTCTGCTGGCTACAAAATGCCCTTGTTTGCGCTTCATGCTACACCCGCTCAAGGTAAGCGTCTTCGCCTCAGGTCCGGGCTAAGGGGCATCTTGTCGTTGACTAACGCAAACGCAGTCATCATCCTCTTACGAATGTGACGGGTGCGGGCACCATGCATCGTTTCACAATATGGAGAACAAGATGGAGGACGAGATTCGCAAGCGTTGGGAAACCGAAGCCAAGGAAAAGGCTGAGCAGAACGACAAGGCACAGCAAAGGCCAAAGAAACGTGTGCGCGCAATTGAATATGGGAAGGAGGACGATGATGAGGAGGATATAAATGCGGCAATCAATGAGCTTTTGCAGGGAACAAAGCCAAGGCCAAAGGCCAATGCTATGTCAAGAAGGAAGCCAGGTCGGGTCGCTGGAACAAAGGCACAGCAAAGGATCAGTGAGATTGTGGATGATGCCACAGTGGTGGAGCTGGATTGATCATGCTTGCAATAGGTTCTGGGCACGAGCATTGCGATGGCGTTTTTGGCAAGGAGGGTGTTGGGACTGCCGTATGATACCCCCGCAAACGTATTTGAGTTCCTTATAGATAATTTCAATCATTTTTTGGGGATAGGTATGCTTTTCCCAATATGCATGCTCCTCGATGGTTGGTGGGTCCGCCCTTCCTCCACGTTCCAATGCCAAGACCTAGCTCATACGCGCATCACCCTGCGCGACGTCCATGCCCTCATCACCCCCACCACGACTGCTTCGGATCTTGCGCCGCGATATGCTAGCCCGGTATTCAGCTATTCGATAACCCCACGGGGCATAATTCGGTTCAAAAAAGGTTGAACGAGCCTTGCTCGTGTACAACACACCATATTTGTCCATTACGCTTAAAGCAATCCTAGCTGTACAGCACCTCTACAGTCGGTGTCTTGCTGAATCGGGCTTTCGATACATATACACACCGTATTTCAATCACTTCCTGCGAATATGGCAACACCAACCCCCTCAAAAGACAAGGAAACGCCTTCCAAGAACCTCCATGCGTTCTCCCCTGCACCGCGCAGTGTTCCGCCTACTGGGAATGTCCACATGATGTCATACGATTCGCCCGCGGTACTCAACATGCTCAACGATGTCGCGAACTCGGGTATGGGAGGCGTCGGCATGGGTATAAGCATGAGTGGGCTAGGCATGTCCAATCTCGGTATGACGGCAAGTGCGACAGGACGCGCAGACGAGGCTGAGAGGAGTCGGAGACTCCGAGAGATCATAGACATTGTAGGAAGGAAGCCAGGTCGCGTGAGTGAAGAGGGTTTGCTCGCGCTTTGTGACCGTATGGGTATACCCTATGAGAAGCACATGGGCGAAGCAGGCACCTGGAGTCTCTTAATCGGTGATGAAGCGCTGTGCGACGTTACCTTTAAAAACGACGAGATTGCCTCTGTGAATTTGCAGACTGGCCTAGACGATTCGAGGCCTGACTTGAACTTTGGGCCGGCAGGATCAGAAATTCTGGTGCGAAGTTTGAAACCCCTTCCAGGACAGAGCAAGCTGAATGTGACACTCGAGCGCTTTTCAGAAAACCTAGAGAAACTTTTGGCACTAGATAAGCTGGGGTCTTCGCAAAACGGAGGAATAAGTTGTTATAACGCGATTGCAGGCATCTACACAAGCCTTCGAAAGTTGTTTGAGCACGAGAAGAAGCTTGAGCTTGCGAAACGAGCACCGGATGAGCGATATAGGATACAAAAAGCGGAGAGAGAGGTCATGTGCAAGAAGAGCGGGCGACCCAGATTCAATGGCGGGACGTGCCTCGGGCTAAGTCTGGAGTACTGGATGGACTCGCGGTTGGTGATTCCCAAGACGACTTCTGAAGGGAAGGAAAAGGGCAAGGAAAAGATGGATACCGACTCGCCGGATTCGCCCTCGTACCCCGAAGATGACTACTGGAGTAACAACAATATGTACTCGCTGACGATCGAGTGCGAGTCGTCGCCTTCAGCTCTCTATACGCCCATCCGGATATCAAACGAATGGATCAGCGACCAAGTCGAAAAACCTGCAGAAAACAACGATGCCAGCGACCTGAACAACATGCTCATAGGTGTATCTTCTATCGACTGGCTTGAACCAAAGCCAACGTATCTCGAAGCGCCTGAGCAAACTGAAGATGCGATGAATCTCGATTCTGCTGCAGGGAGACTACCTAATGTACGGTTTGTGGCAAAATTCAACCCTCCGCTCGTTGTACCCTATGCCGTCCATATGCAGCTCTACCAGACCGTTGGCATTGAGCCGCGCAACGACGACTTGCGACCCACGACGTTTGTTGGACTGGCGTTAAGACCTGGAGAGGTTGATCCCGGCATGTCTGGTGCAACAGGTGAACACACGCATGAGCTTCGGAGCTCGCATGTCACCCTCGCTCAAGATCCGGATGGCAAGTTTGTGAAGAAGCAACACGATATGAGTCTGTATGTACCAAAGTTGGAGTACAGTCGCACACTCGAGACACTCCCATTCAGCCATCCCAAACAGCTTGTCGAAATCTTGCCTATTCTGCGACAATACGCGCATACTACAACTCTCATCCGCGGCTGCTTCTACGAAGCACCGCAAAAACCTATTCCAACACACAAGCTTGGACAACAGCTTTCATCCCGCACGAAGGCATCCGTGGAAACATCAACAGACCAGCCCACGCTTCAACTTGACGTGACGCTAAATTATACCCCACCGATCCCACGCATCACCCTACAAGTTCCCCACCCCTCGGCCGCTTCCGCTGGTACTACCAGCACGACGACTTCACCACGTCAAGGCCGCAAGTCAAATGTAGACACTGTATCAGACCTACTTTCTGACCTGCTCGCTGCAGACAATACACCACGGGATACGTACCACGCGCCCTTGAGCGTAACCATGGACGTACATGTCAACGGCGAGCTCGTCGTCTCCGAGCAAAATGTGATTGAGACATCAACGACGGCCTCTGCTTCCACCAACGATATTGGGGGTGCGAAAAAAGACTCGTCAGAGACGGGCAACGATGTGCAGATGCAAGAGCAGCAGCAGGCTATGCTGCATCAGGAGAAGATCAAGCGGCTTGCGCATGGGCTGGATATAGCGGGGCATTTGGGGCTGTGGGGGGAGTGGCTTAGGAGAGAAGCCATGCGGGCGGAGAATGAAAGGAACTAGGCGGTCTTTTTGTTTCTTTTTCCCGAGTGCGGCATATGTGGGGAAGAAAAAGAGAATGAGGGATTTTTTTCACATTGAAATGAAAGGGGGTTGGTGGTGGTGGCGTGGTGATCTCAGTTTCGGACATGTCAAATTGGGACGTGGGCATGACGGGAGACGGAAACAGAGAATCAGAATTGCAACACTTTTTTTTGCTTGGCAATAACGAGAAAATACCATCAGGAAGAAAACAATTTTTGCAGTGGTTCAAGTCTTCATTACGTCTGTAGCCTTCATCATCGTCATCATCTGTCATGCAAACCAAGTTCCCACAGTAACTGTCGTATAGATCCGACTATGTAGTTGTACCCAGCAGTAACAGCGATACTTTCTCTCTCGCTATCTCTCCTTCAATCGTCGTCAAATAGACATCGAGCCCAGAATCTCTAAAAGTAAAAAGGCCAAAGCAAGCCAGACAGCCAATCCATGCAACAAAGAGAGGCGCGGCAAACATAGCAAATCCAAAAGTGGTCTAAAAGCGCGAACAAAGATGGGGTATGGGGGGAAGAAGAAGAGTAAGATAAAACGGAAAGCAGTTTTTGGTTTGTTTATGGCTTGGTGACCTCAATGACCATTTCCGACTCGACAGCTTCGGCCTTCTTGGCAAACCTGGCAATGTCGGCACCCTCGACCTTGCCATACATGGTCTCAGCGATGATGCCAGTGATTTGGTATGGGTCACCGTTGGAGGCGGGGCGGCGGTCCTCAAAGTATCCCTTGCCCTCGGCGGCGACAGCACGGGGAATGCGGACGGAGGAGCCACGGTTGGCAACACCCCAGGAGAACTTGTCGTACGAGGCAGTCTCGTGCTTACCAGTCATGCGGAGCTGGTTGTCTTGGCCGTAGACGGCCATGTGCTCGGCCTGGCGGGTGGCGAGCTTCTCCATGGCGGCCTCGATGGCCTTCATGCCGTTCTCAGCACGGGTGTCAACAGTAGAGACGTTGGTGTGGAGACCGGCACCGTTCCAGTCACCAGGGATGGGCTTGGGAGCAAAAGTAACCTTTGCACCAAACTCCTCGGCAACGCGGTGGAGAAGGAAGCGAGACATCCAGAGCTGGTCTCCGAGGGAGATGCCGGGGCATGGGCCGACCTGGTACTCCCACTGGGCGGGCATAACCTCGGCATTGGTACCGGAAATGTTGATCTCGGCGTACATGCAAGCCTTGTAGTGAGCCTCGACAATGTCACGGCAGAAGACCTTGCCGGTACCGACACCGCAGTAGTACGGGCCCTGGGGGGCGGGGAAGCCGTTCTTGGGCCAGCCGTATGGCCAGTTGAACTCGTCGAGAAGAGTGTACTCCTGCTCGAGACCGAACCAGAAGTCGGCGTCCTTGTGCTTCTCGAAGATTATGGCAGCATCGTGGCGGAAGTTGTATGCGTTGGGCTGGCCATCAGAGTTGTAGGTCTCGCACATGACGAGAACATTGTCGCCCAGACGGAAAGGGTCGGGGAAGTATGCGACGGGGCGGAGGTAGACGTCGGAGTTCTCGCCGGGCGCCTGACCCGTTGATGAACCGTCAAAGTTCCATTCTGGGAGGTCGGCAAGGCTCTCAACCTTCTTCTTCAGGGTCTGCGACTGATGTCAGTATGCATGCGCTGGGCCGGACTTGAGGCTGGAAAAGGCATGGGTGGGAGAGTGGGGGCCGACGTCAGAAGCTGGATTTCCTTCCGCCCGCGATCTGTGGCTGGTGGTTGGCTGGCTGGCTTATCGTGGGGTCGCGATAAGCAACACCCAACTCGACCTGCAGCAAACACCGATTGGTGCAAGGTACGTCACACGAGCACAACAACCACGATGGCGACTGTGAGCCATCGTGGTGCATTCTGCAGGCTGTGACGGATGGACCGCCATGCATACTGCAATTTCCTGGTTCTCGCTAAGGCTCGAAATCCAGGAATTGCAGGCGCTAGGCTGGATCGCGATCGCGGGCTGCAAGAAATGCCGCAATGCATCGGGTAGGGGAGGGGAGAGAGAGAGAATCGAGGAGAGAGAAATGCGGAATAAATGACTCACCTTTGATTTTGAGCGGATGCCGTTGGAGCCGTCTATCCAGACGTACTCGGCCATGACATTGCCCTTCTGGGGCAGGTCAAGGTACTTCTTGAGCTGTTGTGACGTGTTAGAAAGAGGGCTGGAAGGTAGCACGCGAGCCAGTCAAGACGTACGTTGGCAGCATTGGAAACAATTGTTGAGTTCGCCTGTGATGCGTGTAAGTAAGAAGAGTCAGGCGTGGAGGGAGGCGGGAGTGGTGGCATCATACCATAACTGCGGTTTGAATGTGCGTGGATTAAGGAGTTTGGAAACCCAAGAGTAGTGAGAAGAGTAGAAAGAAGGGGGATGCTGTTCGACAAGAAGGGTGGGCCTTGACGAGAATGTATATGTATGTGTAGATAGAGGAGCAAGTGGGGTGAGTGAATGGAGAAGGAGATAAGGACAGTGGGCTGGGGGTTTAGTTATAAGGTAAGAGGTAGTGGATTGAAGTGACAGTCTCGGCATGTGGCGGGGCTAGCCGTGGTCAGATAATGACTAGGCTGGCCGTAGCCAAGAGCCGTCGCCGAACAGTATCCGTGGGATGAAGCATCAATCGGTTTCTCTAAACGCGCAACCATACGGCATCCCCCCAGCATGCTGAGCCCACGCTCTGCCCGTGCGACCGCCTCCGCTTACGCCGGCGCGCAACAACCCCCTGGGGAATGATGCAGCAGCAATCTGGGCCGCGTCTGCATTGCGCGGCACTGCGACTGCGACTGCGACTGCAAACGTTGTCTGCTGTGCTGTGCTTGCTGGTTGATGTTTGGCGACGGGCGGCCCCATTTCCGCCCAGGGCGAGCGCTTTCGGTTTGGCGCGGCGCTCGGAACGCACAGCCTCAACAGGTTCCGAGTTTGACCGCGGCCATGGTGGAAACCATCGCTATAGGCAATGGATGGATGCATGGCTGTAACTAAATTTACCCGCCGCTCCAGGCTCGACATATTGGTCATAATGGCCATGTTGGGTCCTGGCACTCGGCCGGGCCCCAAAGAAACCATGCTGCCATTGCACACACCGCTCCACTGCTGCTATTCTTTGCCATTTGCCGTTTTGCCGCTATCGTCTGTGTGTGTGTGTGTGTGTGTCGAGTCGAGCGCCCGCGGTTTTGCTTTGTGTGCCCGGCTCACACTGCGTAGTCCCTGCGTGCAGGCGTCTCGCAACACCTGCATATGCCGCCTCTGTTCTGCGGTGTTTTGCAGGGCTCCGTTGCCCAAGGCCCGGCACTGACGTCGGGGGGGCGATAAGACGCTGGCCCGCCAATCGCACGCGTTACAGTTACTCGGCCTCGTCATGCCGCCATCACTCAACAACGTTTCTTGTAGTCAAGTTAATCGTTTTGCACGCCCTAAGGCGCCGTCTCCCAGTCCGTCTGCTCGTATCCTCTGCCTGGTGCTGGACGTGCGTTGTTCCAGAAACCCGCTGGGGCCCGACCTGCGACTACCGCCATCTTCATTGGGCCCGCCACTTCTCCAGGCACAGACTGAGAGATTTCCATAAGCCGACCCCACACATTGCTTCTGCAAGCCTTCCATGCAACACAGTCAGCTCATCGCCTCCCCGGCGTCTCGTCTTGTTTCGTCTCGTCTGCTTTTGCTCGTGCTACCGTCGCTGCGCCCGACGCCCACGCCGACGCTGAGGCAAATTGTACATGCAAACGCAAATGCAAATGCATTCCCCTATCGTCAATCAAACCCCACGTACCAATAAACTATCCCGTCCACCGCAACCATTTGTCCCGACCAGGGCAAAAAAAGCCGCATCGCGATGTCGGGACCATGCTCTCGTGTGCACAACGTTGGGTCTAGCGGGGTTGCGGGCATGCGTCGATCCGCCAAGCCCTCAGCCCCCCCGGTCCAAAAGATAAGGGGAAAAATGCCTTTCCATTTTTACGTTAGGTCATCGAGTAACGGCGCGCCGGCCCGTGTCATTTACATGTGCCAGCGACACAACACCCATTGTCGACTGAGATACTCTTTCGCACCCATGTGCGAGCGAGGCACAGGCGATACCGTCTCTTCCAAAGAGGCAGCTACAAAAGTCGGCGCCAGCAGTCTAGCATCCGTGCTGCAGGTCTGGACCCATGTGTCTGTCTTCGTGTGGCGGTGTCGTGTCCGCTTTAGGCAAAGTTGCGGCGGGCCTTTCCATGTGCTTGAAAGGGTCCTAGAAGGCCTGTTGCTTTCCCCAGATTATACATGGCCGCTGATAAAGTCAAGCCCGGTGTCTCTATGGTTCACAGCCCGCCTTATCAGATAGGGCCCATGGTCCTGGGCAAGCGCTGGCACGTGTGTGGCCTGACACCGATAGCATACACAACACCATCAGGGGTTGAAATAGATTCAGATCCGTCCGTGGCATCAATCTAGAGAACGCCTGGCACGCGCTCATCATGCTTTCGTCATGGCCCTGCTGCCAATCTGATCTCCCTTGGGCGCCGTGACCTGCTCTGTTCCTTGTCCTGCTCTTGTGCCCATCTGGCGAGAGGGGGGGCACACATCATGCACATCTGTACACCATCTTCGCACGGTCCCTCTGCTGCTTTCCTGGGCAATGACTTGCAGCACCGCTTGCTTCTAGGAGGGTGTTGAGAGGCGGGTGTACCTGCAGGAGGCAACCCGCTGCACTGAATAAGACGGTCGGAACGAAACGGGGGGCGACCAAGGATATGGCCAACGGGAGGCGGCTAGGCCTTAGGGACCGGCGCCAGTGGGACGGCCGCATGGTAGATCTGGGGTAAACTGGTTGGGTTGCTTGGTGTTGCTTGCAAGCTGCTTGGGTTCATTTCCCACTTCTCGAGACCTCCCCCGACTCCACGCCGCCACTCCGACCAACCAGTCCAGACGGAGATACCGACACACGCCCTAGGTCATTGCTCGAGCGACGGTCAACATGAGCCAGAATCTGACAGGGTCCTTCTATGGCGGTAGCTGTCGTCTCGGCAAAATCGGGCCAAGCCGTCTCTTGTACGAGTCCCGCGCAACACCAGCAGACATAAGACTTGAGCCAAGAGCACAGCCAGACCTGACGACTGTCTAAATGACACAACAGCGCGTATTGATATTGGCGAAGCGGCATCGTTCTCCGCTACAGTCGATGTCAACCTCAAACCCGGTTCCCCGGCAGAGGCGGAAGAGGCCGGAACGTTGCCAGTCAGCATACGATTGTGACAGTACAAGCAAACCGGATTGAGAGCCTCGATGTTTCGCCAGAGTATATTACAATGCCATTGTTTGCATGTTTGTTCATTGTGAACACGCATTGACGTGACTAGAAATAGTCAGTAGACTGCCCAGAGACATTCAACGAAGAAACAAAGCGGTGCCTTCTGCTACCAGAAGCTCACCAGACAGTTCACAATGTGCTACGTTGAGCACGTCTTTCATCATCCCTGCCGACATTGGGGACGCGACCGCTTCGTTGGCAAGCCGTGTTGCCGAGCTCGGTCTGCCAATGGTCATGCTGTGGCTTGCGAATATGCCGAGAAGCTGGGATCGGTTACAAGCAACGACCTTTGTCCAAACTGCAGATACAACATCTCCATTAGCAGGGCATAGCGGCTGTTTGCTGGTGTGTTTACGGCCCCGGAAGCGCAGACGAACAGAAAAAAGTTCTACCAAAACCCTGGGTGGGATCTGGCATCTCCACGGATAGTGTGTTCAACATGGGCATAGTTTCCTCTCGGCCTGGTTTGTAATCTGGTGTTGGCGCATTTTTGGTGAACTGGCTGTGATGGTCATAGGTCAGACTAGCCAGAGTGACGCAGCGATGTTGTTTCTGGTATCGGTTTCCAAGTCCATCCCGGAAAGACGTTGGATATGGCAAGTTGTCCGCTGGATCGGCTGCATTTTCTTGGAATCTGTGCCCTCTGATAGGGAGGTTCTACGCGACATGGAAGGATATGGCTGGACCATATTGATGAACACTCAGGGTTATCGAGGACAACAGCGACGATGCAAAGTGCGGGGAAAGTATCACAAACACTGCAAAATGGCACTGACGAGGAATATATAACGGGAGACGTTCAACTGAGATGTCACGAAGTCGTAGAAAGGTGAGGGGATAGGGCTTGGCGCGTGCAGGGGAGCCAATCAGAGGCTGTTGTGAGGTAATAGCAACCAGGTTGCACCTTCCTTTGGGGAAGGACGCGGTAGCTTTCCCATGAGAAATGAGGCCGAAGACCTTGGGCATGACCTACTATAGTAATGACACGAATATTTACATGAGTGTACTTTGCATATGTGGGTTACATGGCTTCATCTTAGTGTCGTGATGTTTTAGTGTTTGGTGTCAGGTGTACATTGACGATACACGCGGTACGTTTTCGGACATTGTTCCACGTGACTTGCTAAACGTCCATCCCTATGTACTTGCTGCGCATGGTGTAACAGCACCACATTTCCTCTTCCAGATCCTCAGACAGTCCATAACATGCTTTTATGTAGTGAATCTTCAGGAGTCTTGCGGGCTTTGGTACAGGATGAATTCGGCAAAGGATAGATTACAAACGTCGCTCAAAAAGCTACATAGAGGAACAGGACAGGTCTCGTAAGTACAGGATAGTGATGTGTCCGTGCGCGCTGATCAGTCAGCCGTCTCGCCCCATACCCAGAGTGCCAGAGCCTATGGTGTACATGTATACGGCCACATGTGACGAATTTCTCTACATAATGAAGCGGGTTGTTAAAATACGCTCTATAAATTATACGCTGTTATTAGGAGGTAGTATACATAGTGTATGCCCCAGTTTTCAAGAAGCTTCTACTGCTAGATGCTCAGCCTGATAATTGCAACTCGACCTTGGCCGCCGTCGTTCTATTAATAAAAAACACAGCGGCACTTCTCTCGTATCGGTCCTTCTCCGGCATGTATTTGAATAGAGTTGTCTTTCTAGTTGGTGTTGTTTTAGATCGGCAATAGAGACATGCCTAGCTGATCAGTACGCTAATGGCAGACCTCGAACTACATCTAAAGGCAGGTTTTCAAACCTGAATGCCACGGCGGAATTATTAAGGTATAGTATTAAGGCTGCAGAAATAAACTTCGATGAATCATCGCTTAGAAATCCATTGTAGCTAACTACAGGCTCTATCTTACTTCCAGCCGTACTTTGCTTACTCAAATTGTCCGCCTCAGGAAACACGGTGTATACAACCCATGCGCAACACTACGATGTCCCTGTTCTCGATATTTCTTACTGCTTACTAGGCCGTGCGAATTAACGCTTGGGAATACATGATACGCGCTATCATAAGAGATGATCCTAGATGCTGAAAACTTTTTAACTTTGTACTTTCCTCTCTGATTATATTTCTAGCGTTCTTTAGTATCAGCCGCTTTTATATTCTTGATCCTAGATTGCAGCCTTAGTCCATCATCAGCCAAATCGGGGTTGTTTCCAGATTAGCTTCTAGCCCTGTCTTTTGAAAGGCGCCATGCAACTACCTCTTATTCTCACCATTCTCATTACTTCCGCGGGCTCTGCGTTGGCGGATGATATAGCATGTAGCGGCCAGAAGCAGGGTTCGTCATGTCTTCCGGTATCAGGTGCATGTTCGGTTTATGATCCCCAAAGTTGGTGCGGCAAATTTAAATTCCAATGTCACTAGTAAGTGCGCTGTAATTACACAACACAAGATCGTTCTTATGCTAATATCTATTTGAAGTCGACGTGGACAGGGGCTCGTATGCGCTTCATCGTAAATGATTTCGTCTGGACACCATTCTATAAGCTCTTCCAGCTACACCAAGATTCGAAACAGATCCGCTATACTATGTATTGTTGCACAGTACTCGATAGACAAGGCACAAGCTTGTGTAAAGATCATGGCTAGAGTTCTGGGGCTTCGCTTTCACAGTTGAGCTCTACAGGCAACTGCACTAGGAGCAGGCAATAGGTGATAAGAAGTTTCACGGTGCCTAGCTTTAGCATCTCATTAGTGTAGTCGTCCTTCCAGCCTAGGATCTTAATTAGTCGCCCATTCAAATTGAAGTCAGTTACTGTGGAATAGGCTGAACGCCCTTTAGAAAGCTATAAACCAGTGCCATAACCATGTTTAGCAACTAATTGCGAAAGTAGCGTCTAACTTGCTATAATAGCGTCGCAGCCTTTGGGAAACCACAAAGGCAAAAGCTTTGGCTGGGCCAGAGTAACAAGCCACTGTAACAGCAACAGCATCCGGGGTGCATCACTTCAACTACAAGAGCGATAGATATACACCACATATAAATAGCGATAGTAAATTACAGAACTAGGATACGCACACGTTTTCTTGGAACAAAGCCACCCGCCTACTTGTGCGATGGACAGAATGCGGCGTGACTAATGTCTATTCTTCTATAATAGACTAGATGGTTCAGCACTAAGCGACATTGCATTATATACCCTACCGATAGCTTTTTGTAAAAAGGGATAGGATTAAGAAGCTTTATGGGACTTAAGAAGCTATGCAGAAGACAAAAACTAGATATACCGGGTTGCGTTTGATAAATAGCCGAGCTTCTAAACTACGTGGATATACATCTACTTGGAGTCTATAGAAAAGCTGTGGTTGTATAACCGGCAATGGGCTTGAGCGGGGGAGGAACTGCGGTTAGAGACGAGAACAAGGGAGGGAAAAGGATCTCGCCCATCACACCGCGTCTATCGACCTGTTGCGCACATGATGAAACATGTTAGTACCAGAAGTGTAAAAAGGCTATTTGATTGAAATACGTACGCAGTAGTACTTGTCATCGGGGTGTGCTGAAAGCTGTGTGCAGTCAACGCCTGCTTGCCCAGATGCCATACTGGGACTATCGGAACTGGAAATACATTGTAAAAGCAATTAGCAAGGTAGATCGCTACTGATGGACTGGACTGGAATAGTATTGAGAAATGCGGGCATGTGCTTTTGACAATATGTTTACCCTCCATAGCCAAGGTCGACCGCTGTATATATTGCATTCATCTAAATTCCAGCTTTGCATGGCACATCTCGCAGCAGTCGTGACGACAGCGAGAAAAAAATACAATTGCGATGAAAAGAGTCTTCATTTTGTAGAAAATGGAGGAAATTGGTCTTTGAGGAAGATGATGATGTGGTTGGAAGTACTGAGGTGCTGGTAGGATACAGAACTGATTGTATTGATGGCATGGCCATATTTATACCTCCACGCGCTTGTTCTAAAAGGTTTGTACATACTCTACTAATTGAAGCTTTGAGCATAATGCTTCGAGATTATTCTAAGCAGAATGGCAAAAGCCGGACAACCTGCTAGTATTAAGGCACTTTGACTCTCGGATGTACGGTAACATCGGAAAGGGAACACTAAGCTGACTAGCTTACTAAACTATATGTAATACTTTCCTAGAATGTATCAGTATCACCATGATAGTATCTTCTGTAGAGAGCCAGTATAATTAGATACGCTTACTTTGGTATATCTATACGTAATTGTATCTAAAGTGATTAATCATCATTGTTGTTAGAACATGCTTTAAATTGGCTCAGTATGACCCAGTTTAGACCATACTAGGCTAGCTGGTCTAGTTCAGCCCTGTCCGACTGTATAAATACTCTTTGTAACGGGTCGGGCCCAGACAGAAGACTGCAGGGTGCCAGAAGTTATTGTATTGCTTGAGCTATGGAGGTGGGCCGATATGCAGGGTCTACCCATAGTGTCCTTCACGTGCCCTAGCGCCCATTATTCTTTACAAGGTAGGCAAAGCCTATTCCATAAAACTCATGAATCATTAGAGTAGCTTACTAGTGATTTGTCTCGGGATAGTATACTGCTTTCTCACTAGTCCTTTCTGATCTGTCTACACCGTGCTATACTACCTTTAACCAGCTAACAGCTTAACAACTATCGGAGTTGTAATTGCTTAAAAATAAACTGTATCTCGCACGCGTTATCGGAAGTTATCACATATGTATACAATATTCGGCTCTAGATATTGCTAAAGTAGTATACTGTACTTTTTTAGGCACGTGATGGCCCAGGTAAAGCTGAGATAGATATATCGTCACAGCAGTTCATCATTTTATTCACAGTTTTCTTAGTTTTCTAAGAGCCTCATTCTTTTTAAAAAGCTTCTACAATGATAGCAATACTAGAGCTCTAAATAAATTTAGATCTTAATAAGGTCAACCAAGCGCATCTTATCTTTCCAGATTTCTAAAAAGCGTACTATCATAATAATACCAGGATATCATAGTAAAGTATCAGAGTTTTCGTGGCTAGCCAGCTTGAGGTTTTTCCGCTTTTACCGTATTTCCGAGAGTCAAACACCTTATTACTAGCAGATTGGTTAACTTTGCTGAGCAGACCACATTATGTATGCTGAGTCAGATTTGCTTTCGTAGCTAGCTGACAAGTATCTAGCCAGGCTTAGGATAGAACACTTCTTATTAGAGACGTTATTATAGACAGAGCTAGGTTTTACTACTCTGTTGTTGTACGCATCAAGATAGATAAGTCTTGTATTAACTAACATCCATAAGAGGTGTCGCTTGAAGATTAGATGTACAGATATACTAGAGTTGCATTTAATAAGGAGCTGCCGTTAGAGCATACGCGGCTGTATTTGATGATGACTTATCTACCGTCTGAGCATATCTATCCTAGAGTCTCATAGGAGCTCTTGGTATTACCTTTTGCACCCACATCTGCATAATATCCGCCTTGGAGGGACAAGCTTTATCGGCGGTAAGATGACACTGATGGAAAAGAGATCTAGTGCGGTCCAGAGAAGGGACAGTGTGGGTATATGGCCGCTACATTGGTATTTTTTCTTAGTAAAGCGACGGCATTGGTATCTTCAGGCAGCGCAGATGGCGATGGCGGCCAAGGCCGTGTTGCAGTATTGAAGCCAAGTATCTAGCTACATAAGCTTCTGGAAAGCTATACAGTACAATATACTCCTGATACCACATATCTTTTAATACATATTTTTGATAATCTTACCATGTGCAGAGAAATCATCAAGGTACTTTACTTTTATTGATCTAGCTTTCTTTGGAGCTTACTGTTCCGGAACATCCTTTACAGCTTCACCCGGCTGACTACGTGTACTAAGCCTGATCTGGAACGGCTCCAGGCCATGAGCGAAAGCAGCGCAGTAATACGGCCAGACCGAGTCTGGAACCGATCTGCAACTAATCTGGACCTGCGATAGATTATTGGCTAGGACTA
Source organism: Curvularia verruculosa (assembly GCA_036172615.1). Taxonomy (NCBI): domain Eukaryota; kingdom Fungi; phylum Ascomycota; class Dothideomycetes; order Pleosporales; family Pleosporaceae; genus Curvularia; species Curvularia verruculosa. The sequence goes on along the minus strand of JAWDHC010000001.1, from coordinate 334,723 downwards.
CAGGTATAAGTATCAGCTAATAGCTATAGCTATAGCTATTCTAGAGATTATGGATATCCCTTTGTACTAGACCACTGTGTGTCTCTTTGAATCAAGGCTCTTTTACTATCCCACACACCAACACATGTCTCCGAGAGGCACCACTGCCGATGCTAGTCTGAGTGGTCTCGCCTGCGCCGTTACAGCACTCAGGGACGGACGTTGGTATACTTGTGGGACCTAAGAGTACGCCAGGCACAAGTACACGACTTTTGGTGCCGATAAAAAGCCGTTAGACATGGTAGCCTTGTCCGTTTGCCACCATATCCCAACAACATCACGTCGCGTTTTGCAGCAAATCTTGGCTTTGGTGCTGCAATGAGCCTGTCAGCAGAGCAGGGTGCGGATTATGCGCGTGCCGTGTCTCCGTCCCACCTAAAACAGTTGTCTGATGGTGGTAGTGAAGAGACAACGAATTGACCAGGCACACTAGATTTTTCCACGCGTTCAAATAAACAAACAATTGTAGGTCTGTCCCTGTGGCGGTCGTGATATATTGTGGCTTGAAAAGAATGGGGCGAGTCATTATGACAAGGCATGCAATATTTGAACCCCTGAGATTAGCGAGCACGATTCAGTATAACCGTATTGTGATGACTCGGTTATAAGTCGACTACCGTGTCGCTGGGTCCTCTCTATCAGCAGTGTTTTCGAGGCAGCGGGACAAGGCAACATGATGCGACAGCGAGCGGTGGTGTGGAAAGGTGGGAGGCTGCAGGCACATATGAACAGCGGTGGTGATAAGTTTGCGCAATGGTGCGACAAGCCCACATGGGCACGTGAATAGGTACACGGGTACGGACGCGGCGTTGCGGCTGTACCACGGCGTCGCAGAATGCCTGCTTCCACTAAGGCGGCATGGAGAGATGAGTATTGGCGAGAGCGGTTCAGAGGAACAGTGCGGGGGTGGGCAATGGTATAGCAATAAAGTCTGAATGCCATGGTCGTCTGGAGTAGCTTCTCAGCCGGAGCAAAACGGCTTGCACGTGAAGACGGATGTGGTTAGCGTGGCAGCCAAGGCCAGAGAGGTGGAAGTATAGTAAGAGAGAATCGCCGGCCGGGGTGCAGTCAGTCAGTCAATCGGGGGACATGGTGTGCCATTGTATCCTCGACGTAGAAACACACATACACATGGCTGGGAGGATAAAGCCGTCGAGCCAGCGCGCAGCAACAAGGCCAAAATGACGACTCAGGGCGTTGGAGCTAGAGTTTATTGACCAGAGTCGCAGACGTGGTTCGCTACTACGGCCATGGCTCCAGGCCCTAGTGAACAACACGATCGCCGTCTAGGATCCCTACAGCAAGCCGTAACAAGCCCCCCCGAACTAGAAGGTCTATCTGATACTCATCCAATCTCCCCTCCTTTCCAACCCTTCTTCTCCCTCTTGCATCCTGCCAGACGCCTCTTCACGCATTGACGAGGGCTGACCTTCGGCCATGAGCCACTGACGGACCTTTTCTTCTTCCTCATACGGCCAAACTGTAGTCTCTCCTTAGCGTCTCCCGCCCCCCCAGCCAATCCGCGCTGCCTGCAGGGTCGCGCGGCGACACCTTCCCCTAGGGTCCATCTTCGCCCCATTACCAGCCCGACGGACTTGCCTTTTCTTTTTTTTCTCTTTTTTCTTTCTTCTTCTTGTGTTGCGCGACTGCGGGCTGTAAGACGCCTTTCAGCGCCATGCACCGCCATACAATGTCAGAGACGGCCGTCATGTCGTCGTCGCGCTCAAGCAGGACCCCCAGCTTCAGCAGCGAGCGATCCCCTTCTCTGGCCAGCTCCGTAACCTTCCAGATGCCTACCACTGTACGACCCGCGCCCGCCTACATTGCCGCTTCCGTAGCCTCGCAGACCGTCACCGACCACCACAATGCCCAGCTGCGCGAAGAAGACGCCGATGCCGACAGCGACGAGCTGCAGAATGCCGTCTTCTCTGAACAGGCATTGTCGCTCCTCAATGCCTTTCTCGACCACCTCCTCTTCGCTTTTCTCTCGACGGCCAAATCCTCCTCGCTGACTGCCATTCGCCCGGCCATACTCGAAGTCCTCAAGCCGCGCCTCGCTCGTGAGGCCATGGAAGCTGCCGATGAGGAGCTGCAGGGCTTGCTAACGGGCGAGGACGACGAGGAGTTTCCCGCCCAAGATGGCAAGCCTATCGCTGCATGGGATGTAGAGAAGGTGTGGAAGCGTACCCGCCTACGCATCATGGTTTATACGCGACTAGGCGAATTTGAGGATGAGGACGAGGAGAGGTATGTGCAGCAGGAGCGCGGCCTGAGCATGGATGAGGATGAAGATGATGAGGCTGGCCTTGTGTCTTGGGCCTCTGCCATCTTCTTGACCTCGGTCATGGAATTCATCGCTGAACAGCTCATGCTTGTGTCTGGATCCGCGGCCTATGCGCGCATGGAGTCGCGAATCATGAAGCTCGCCCAGCAGATGGAGCAACCTGAAGAGCCGCTCTTCATTGAACGTCTGACCATTGAGGAGCCTGATGTGGAGAAAATTGCACTAAACTCCGCGTTGGGGAGATTGTGGAGGACGTGGAGGAAGCGTGTGCGATCTCCTATGGTGCCCCTTACCCCATTACGACGAATGCGGTCTACCTCGAGCTACTCGAGTCTGGCCATGCGGAAAGCTAGCCGCGATACCATTAATACAATGCACATCGAACACGAACCTCTCCCGGAGCATCTTCCCACCGAGACTGAAATTGCAGCCAACATACCGCTTCCAATTGGCGACAACGACGTCAATGAGATTGAAGTCCCTGGCCTAGCACCTACATACGAGGACGAGGATGACAATCTGAGTACAGAGACCCCCATGCCACGCGCGCAACGACCTTTCAGTGCCATCATGCCGACCCAGGCGGGTTCGTCGAAGAGGGACAAGAGGCCGCGTCCCCTTTCTTTGCCTATTTCCCAAATACCACCATTCGTTGTACCTACGAGTCCTTCCGATACAGATGAAGTCTCTTTCCACACGTTCATTGAGGAGGATGAAGCCAGTGATGGGGTAAATGAGATTATACCCGAGGAGCAACAACCGGTGACTGAAATCGATGCCTCGAGGGCGGCATTTACAGCGGTTACAGCCATGGGCTTCAGGACGACTACCCCGGAACCCATCGATGACGAGAAGAAAAACCCGGACGGTCTTGATGTGACCAATGACGTTAGCCCTAAGAGTGTCGGAAAGGTCATGAGTTCAAAGAGAATGTCAATCGAGAGACCTGGACCTCCGGGCTTGGTGCGCACTTTTTCAACGCGCAGTTCCAACCGCAGTGCAAGCCTCAAGTCGCCTTTGCAAACGCCTGCTGTGACGCCAAAAGCGTCTATTCATGCTGAAGGAAAGTCTTATCTCGACGACGATTTGTCCGAAGAGGAGCCTGAAAAGCCACAGGCGATCGGCGTTGCACGATCAGCGGATAATGCTATTCGATCAGCGTCTACTACGCCTGATGGGTCCGTCCGTGAGCCCGGCCAGCATCAAGCCAGAGGAGCGTACGGGGAGGCTCAGTCCCGCAATCCTACACCGACTTCAGCGCCGAGCCGCAACACCCCTCCGCCTGACGACAGGTCTACAGCATCAGACCGACCAATGGCCTGGAAAGACGGTGGAAGAAAGCCAGTGGCCCACACAGAGGTTACTTCTAGCCCGGCTCAGCATGAAAGCCCCGCTAGTGGTCCACGCAGGCAGGAAGGGCTTCGTTCAGCGTCCCTCGCCTCTTCTTTGCCTGCTTTGCAGGAAGTCGAGACTAACACAGTACAATCCACCGAGAATGCTGCCTCTGTACGCAAAGCCAAATCCGGTTCTCCTCCTTCTGACGGATCAAAGTCTAATCCGACCCCAAAAATCCAGGATGGCCCAACACAAGCACCTGACCCAAGGCTACAACGTATATCGACTGGGGAATCTGTCCCGTCTCCATCCTCACCTTCTGAAAAGTCACCTTCAGACAACGTTTCGTTGAAACGAGGCGCTTCGACCTCCTCTTCTCTCAAGAAACAGGTTGTGTACCCCGTTTCTAGTGGACGTGAGTCGGTTTCTAGCCATCGTTCACGAGGCCTGAGTGACCGCATGTCAGAGGAAGACCGCGCGCGCGAGTTTGATTCTTTGATCAAGGGACAGGATACGGTAAAGTTTACACTGACACCACAAAACATGCGGGATCTTGATGCAAGTGCAAATCGTCGCTTCAGTTTTTCTTGAATTTGCTAACAGTAAGCAGGAAGTTCCATCGAAGAAACAGAAGCAGACTGCACTGCCTCGCACATTGTCTTCAGCTTCCCACAAGGGACGCACTCGCTCCAACGAAGACAAATCTAACGGCGCCGTTGAGAACCTGTCCACCACGACAGCACCTCGGGCAAAGTCATCGAACGGTACCCACCACAAGCCCTCGCTTAGCCGCAAGGTAGTGACCAGGCCGCTTGCAAGAGACCCAAAGATTGAGTCGGAATCAATGCGCGACTTTGCCGACTTCATCCGATCAACTGGCCCTTCGCCCGGCCAGGAGAAGCCAGTCCAGCCCTTTGTCAATGTCAGCGGTGGTGGACACACTCCAAAGGCCAACAATGGATCGACATCTTCCCTCGGTCGCAAGTTGTCCACCAGACGATCGTCTTCCGCGAACGGACCTTCTCCAAAGTCCCGCATGAACATGGAGCCACGCAGCCCAGCAGGTCCAAGTTTGGGCAATGGTGACTTGATTGACTTTATCAGGCAAGGGCCGCCCGATGCACACAATGGGCAACCCAGAATTCCTAGGAGTGTAGCGCCCTTCCGTACCACTGTCGACTCGGATCAGTTCGATACCATGCTGGACGGCCATGGCAATGTTGAGTCTGCATACGGCTCCGCAGCATCGACGCTCGAATCCAAGGACAGTGCCCAAACAATCAACTCTCGAACTGGCCTTATTGCATCTCCTAGCGTTGTGCAGCCAGCCTATTCCACCGCGCCACAACAGCTGAGTGGCAGTATGTCGGCCTCCGATGCAGAGCCTCAGGTCACCCGAACTCGGCGCCGCATCAAGGATCCGTATGCAATCGATTTTTCCGATGAGGACGAGGACGAAGACGAGGACGAGGATCAGCTCACTGCACTTCCACCATCTAGTGCGCCACAGCAATCCAGGCAGGCTCCAGTGCAGCCAACACGACAGGCTGCACCCAAACAAGAGAGCATGATGGATTTCTTGAATGACATGGAGCCCCCATCAGCCAGCAAGCCTCAACCTTTTATGCTCAGTGAGGAGACTATTGCTGCTGCTCGTGCGCGTGCGAATGCTGCAAAATCTACGTCGCAGAATGGCTATGGCAGCATGCAACCATCTGGTTCCTTGAACTCGTCTGACGCTGTGCGCTCAAACAAACCTCGCCTACAAGCTAGGGGTCCGGCATCGGGGGGCATATCCGCACGCACAGGGACCAGCGACTTGGCCGACTTTCTCATGAATTCCGGGCCACCAGAGCCGGTGACACGTGCTGCGCCGGTAAAGGAAGAAAAGAAGAGCAGGAGGTTTTGGCGCAGCAAGAAGTCATACGGTGATATGCCGTAGGACAGATCGGCCTAAGGAGGTTGAATGACAAAACATGGCTTCCCCTTTTTGGCATTTACTTCACGTCATTCATTAAATAGATTTACTTTGGATTTTTGTAGGCTCGAAATGAGGGGGCGATTACGGATTGGTGCTTTTTTTTGAGGGATGATGACTTTTCGATACCCACTTTTCTGTATGCCATACTTATGCTATCATGGGGTTCGAGTTGATTCAAGGTGATTGGCGTGGGTCGAGACTGAGCTTGAATAGAGCGCATAGTATACTTCCTATTATGTATAATGAAAATATCTCATACCCAACATGGGCGATCCTTTGTTTTCAATTGTCGATATCAAATGCTTCGATTGATTCTTCTCATGGGTCGGAAACAACATCATACATTATCTCCGAAGCCAAGTAACTTGGCTCGGCACCTGCTTTCCCATCTAGCTCCGACTACACCTCAACCCGTGGTCACCGAGACCGCGTGTATGAGCAGGCGTAACAATGTCATCGTATACATATGATCATTCTCAAGCAAGCATCAAAAGTGTCATCGAGCAAGTGCAGCAGCACGGCATCAAACACACACTTGATGCACGTGAGCGCAACGCAAAAGCCAACACAAAGCACTCGCCAGCACTACCTCACGAGACACCACTAGCGGTGTTTTTACCTACTTCCACGCAGGAGGTGTCAATTATCCTCAAAGCCTGCGATGAACGGCGGATCGCAGTGACGTCTTTTTCCGGGGGAACAAGTTTCGGCGGCGCACTCACGTCAAGCCGAAGCGGGATATGCGTCAGTTTTGAACGCATGCAGGACGTGGTGGCCTTGCACGAAGACGATATGGATGTTGTAGTGCAGCCTGGTCTGGGATGGGTGGAATTGAATGAGCGGTTGAAAGAGAAGGGGCTGTTTTTCCCAGTTGATCCTGCGCCTGGAGCGAAGATTGGGGGGATGGTTAGTTTCTTTCTTTACTCGAATTCCCCATCTCCTGCTTGCTCATGTTTGTTGTCATAGATGCTGATAGAAATGAAGATAGCCATGTCATGCTCCGGAACAAATGCATACCGCTACGGTACCATGAAGGAAAACGTTATATCACTCACTTGTGTGCTAGCCGATGGCCGCATAATCAAAACACATAAGCGGCCACGCAAGTCCTCAGCAGGATACGATCTCACACATCTCATCATCGGCTCCGAGGGCACCCTCGGCCTCGTAACAGAAGCAGTGCTACGCCTCTCCCCTCTCCCCAAGAACCTGCACGTCGGCCTCGCCACCTTCGCCACCTTCCAACAAGGCGTCAACGTCGTCATTGACCTCCAAAAACAAGGTCACACGCTCGAAGCCCTCGAGCTCGCCGACGGGCCCCAAATGCACTGCGTCAACGTCTCTGGCCTCGCAAACGCCCCCTTCGACGCCATACCCACGCTCTTTTTCAAAATTGCAAGTCCCTCCGCTCACCTGGTACAAGACCAGCTTCGCATCATGCAGACGCTATGTCGGCAGCACGCTGCGCTGAGTGTAGAAATCACGCAAGAAACTGAACGCGCCAGTCTTATCTGGCAGGCAAGAAAATGCATGGGCCAAGCTCTCCTCTCCATGAAACAAGACTCATCAGACCTTTTCCTGCATTCAGACTGCGCCGTCCCGCTTTCGAACCTGCCCGCCTTGGTGCAGGGGACGCAGGACCTCATATCTGCTGCTTCTGCCGTGACGGGCAACGCTAAGAAATGGTTCTGTGCTAATGTTGGGCACGTGGGCGATGGAAACGTGCATTCTGCAATTATTTGCCCGAAAGCGGACGGCGAGGCGGCAGAGAAGGTGCTGAGAGACGTGGCTAGGTTGGCGCTCAGCTTGGACGGCACGGTTACGGGCGAACATGGAGTTGGGCTCGAGTTGAGGGATGCGTTGGAGGATGAGGTCGGGTGCGCTGGAGTGCAGGGTATGAGGGAGATTAAGAGGGCGTGGGATCACAGGGGCATATTGAATCCCGATAAGGTGTTTAGACTTGAGGCGGGTAGAGACAGGGGGATGGAGAGGCTTTGATGGGGAATCATAGGTGAGCTGATTGTGTGCTGTAAGCTGGAGTTGTGCTCTGGTATGATTCACGTACATTTGGTATGTTGTTCTAGATTACTTTGCAAGATCAAATCACTGAATTAGCTAACAACACCCACGGTGTCTTTCATGACCATACCCGCATTTCCACAGGTCAGGTTCAATTCGAACAGTGGAGTTGATTGCCAGCCTGTGGAAAAAAGTTTGACTCAGAACGTGTTCCGCCAGCTCTCGAGAACTATATCACTTGTTTATTTTTCCAACTAATGTGACATTTTTTGAGTTGCCAACAAGATATTGCTAACTTCTTTTACCTGACGGAGATATCATATTACAGTCAAACTCTGGGACTATGAAGAAGACAAAATCTTAAACATCCTAGTGATTCAAGCGAATCCGAGGCAATGCCGCGTCTTGCTATTTTTCAATAGGGGTGGTGAGGTAAGTCTAGCCTACACGTGACTTGCCCCCTCCCCCCAATAAATCACCAAAATGCTCCAACATAGATTCTCTTTCTCCCTCTACTGAAAAAAAAATCGCAAAAACATACAACAGCGGGGATTCGCCAGTGGTCACCCACCTGACTACTAGTCCGCCGATTTCGAGCTTGAGTACCGCTGAGCGAACGGGAAGCGCTAGTCTCTCGAATCTGTGGCCGTATGTACTATTTCTTCTAATTTGGGCAAAATTGACTGCCTGGTTTTTGGCACTGATGGGGTCTAGGATTCTGAAATCAGTCCAAACATAAATACAATATTCCTGCAGAGGTTGTGAAAACGCAGCAGTGTTGGAGAAAGAAGTCACTGACGCGTTGATGATTGCAATTGCGATTGAGTTTGGTGATGATCTTTGGTTCAGGCAGAACGCCATCATTGTATTCTAATCGAGCAAGCAATGAGAGTTTATTGGCAACTAACAGTCTGATTAATAACATAACTTTTTGAAGCTGTGCAATCTGCAGGTAAACTGCAAGCTTGACATGTCAAGCAGTGGAGGGTTTCACACGTGCGAGTCGGTAACTGGAGCTACCAAACCTGGGCGCTTGTGACTTGATTGCAGACTTGGAAAAGTATTATGTGCACAACGCCTCATGCATAGAGCAACAATGTGGCACAGTGCCGTTTTTATACCCAACTTTGGGACTACTCCATATAATTATTGGGGTACGTAACCAGAATGGTAAATAAAGAGCCATTGCGTATCTAAAGATGGTGCTTCAGTTCCAATGTCTGAAGATCTTTCCATAGCAGTGAACAGTATCACGGAATAGCACTGGTTGCTACGTCGAAAATTTGCTTTCATCCTGCGCATTAGCCCCCGCGTGCTTAATCCACAGGAAATCGGCTGAGCAACAAGATGCTCCAAAGGCTGGGATTGGTTGCTGCGATAATAGGTACAAATGCCTCTGAAAAGTCGAACCTCGGCCCTCATCTCGTGTAAGTCTCCTTTCTCAGTTATATTCCGTCACATTGAGTATTAGTCGGTCACCATAGAGAAGAGACGACACCCGTAGTGTAACACGGCAAACCGGTAGAAATGGCTGCGCAAGACCAAACAAATCTCATTACTTCCGCGGGATAGTGATAATATGCACCTCAATATAATGGCGCGGTAATCAGCGGGTTAGCAAAAACTGCACCACTCAAAAAATCAAACACGGCATGAAGTTTTCACACATACCCCTGCTCCCAAGATGAATTTGAATCCTTCGCTCAGTTTCCTTGGGGCTCAAGAAGTAAGGATCTGCCAAGAGCCTCGGCTACCGGCCCGGCCAGAGAATGAGGATGAGGCTCCGCGTTGCTCTAAGCCACACGTAGATAGCCGAGATGGCTACTATGGTGTTTGAGGTTGGGATGTACAAGCCGCGCACTATGCACGTTCCTTGACATTGGATGAATGCAGGTTCCTCATACTTAGCCGAGAAGCAACCATCAATCTCAGCCGCCTCAAATTAATCCGCTAATCCCACTTACAGTTCTGCTAGATACATATGCAGACCCTGAGTCAGCAGAGTCGAAAGTAATCAAAAAGGTTGGATCAAATGAGGGCGGAAAGATGCAAGACCAAGTCAAAGGGTACGAACTATGTGAACCCCAAGGACATGAGAAACAATTCATAAAATTACTTTTGAGAAGAACACACTATATTATCTAATATGTATAGCAGAGCAGCTCGCCCTGGGTATTGAGCAGTTGCTTTAGAGTAACATTGCCCGCCAGCTTTCCAATGTTGACTTCAAAGTCCAATGTGACATTCTTGCCACTGTAGTCCTCAGCAACAACATTACCGCCAACGTCATTTAAGCTCTTGGGAAGGTGCTTTTGCTGCCATTTCCAGTAAATCCAATCCAGAGCTCCGTGATGCAAGTAGAAAAGTGGCTCAGATGGCGAGATAGCAGCATCACCAGCTTGTCCCAACGCACCACCGATACCAAAATGACCGGCAGCATGGATGTTTGGGTTGTCAAAGTTCTTCGCACCCTGCAGTTTGCGGTCAAAAGCCACGTAGTCGGGCATGGTCATGAGCACCTCGACGACCTTGGGGTCGGCTCCTCTGTTGAGCAGTTCAGGACTGAAGTCGCGGCGCAGGCAACTTGGTTCGGGACCGGGGAAATTGATCATGAATTTCTCTGGAACAAAAGGTCCGTCCTGGACGCAGCCTCCACCAGTGCCGTTGATGTTGAGCGGGTTCTGCCCCGGACCAGGCACAATCTTATTGCCGTTGCCACCGAATCCAGTACGGGGATCGAAGATTTCGCTGTCGTAGATGCTCATCGAGTTCAGGTTTTCAGGATCGGCGTCTAGAGTGTAGTCCCAGTAAGGCTGGGCGCCCTTGTAACCGCACTCCTGGCGAAGAGTGTTTTCGTACACTGCGACCATGTATCGATGCCAAAGGATGAAGTGACCCACAAAATGGATCTTGTCTGTCAGCTCATTGTGGATGGCTAGGAAATCCTCAAATCGGTTTTTGGCGAAGGGAATTCCTGATACAGGTGGTACTTTTTGCAGGCAAAGCACGGCGTCGATATAGCTGCGTCGCTGGCGTATTGAAAGCTCTCTCCTATAACAGGCCCTTGTCAGAAATGCTTCACGAGACCTATCGACACAGTCTTACCATTCACGTCGCTTGATGGGGTGCTTGCAAGTAGTGGGGGCACTAGTGGCAGGAACTGCGGCTGAGGCAGCCAGGGACGCCAAGCCAAAGACAGAGGTGAGAAGCTGTAGCTTAACCATGATGGATGGTATCACGAGGCAATCCAAATATCTGGAAGCAAGCAGGAAGTGAGCTCTATCGTCTCTGAAAATGCCAGACGCCCACTTCTTATACATGCACGCCGCATATTCATGCAATACCGTTTCCTGTACACTTTTACCGCCATCCTTTGTGTGAAACGGAAGGAGCCAACGAAAGGAGTCAACGAAGATGGTATGATACCGCAATGGGATCCTACAAGTGCGATTGCCAAGACTAAGGCGTTCAGAGTTCGGTAGTCTCTCTGGGTCTGGGTAGGCCTGCCATGCATGGCAATATAAAAACAATGTACGCCAAGCTGGCACCGCAGCTATCGAAGAGGAAACTTGCCAATCAAAAATTGAAGCAACAGTACAGGACTGACTCAGCAACTATGCTGGGGCTTTAGCGAGCCACTAATCGCATTTCCCTGCATCCATACCCAATGTTCAGGAAATACTTCTTTCCAGATAAGGCTAATTATTTGGGTGTATTCTTCCAGCTGAGATATCCAGTATGCGGTACGGCTCGAAGTCCCTGCTTTCGGGTCTTCGGTTGTGTATGCAGGCAGGGACTGAATCTGGGTACATGCACCGAGCAACCGTTAAAGCCAAGGAAATGAAAATAGGTATTTCTGGAGGCCTTGTCCATTTCGACCACTTCACTTTGAGAGCGCATACATCCAACAGGCTGTGATGATGAGTGGGAAAAACAGTGCTCTACTTACTAATCGCATTACCTTCTGAATTGCTGTGCTTTAGCTGAAGATTACAACTTCTCCGAGCTGAAACTAGGTGGCGAACGAGCTGTCAATAAGTAAAATTGCTGCACCAGTCTCAGCGCAGTAATTTTTGCGGTACTCCAGCTCTATGCCAAGCGGAAGGATTCTGGCTGCGGATCGTGATTCGTTCAAACCCGACTGTCGCGGAGATAATGGCATCGAACCAAGACTTATTAGGCGGGCAGAATACGGATATTGACATGGCTTGCAGCGAACGTGGCTAGTACTAAAAGCTGTACTTTCCCTTATCCCCGTTAGGCATGCAAATAATAGTAATCAGCGTCGACATATCATGCACTTGCACAATCAAGATTGGAAATTTTTCGCTTTGAACCGATGCAAGCGTTGTCCTTCGATAACAGCCGACAGTACCCACGTGTGAAGAATGTATGCGAACCATGCACTTCAGATTGCAGCGTAAGCTCTAAGGTAGACCTAAGAATAACAATTGGTCAATCTGGAGGCTCATATATCTCTTGATGAGTCTTAGTAGAAGATGCACTTTGATTTATTCATCTGCTTGATGCTTGCAGCAGTTTAATCTAGCTCTCAATCGACAAAGCGTACGGGATAGTAGTGCATTCGGCTAGTCACGTGACATGATATCTCATTCAAGTTGATCATGTGATCGTGTTACAACTCTACTTCAATATCTCTACGCACAAGATATCACGTGATGGCTATGTGGTGCACCCTAAGAGGCAAGCAAGCTATTTGATGGCTACATAATCTAGAGGAAATACGACCAATAGTTGATGCATGCAGCTCAATTGATGAAGAATCCATCAAGTGGATAAGAGCTTGATTGTTCCAAGTCCACATTGGGGTGTTGTTGGCTAAAACGCATTGAAAACGCAATTCCAGAAGTTTTCAAAGGACTTTGTTCTTTCTGTTTGATAATGTTTGACCAGTTTTTCATTTAATTAACCTCTCTTGCTGTCTGAAGTCGTCACAGTACACAAAGCGGGAAGTCAGCCAAGAATAATAAGATTTGACTAGTAGAGCTTGTGCAGCCGTCTAGTCCGACTACGCAGGAGCAGAGCAAGAGCAGAAAAGATGTATGTCATTTGACTGATCCTTTGACTTTCAACGTTATCCTAGCATGGCTAAGATGCCTCATAGGAAGCCACCCAAAGACGTCGATCTAGTCGCATTAATGAATGTCCTTCCGACCAGCTCTTACAATTGCCCATAGCATCTAGTCTGCTCCGACTACACGATGCACTACCTACTAGACTTATATATCTAGTCTGGCGAATAGGCGGCGACTAAGCTATCCCAGATCTACAATATCAACACACGATGTATCACAAGTTCTCCCAGACCTTAGACCATCACGAATCGCGAGCTTAGTGTGGGGAAACAGAAATCCAAGAGCAGGCGCAAACCATCTTTTAATAACTCGTCCATTGGAAATGAGGCATCGTCACATACTCCAAGGGGTAGCGCCGAGCCTTGTCACCTCGATGTACCACCCTCTTCCGAAAATACCTCATCCGATCACACCCTCTCCCCTCTACCTGGTACCTTCACTCGGCCTAACACCCGTCATACCCCCCACCCCCTCCCCACCTGCAAAGAAGAAATCTAGAAACAAAAAAAAACTGCGAAAAATCCCTCACACGCCCTATGCAATGCACATCACGAAGATTCGCCCCGAACCGCGCAGCCGACTCCCCGGTCCTTTTTCGTCGTCATGCTCCCCTGTCCCCTTGTTTTTCCCTCACCTCCGCTTCTTTTCTCCCCAGACCCCAGAAAAAAAGAAGTGTAATCCACCCCCACCGCCAAGACCCCATGACCAACAGAAACGCACCCCAGAATATTAGACAAAAAAAAAGGCCCGCTCATCGCGTCCGTCTTATCCGAGAAGCATCGCTCGCATGGCGTGCATGGCTGGGCTAGCAGCCCAAAGACTGACAGGGAAAAAACGGCACTAACGAGAGCCTCATCACGTAATAGACAGCGCTCTTGCGATTCATGCGAGGGGTTTAGACTCTAGACGCGCCTTTTTGTTTTGCCTTGCTGCCGTGAGCTTGGACGTTTTTTTCCCTTTTTACATACTTTTCTGGGGCTACTCCATGGGGTAAAGGGAAATGATGGGGCGGTTCGTGTCACCCTTACCTCCTCTCCTCCCGCACGAGAAAATTGCGGAATGGCAGGGGAGGAGGGAAGGTACGGCGATGGGAGGGTGGTGTGTGGGTCAGGCCACTTGTTTGAATAATTTTCTTCTCAGCTGGTGGATGAGGAGGGATAGGGGGTAGGGTGGGTTGTGGTGGATTTGGTATGAGAGGTGCGCATGGGTAGTGTTGCGGTGGATGTAGTGGAGGAAGATGAGAATAACGTAACGTGTTGGATCTTCAGCACGGCAAGTGAAAAGATGAAGGAGTACTTTCAAGATAGCAGTCCTGCTCATGTAAAGAAGACATACGTGGTGAACGTTGTGTACAAACATGCCAGTTCGAAACTCAACAGGATACACTCTCAACGCCCATCAATTCGTCTCCTCTGAAAAGAATGCGGCGTTTTGCTACCTGTCAGTCCAGCCCATGGACACCGGATAGTCTTGTGTGTGTGTGTGTGTGTGTGTGCTAACAAAGCAGACATCTGGCGCCTTGACTACAAAACAATTCGCGAACTTACCACAGCCTCCGCGTGCATTTACTTATTGAAGCGCAAGATATCCAACGCTACAGTCGCGGGATTTATCCAGATCATTCTTGTTTCTTTCCTGCCTAGACGAGCCAGTCCTTCCCTAAAGACTACTCTTCTCCGATCCCTTGCAGCTCTTTCATCGCCCCTCACAGTACCGACAGCAGTGACACATAACAAGCCCAAAGACCCAGAAGATACATCATTCCGCGCACCTTCAGCGGGGACTTGCAGCAATAGTGTGTACCACTGACTCCGCGCTTGGTACCGCATAGTGGAGAACTCGGGTTTTGTATGTAGTAGGCAAAGGTTGCAGTGGATCGTGCGTATCATACTGCATGTTGTCTGCCGTTCGTGCCGATGGGCATTCTGCATGTAGTCGAAGCATGACGGAGCCAGTTTGTCCATTCTATGCAGGCAGGTGAGGCTAGCAATAATAGATCGATCGCAGACCAGCCCTTGTCTCCAGCATGTCTGTCGCTTGAGGCATTTCTCTTTACCGCATACATTCATTCATGCGCTGAAGTCTTAGTTCCGACGATCACGTGACGTGCGTGAATTCCAGGATGGGCTATTCCATGGACGAACTAGCGGCTGGTTCGGTAAGGAGACTGAACCCTGGGCAAAAAAAAGTAAGCGCCGGTAAGTGAGCCATGGTTGAGTGATCGAGCCCATTTGTAAGTACGCGCAATTTAATTCGTTGAAATGGAATTCTCTTCAACTACTTCACAGACGATCAGTTTGAAGAGAAATTTAGATCAAGGCATGAATTTGATTAACAGTGAAAAGGATATCGCTATGCTAAAGACTCATAAAGTCGTTACAAACAAAGCAAGCCGCTCAAGGGCTTTTAGACATATATATATACATGATTCGTCTTTACGCGTCTCTTATGCGTAGGCAGATGCCTGACAGGTGAATGGGCTCCTGACATCACCATCGTTGTACTGGTGGATAATGTCCTCAACGGATGCGTAGGTTCCAGCGCCCAAAACCACCATTCCGATGATGAGGACAACAGTGTTCAAGACGCTAAGAGCAATGTTCCTGGCAGAGGAGTTCCACTTGCCCTCCTTGACAAGTTGGAACCAGAAAAGGGCGGGCCAGTAAAAGGTGAAACCAGAGATGAAGAGCGAGGAGATGAGACCGAGCAGGGCGTTGAAGAAGGGGATAGCCTCGGCAATGATCCATCCGATAATGGTAACAATGGAGATGAGGGCAATCCAGACACCCCAGCCACGGACATCCTTGACGAAGCGGATGGGAGAGTTGGGGAAGAATCGGTCCATCATGTAACGGCAGACGACGGTGCCGTTGATGGAGCCAGAAATGAAGATGACGGGGAGAGCGACACCAAAAGCGATGCGCGAAACAGTGTTGCCAGCGGAAAGGAGGGCGGGCGACTTGACGTCCTGGCCAATGAAAGCGTAGCAGAGAGCACCGGTGAGGGTGTAGATGAAGATTTCAATCAGACCGAGGGACCAGATGGCCTTGACGTAGTCCTTGGGAGTGTGCATTTCCGTCATGAAGGAAAACTGGCAGACGGCGAATGAGTAGGCGAAGATGATGTTGGTCGTGGCGAGGAAGGCCTGGTAGAAAGTGGTTCCGGGCTGAGGCCATGCAGACCAGTTTACAGCAGCAAGGCCACCGGGTGCGTCGTGAGCCTGAACACCAGTGGCAATAATGGTGATGAGAATGGCAGCAATGATGCTGACAAAGTCAATGTATCCCAAGAATGCAAAGTCGTGGAAGGTGGGAGGCAGGGCCAGGACCAGGAGGATGATGAGCGAGACAACACTCCAGACGAGGGCGCAGGTAGCGTAGTCGCCAATGATGTTGATAAAGGCAATGGTACCGGTGAGAGCGTGAGATCCAACGAGCAGAATCAGGAACAGGGCAAACATGACACCAGTCAGCTCCTTTCCGAAGCGGCCCCAGATGAGCTCAACAGCGTCCGAGTAGTGGTTGACATGGGGGTAACGCATCTTGACTTGGCCGACAACGTAGGATGTGTAGATTGCAACGAGACCAAGGCCAACACACATGATGGTGCCAGGAACCATGCCGAGAGTGGCAAAGGCGCTGGGGATACTGAGAGAGCCAAGGGCAATAGCCTCGACAATCAGGCAGACGGTGAGCTGCTTCCAGCCCAGGCGGTGGAACTTTTCCGAACCCTCTTGGACAGTGGCCGTCTTGTCGACGGGCATCATGAGCTCGGGGTCGCTCTTCCTTCCATCGGAGAGCTCATCGAGGCCGTAGTTTTGGGTGTAGTTGGGCGGGGGGATGCTGGTGGGAGCATCACCCTGGGCGTGGCGGACCTCCTGCATGGTTGGAAAATGGATTTGGTTGGGATGGTCCAGAAGAGGAAGTATGTGTGTGTGTTGGCGGAAGAGAGGGAAAGTAAAAAAGAGAGGATGATAAAGTCCCTGGTTCAAAAAAGACAGGAATTCAAAGGCCGTCGAGGGGTTCTTTTTGTTTTTGACCGTGGGTGCTTTGCTAACCAACTAGCCTATCGTCTCTCCCGAAAAAAGCAGTTGCAGTGCAGGTCTCGGGACCGGTGGACGGATGGATAGCGAAGATAGTGGCAAAACGGGTAGCGTGGAGAAGGGTATGGTAGGGACCTGGTCAGTGACGTACCACGGGACGCAAGAGGACGAGACTAGGTAGGCTAGCAGATTTGCAGCACACACGAGCAAGAAGCGCCAGATGCGGTGGTGCAGTGAGGCAGGCGGCTTTGTGAGACATCTTATATCAGAGGCGCTTATCTCTCCGCACGTTGTGCATGTGTAATAGAATGTTCCAAGCGGTGTTTCCCCCGCGCGGTCCCAAGATGGAGGGCGACCGACATTGACCGACTGCAGGTTCGAGACAGGGTTAGTGGTCGTCGGCTTAAGGCATCGTATCGAACCAGCCCATGGTACGTGCCATGGAGAGGAGCATTTCTAGTGGCGTTGGGATGACGAGGTTCCACATGGCGCGTCGCAGTTGACGTAAAATTTTCATCTTTTTACGTGTCTGGCTGGCCATGGATGGGACGTGCTTGGACGCAACGGCCGCATTGTGCTGCTCGACGGCCAAGGCCGAGTCAGGCGACGGCGGGCGACGAGGGATACATGCGAGCCTGGCGAGCGTCCCCCGCGTTGTGCGGGAATAGGGCTGTCGAGGGTGAAGGCGCGCTGGTGGTGTCGAGGTATGACGTGAGCGTGGTAGGGCTGCGGGCGAGGCTCGGTTGGCGGCGGTGGCTGATTTTTGGCGGGCGACAAGCCTCTCGCGGGCCTCGGCGGGAGCTTGTCCGCGCGCTCCGGACAGGAACAGGCGACAAGCGAGAGCCTCTTCCGATCCCTGCCGGTTAGGCCCGAAAGCGGAATCCTAACCTCATACTACAATCTGCTAACCACCACGAGGCCGGAAAGGGTCTTGTGGAGTGCATTGCCGAGAGAGGCGCCTGCCAATCGCCCGTCGCATGAATGCTACAAGGCAGATGGCGTGCAGAAAATGGCTATCTCTACCCCAGTATTTTCTCTGTTCTCCAGGGGGTTGACGGGCCTAGTGTGGTTACTCTACTCTATGTAACCTTTCTATCGGCATGGCTGCACACGAGCCCTATACCAAGGCTTTACTATCCAGGCCACCCTCCACCCACCACCAGCCAGGGCCTCACATACACACACACCCCTTTTGTCACTGCGCCCTTTGACATTTCAAACACCCATCTACACGGCCGCCAAATACTGCCGCGCCGACGTGCTTCCTATCTACGCGGCCGCCTGCAAAAACTCATCAACAACATGCGGGTCCTTCTCGACTTCTTTGCTGCTCCGCCTCCGTCTGCTCTCCCACGTCTCCTCGACATGCGCATCCTCGGCCGTTGACTCGGGCGTAAAAACAAACACGCGATGCTCACCTGTCTCGTGGATTAGCAATCAGCCTCTGCAAAACGGGGCGCCCGACTACTTGCAGTTTTTGTACGCCGTGCCAAGCATCGGATCTTCCACGTCCCAGTCTTCGGTCAGGAAGTGCGCAAAGGCGCCGTGCGTCACCACCAGCACCTGCTCAGTCAGCCATCTTGTCTGTCTGTCTTTCTGTCTGTCCGTCTGTCTCATCATCCACTCCTGAACCTACCTGCGCTTCTGGACGTTGGTAGAGCCAGTTCCTCAGCTCCGCGGCGCGCTTCGTGATGGCCGCCTTCTCATACGCCCAATAGCCTTCCTGCAAGCGTCTCGTGGTAAGCGCGCGCAGAGTGACGTCATTCCGGGAAATGTACCGACCTTGGAATTCCAGCCTGGCGTTACTGCAGATGCGTCCATCTTGCTGATATCAAAATCAATCTCGCCCGCCGCAAACAGATCAGGTAGTAGTCGCTGCAAATCTGCCGCACTATCCGCCAGCCCTACATCGCACCCAATGTCGCTGACCTCCTGCAATGCCGGTAGCAGCACAAACGGTACTTCTGCGCGCGACAGCACTGGCCCGAAACTAAGCGCTGCTGTCTGGATCGTCCGCCGCAGTGGCGACGCAAATACCGTCTCGATCTGTCCGTGGTGCTGGAACGCTGCACTCAGCGTGCGGCACTGCTCCTTGCCTTTGGCCGTCAGCACTGCATCGCGAATGCTGTAGTCGCGCTGCCTTCTGTTAGACTCTTGTCGTCATCGAAAATCGTTGCTTCTTCCACCAAACATACAGTAGCATTATGCTCCCCCTGCGCGTGGCGTACAAGATGGATCGTGGGAGGCATGGTGATGTCAGGTTCAGATGTTGCTGATTCTGCGCTGTACTTAGGTTTCCTCGTTGGGTGGGGCCTGCCGATTGAGTCACCAGGCCTACGTATGTATAGCGCAACAGCCAATTCGACTTGATAATGTTGTGTTTGGTCTCTCAACTTTCTGAGGGATCCTTATACACAACCTCCGTCGACTTGTTCCTCTGCCAGGAGATACCTTTATACGTTCCTCACAGCTGCTTATTGTTCTTGTTCTGAACCATCGAAGGATTTTCATGAGGAAGGTAAGCCGAGCAAATATCTAGCGCTAGTCCGTTTCTGGCCAGATAGAGGTCATTGTCTCAACCGCGGCTGTAGGGAGGACTATGTATTTGGCTGACTGAGTGATACTATTCAGAGCAGTCGATGAGCCAGCTCATACACCGTTTGCTAGTACTGTTGGGTCTAGATTCGGCCGCACTTAGCCACCAACTTTTACAGTCGAATCGAAGCCATGGCGCCTGGCATCCTTCTGTCTTCCAACTCTTCTTGAATGTACGATAACTTGAAAGGTTTGTTCAAGAGCCTCCTTGAGATCTCGCGTCAATTAGAAGTATGAATATCAACCAATTTCAAAAAATGCTCCATAAACAAACATCTCAAGCAAACATCAAGTTGAAGATTTGATCGTGTTGAGATGGCGACTTTGAACTCACACGAATCAGAATGACAAAGCAACACACTCACTCAAGCATTCGTCTAGAAAAAGCAAATCCTCGGACAACCGCCTTCCCGAGAATAACTGTCAAAACAAGATCATGCAATGCGTCGAGGCTGCCTTCTTGTTGTCAGAATCTATGTACCGTTTCGGCCAAGCTGCCACTTCGGATCCGCAAAAGACCCCGCAGCGCTAGCGTAACGGCCTTGTCCATAACACCAAAGTGTCGTCGTCATATCCAGCATACAGCTAAAGTTTTCCAATCCCTCAAAAATACACTAGCAACACAATGGCGAATGAAGAGCCGACTGTGCTGATTATTGGCGCCGGTACTTTTGGTACATCGACTGCGTACCATCTCAGTAAACAATACAAGGATCCTTCGCGCGTAACCATCATCGACCGATGGGACACGACTTCACCGCTGGCAGAAAAACAAGCAGCAGCTATTGACACAAATCGCATCATCCGCACCGATTATGAGTCTCACCTATATTGCAATCTCGCCAATGAAGCTATCCATTTTTGGTTCTGGAGCATTGCCGTCCAAGGCCACTTCCACAAAACAGGCTGGGTTGTACTAGATAGTAAAGAGGGCGACTTTGGCGATGCGGTGCGAAAGACGTTTCTCGAAAGAGGAGGTGACTACACGCGCAATGTCGCTCCAGAAGAGCTGGAAAAGTACCACGTGACAAGGGGAGTCCAAACCGAGCGCTTGGGCAAAGGTTATTTCAACCCCGAGGCAGGATGGTGTGATGCAGAAAAAGCGACACAAAGCTTCACCAAGGTCGCCCTGGAGCTCGGTGTCAAGCGCGTGACTGGCGAAGTACAGGAACTCTTACTTGATCAAAACAAGTCGCGTCTTGCCGGTGTGAGGTTGAGAGATGGACGCGTCTTTACAGCCGACAAGATTGTTTTGGCTGCGGGAGCATGGACAAGCACACTCATGTCGCCTCTTGAGGACGCCCTCCAGATCCGCTACCAAGACCGCATCGAGCGCCAGGTCACCGCCGTGGGGCGTGTCTCAGCCTACTACACCCTCAACGAAGCCGACACACAAGCAATCATCGATGAGAACCTCCCGGTAATTGTCATTGGCGGCGAAATCGACATCATCCCCCCCTCGCAGCCAAACCGCACCCTCAAAATCAACGACCTCAAAAGCGAAATCGTAAACACGGTTACTACCCCTTCTGGCCAGCGTATAACAGCCCCATCCCGCAGGAACCAAAACGACGTGCCTGAGCGTCTGAAGCAGCAGAGTATACGCCGGATCCATGCTACCATGCCCCAATGGACAAGAGACAAGACACCCACTCGATGGCGCATATGTTATGATGCTGTTACACCCAGTGAAGACTGGCTCTTGACTCGGCATCCGCATAACCGCCTGCATAATCTGTACGTTGCCGTTGGCGGCAGTTTCCATTCTTACAAGTAAGTCTCGCCCCCGGTTCCTCGTCTGGACCACCTTTTCTTTTCCTCGAGACGATCAAAACTCATTCTCTCCTCTTAGATTCCTCCCCGTCGCCGGCGCGTATATGATGAACGTACTTTTTGGAAAGAGCAACGGCGACGAAAAAGATGCGGCGTGGGCGTGGAAGAGCACAGAGTGGTTAGACCAGTGCAAGGATAAGGGAAAGGAGTTTGGGAGCAGTGGGGCGAGAGGAAGACTGAGGGTGGAGTTGAGTGAGTATGAGGAGGCTGCTGCGGCAGCGAAGTTGTAGATTTTGGATGGAGTGACTGGATTTCTTTTGTTGTTTTTAATGTATTTCTCGCGCGTTTAGGTAGCGAGTACGAAGCACTGTCAGATGATGCAGGGAGAAATCAAGAAAAAGATGATTGCACCATTTGAGATTTTCATTTAATTGAGATAAAAAAAGTCTTCCAACACGGCGTGAGTTCATACAGACGCCCCTGCTTCCTAAGGCTATACAGATAGTACAGTATCGCAGCACTCAGTTCCCCAGCACAATGTCGCAGCTCCCTCGCACATTACGGCAACTAAAGCCGTGTATATAATGACCTCGATACAGCTTCATCCGCTGCCTAGTACATCTTCTCGACCCATCCTCGTAGTTCCCAACGCTCATGTTCTTGTTGCAGCGTGAATGCATCGACCATCTTCCTTGCGGCGTCGGAGTAACGTAACTCATCATGCACCAAGGCCATAGTTAACTATCGAAGCAGTCTGTGGACCTGAACGAGAATCAAGAATGTCTCGCAGACGCGATACGAAAAAGGACTGACTGAATATGTCATGCGTGAACTCGACAGCAAGGAACGAGCTACGGCTCTTATTGATAGTAGCCTGTGACTTGTGTATTTCTCGGAGCCCAGTTTCTGAAAAGAAAAATACGGAGATAATATGGAGGAGATGGACGCGCTTCGTATAGTGTTTGAAGAAGCTTTAGGGGAGAAAGGAGGTGTTTAGAGAAGGCAAAGCAGTTTTTCAGAAAGCGCATGCTAAAAGTGGCGGCTGTACGACTCGGGAAACTACTAGCAGACTACGGAGTAATGACAGAAGAATCTGAGCGGGGGTTCATTATACGAAGAGCAAGGATGAGTTATGGGGAAAGGAAGGTGGATGGGGATCTCGAGAAGTACAAATAGGCTGAAGGAACCAGCGTATACTACATAAAATGTGCCGAATGCACAAGCTGCTAGTAGCCCGATGAGCCATCCTATCTTGAGCCGTCGTCTGAAGTGATGTATCTCCGCTACTTCTACTTGGCAACAAAATACTCACTGCCTCAGTACCTATCTTTGCGTCTGCGCTATTGTGACTGGAGTGATTGGCAAGTCTCGTTCGTTCTCTTGCTAGGTATCGCAGTCTAGCCCACTTGACATTCTCAATGTACGTGTTAAAATCAGAATAGCTGGTACTCAACATGCAAGAGCATTTCAAAAGCACAGCTTGTCGCGAGGTGAGAACGAGATCTAGATACCAATATATTGAACAAATACAAACACCGTTGATTATCTAACTATACTTTACTCCTTAACCTTGACCACCACCTTTCCAAAATGCCCACCACTGAACAGATACTTGAGTGCCTGGTCGGCCTCGTCGAACTTCCACACGCGATCGACGACGGGCTTAATCTTCTTCTCGTCGTAAAACTTCAGCATCCTCTCGAGCTCGTCTCGTGGACCATTAAGAATGCCCTTGAGCGTTACGTTCCGCTTCAAGCAAAGCAAGTTGGTGTTGGTCCTATCGCCCGCCTCATCCTGCTTGCCAGACAAGTATCCAATGCATGAGATCAAGCCGCCAAAGCGCACGCAGTCAAACGACTTGCGGAGAGTTTGCGCGCCACCAACTTCAATAATGATGTCTGCGCCTTCATCCGAGGTAGCGGAAAGTACTGCATTCTCCCAGTCGGCATTCTTGCGGTAGTTGATCCCAGTCTTTGCGCCGAGCTGCGAGGCGCGCTGCAGCTTCTCGTCGGATGAGGAAGTCACAATGGCATTGGCGCCCGCGGCCGTAGCAATCTGGCATGCAGAAATGCTGACACCGCCGGTGCCCTGGCAAAGGACGGTTTCTCCTTGTCCGATGATTTCACCCTTTGGGCGCATGCAGTTGAGGCTCATCCATGCTGTCATGGCGGCAATGGGCAGGCATGCAGCCTCATCGGCGGAAAGATAGTCTGGGATCTTGACGACGCCATAGGTGGGGAAGACGCGGTACTGGGTCAGTACACCAGGAGCAGGACCTCCCAGTCCGTTGGCGACATCTGATGCTTTGACCTGGCCACTCAGATGGGTTGGGGCAAAGGTGCTGATGACGCGGTCGCCTTCTTTGAGTCGGAAAGCAGGGTTTTTGAATGGATCGGTTGTGTTGTTTGAGGTAGGACCAACAGCGACAACAACGCCGCACATGTCGCTGCATGGCACAATGGCAGGCGGGTGCTCAACTGACGAGTGGTGGTTGTACAGGCCCATTGCAACTGTTTCACGTGATCAGCATCATCGAAGTTGCTACAGCACATCGTCACCACCACGTACCTTCAGTGTCTCTGTAGTTCAAACTGACGGAGTGAACCTCAACCAGCACTTCATCCTCGCCCGGTGTTGGGCAGTCTGCCTCCGTCATTCTCAGCTTATCGAGGCCGTCCTGGCCCGTAAGCCATTGCTTGATCTTTTGTGGAGGCGTCATCTCGGAGGCTGATGGTGGAAACAGAGTCGCAGGCTTTTGGTATGCCAATGGCAAGATTCACAGTGGATTTCGATCTAGACGTTCTTATATTCTTGCTTTTCTGGTGCGCAAATAGTCCAGAAATTTCGCTCAGCCAGTCTCGGCGATCTTGGGAGAAGGGTGGGGTGGGCATCGCAGGCAGAGAGATCCGTCTACCTTATAGCGAACCGTTTCCTCGATTATCCAAGCGATGCTATCAGGGAAATGCACATATAGTGGATCTTGAAAGCGGGCAGAAAGTCGCCGAAACGGTGTGGGGAAGCAGCATTATTTCTATTTGTCGTGCTCATGACGATTCGGGTGCTCACACGCTCATCGAGGTGTTCAGGTGCGACGTCACTGGCCGGAATCGCCCGGCAGCCGAGGTGACGGGACACAGCCGGAAGTCCAAGCCCGATGCGAACCTCAACACCACGGATGCTTATCGCGAAGTTGCAGCCGCGGGTACTAGTGATGAAGAAAGTATTTGCTTTATAGGGCGATGCAAGATACAGTTGGGAATTATTTAGTACACAATAGTGTTTTGACGTTATGACCTATCTTTGGCGCCACTAAGCACTTGGTTGCTGATTAGACTTAGCGTTATCAATCACTCCAAAGTCAACCAAAGAACGCCTTTCCATACCAACTACTTTTGTCGACATCGGTAGGAGGCTCTTGTCACTGGCTCTACCGGTACCTGGATTTTTGAAACCCTAGCCTAGTGACAGTGTCCAGAGACCAGGCGCGGCAGGGCATGTCCCCGACCCGGGTGGATGCTGCCAGGGCCGCAGGGCTCGAAGCTGGCGCATTCTTGCCCCACCAGGCTAGTGAGAGTACTTGTGACAAGTGTATCGAAAAATGATGCGCGATCGAGAAGGTTTGGTTCGTTGTTCTATTGAAACCACCGGAGGCTCGTGCAGGGCGGGCATGATGGTCACGCTGGCACGCGCCATTGCGCGTGGAAAAAGAAGCAACATAACATGACGACACGAGGTATAGTGACACCTGGATTTAAATCTGACTTGATCCCCAGGTTCGACTCCACAAAATCTATCCGCACCACCGCCCAAGAGACATTAAAATGGACTTTCAGCACTCCTATGCCGGCCAAGAGGCCTTTCCGCCGCCTCTTCCCAATCATCTCAGCTCAGAATACTCGCCAGCCCTTTCCATAATGCAGCAGTTCCATGCAGACCTTCTTCGTATGGACGAAGAACATCTTCAACACCGCAACCAACCTGCACCCGAGACCTCGTCTCCGTTTCCCGATGACGACGAGCCATTGCCCGACACCATCTTTGGAAGAATGCGAACCTGGTATCGAAGGCTATCACGTCGGCGGGTCAGCGATGTTTCGACTTCCTGAAAAGAAAACATGATATCGTCATGCAGGTACCAGTTCCCGGGCGATCGCGCTAGTCGCGATCTCGTTCCAGCATTTCGGGCCGCCCGTCGACGCTATTCGATTCATTTACGACCATCACATCATCGATCGCCGCGATCTAGTGTCCGTGGCTTGCCATCCTTGCGACGTCACGCGGCCAGCCGTGTGGAATGTCACTCAGCCAGGGTGTAATCAAGGCGCTCGTACATTTGGTTTAATACGTGGAGAGATGTCCTGGGATGTGACGTCGACGATCTCAGCAGCATCCAGTTGTCAATCACGACCTCGCGGGCCAGCCCAGCCCAGCCGAATGCGAGGAGGCGTACATCAGCGCTATTCGTTAATGGGTCCATCAAGGCCGAGGATGGCATGGCTGGAATTAATCTAGCCGAGTAGTTCTGCCCCTCGAATGTGACTGCTGTGGATTTGAGGGATAAGAACCGTCTTTCAATGGAGGTAACACTGCTGTAATTAGTGTGAAGTCAACGACGTTCATTCGTCTGTGTAGATATTGGAAATGAATGCATCGTAAGAAATTGTTGAACTAATTCGCAGCTGCCAGTGCTTGCATGATTCGGCTACTTCTTCTGACCGTATCTTACGATGTGTCCTGAATGACACTACGGAGCAGACGAACTTATGGGGAAGATCAGAGTGTGTCATCAATAGACCGCGCTAAGTAACCACTAGCGGCACTCAAGGAGTACAAAGTCAATCGAGAGTTTTGCTGTTCTGTACGCAATTTCGTGACTGAAAGATAAAGGAAATGCGATTTAGAAAAAAAATCAACCCAGCTCTTTGTTCCAAATCGATGGTTGTGCAAACTCCACCAATGCGCTACGCATATTTCCAAGGCCAAAAGAATTCCATCATGGCCAGTCAGCGCAATAATATGTATGACATCGAGACGATGGCGAATGTATGTAGCACTTGAAAACTTGAAAAGAGAGCTCTAGAGGAAGAACACCGAGATAAGATATAATTATAGCGGTGCACATCAATATAGCTCGTTGGAAGTGGTGCATTGAAGCTGGAGTTTGCGGAGCTGGTTGGGAATTAGCTTTATCCCCAGAACAAACGACGCCCAAATACTTACTTTACATATTGATTTGCCTCCTGTTCCCCGCACTCATACTCCGCCGGTGGCTATGCCAAGACGGAATGGTGGCAGTGCGACATGGAGGCATAAACTGATGTACAAACTTGGAAACTGGTCCTGCCCGCAACTTTATTTAACCCCAATCCATGGCTCGAGCGAATGGAAGAATATGATACTCTTGGGACACTAGAGCCCTGCTCAAAAACCAACATTACTCTGTGCTGACTACCCATTGTTCATTTCACGATCTCCCCATCTAGTAACTTTCCATGCCATCATCAAGGTATGCATGTGATATCATCCTTTACAAATATTGTGGCCGCAAGTACAATATAAATCTTCTTTTGATGCGACCATGTATCAAGCTGGACCATGTGCGAAACCTGAAGTATCTGATCCTCCATCTTGGCACATGCTTGAGGAGCGAACATAGATTCGGCTTTTCACCGTGATGGTGGCAATTACGATTGGGTAGATCAAGATCTAAAGAAGACGGCTTTGTGAGGGGGTGGTCTAAGTATTTCTACGCAAAAACGACATTGTTGTTGTTCTTTGTTCCACACTGACATTGTCGAATTGTGATTGCTCTCGTGTTTCCTTGGCTTTGTTAAGGCAGCATCTCAATTTGCATTCAAAGGTTATCAAACGAACAGAGACGCCTCTTAAGTATCGGAAGACACTGTAAAAGCACTGTCTTCATACTAAGCGGCAACCTTTCAGCCTTGCTGCAATACGCGTTGGCTGTACTTAAATTTCCCAAAATACTGAATACCGCTCCAAGACATTGACATAATCCAACAAACTCAGAACAATCATTCTCAACACCGTCTCTCTCTAGATCAAGAGGGAAGTATTCGTCGAAAGCTCAGCACATCATTGCCTCCTTAGTCAACACAATTTCACAACGCTATCCAAAGGTATTCTCGCCTCAAATCTAACCCCTATTCCGAAACAGACACCTCAATTGACTGAAAAGATGTTCAAGCGGGTTGCCGACTTTCCAGTTCTGGATCATCATCCCGAAAAGAAACAAAAGGTAGGAGATGAGGGTCCTCAGACCAAGTCCACGTCAGCATCTGAAGGTACCCCCAAAAGCGTCTCTCGAGCTGCGGAACCAGTAGAGTCCGGTGAAAACTCCCATTGTGTTAATGCCATTCCTGACACTCCGGGAAAATCACATGCCGCTGTAGAGGAAACGTCGAGCCACGAAATTATCGCTTCTCCATCTATAGAGAAACTCGGTAAAGGTTCCGGGAGCCAAGTAACAAAGACGAAGAAGCCGCCCGTCAGTGACA
This sequence comes from Curvularia verruculosa, assembly GCA_036172615.1. Classification (NCBI taxonomy): domain Eukaryota; kingdom Fungi; phylum Ascomycota; class Dothideomycetes; order Pleosporales; family Pleosporaceae; genus Curvularia; species Curvularia verruculosa. The sequence goes on along the minus strand of JAWDHC010000001.1, from coordinate 307,041 downwards.
GCTTTGAAGACTTCAAGTGCGATATTGTAGTGCCACCAAATAACCCGTTTTGGGGCTTTATGCCTCTACCTGGCGGCCCTCGCCCAGATCCAGTTCAGCCTTCGGCTCGAGAGAGCAATGGCCAAACTAACCCACCCCTGTGGGAGGATCGGGGCTACCGCTGCAAGCGGGGATCTCGTTTCGTAAAGTACTTTGGTCCCATTGCACCCGATCATGTGGAGGAACTGGAGGCGAACCTTGACCAGGAAGACCTGCTCGTTGTTAAGCTGATTGATATGCGACCAAAGAGTAAGAAGGATCTTACGCCAAAGACAATCCCAACGGTGTACTGTTATGGAAAGACACCCAAAGATTGGAACAACATGCAGTCAATCAAGGCTCTGAATGACCGCCGCTACCAAGCCATTGACCGGATAACAATGGACGCGCCCTGGACCCGGATTGAGCAAGAGTACTTGGCTTCTCTTCTCCGAGAGACTCCCGATGCATCGATTTGGGACCTCACCGAGCGCCACAACGAGAGATTTATGAATAAAGACTTCACCAGCGAAACAGGCTTTGGCTTTGCCAGCTTCTCCACTGGCCGGACTGTAGAAAGCGTGAGGTACGAATACACCACATACAAGCCCTTATATGATGCAGGAAAAGCTCCGGATTCGGTGCGATGGCGCGGCGACCAGTCTGCTGAGGCCAAAGCTATTCGCGCAGCTGGACGTGCGGAGAGGGCATTTGGCCCACCAAGCCGAGTCCTTGAGATGGTGCATGATGCGGAATATGGTAGTTCGGAAGGTGAGGATACCCCTACTCATAATTGGCCCACAAAGACGTCGAAATCGCCTTCACCCCATCGAGACGACACTCCGCAGCCGCCCTTTTCGAGCCAGCAGAAGCTTAGCGACGATGAGGAGACGCTTCTAGAGCTCGCTGGAGCTTATACTACCGACGGAAATTCTGAATCGGTATTCCCAGGTATGTGAACGGTCTTTTCGTGACGGAAATTCTTGAACTGATGAGTCGTAGACGATTGTTGCCAAAAACGCGATGATTCTGTGGATGAACAGCTTGATGCTAATGCCACGGTTTTTTCTTTTACAGTGCCCAAAGAGCAGAGTGGTGATTCAGAGGCAGTCGAAGCGGAGACCGCGCCAATGCAGGATGCTGAATCAAATTAGGACGCAGAGAAGCAAGACACAGATACTTCTAAGTCAGCTGGCTATCCTAGTGACCAGAAGGATGCTGCCTCAATACCCGAGGGTCTGACGCCAGAATGTCACAGTTCATCCCGCGTTCTCCGCAAGATAGAGATTGACGAGAATTACGATGAGGAAGAGGATGGAGATTTGTAAGATATCTATCACTAATGATTTATATAGCGACTCATCTTCAACACTATTGCAAAGACTGTTAGTTTTAGATAAGGAAGTGACGTGATACTTGGATTTTATATTGCATCAAACGATGTGTATTTACTCAGCATTTCACTTGATAGTATTTTTTTTCAAAGTATAGAAACATGTTGGTGTAGAAATATACTCGTTACGTGGTTTACGCAGCCCGTTGATGCACAGCCACTGCTTAGCTATGTTGATGAACTGAGTGTTGTTGTGCATGTCGCGGCCAACACACGGGCGCCGCCATCATAACCCATGTCGTAGCCACTCTTCATCGCCTATGTCAGTGGGCTCGCGAAGGAACGAAATACCAATGTTTTTCCTACTACTACTACTACTACTACTACTACTACTACTAACGTCCGTCCCTGTGTAGCGGGACACTCTGCGTGACGGGACACCACAGACACTCCCTAACATAACAAACTCAGCAATAGGTCAGAAGAATAGATATTCTCAGAATAGTAGCTCTAGGCTGTAACACCCATTCTCTCTTAACATCTTTTAAAAATAAGTTTAGCTTACTATATAATATATCAATTTAATATAAGAATTAGGTAGCCGTCTTACTTTAACTAGTAGTAGATACGTCGAAAGCTTATGTATCTTATTAAAAATCCGTCAACCTACAGCTTATTATATTATCTTCCCATCCTAAATATTACGCTTGAGCTTAAGAGATTAGCGTGCGTCTATGCTAAATGCAAGACCGCTTGCTAGAAGTGCTAGATGAGGAGGACCTGTATACCTAGCTTAAAGTAGCTTAACTGTAATCTGTCGCTGCTGACACTACATCTGTGGCCGTGTGGCTGCGTGGCTGGGCGACGCTTTTGCCGAGCGCTCCGGGACACCCAAAAACTGGCTCGGATTGGGAGCAGGGCTAGATTTGAAACCCTGCTGTATAGCTTATATCAACAAATACACCCAGCACCTAAACTGCAATCAGCTTCCGATATAGCCATTATGCAACTTCGAGATGCAGTACAAGAGACGACTATAGCTAACGCGAAAGCTTCCATTCCATACAGATAAACCATAGCGCGGCCCTACAGCCCCGTAGACCCGCCGTTAATCCCTCGTCCGACCACCACGTTCTCGTGCTCTCGAGCACATCGCGACCGATATATATACTAAGCCGTAGCCGAATACTACTTTATATCCTTAATGCTATCGTTGCAAGCATATATAAAGGCAGAAAGGGTCTATATATTTGGGCGATGCAGCTGTCGTACGGTCATACAACGAATGGCTCCTTATATTGGCACTGCAATCATTAGAACTGTAGAAAGATGCTTCAGTTTAATCTCCAAGGATGATGAGAGCTCGGATCGTCGATGCTCATGAGTGCTGGGTAAGGGTAAAGCAGAGATCTGACGGTAGCTATGCTTAGTAAGGTAACGTTACTGCGCTATCCAAAGCTGCATGTCGTCCTCAGTCATCGATAATGACCCTTATGTCTCTTCGCAACGTCGGCTAGTGCGGATGTCTATGGCAACCTTGTGGCCGGTGCGGGTCGGCCATTATCCCTGCTAGCGGTGCGGCATCAAGTACTACGCCTCCAATATACTGTTCGATGTTGCTAAATAAGTGAGCTTATCCAGCCACGTGTTACTAACCTTTACAGCCTAGCTCATGGCTGCCGTCTGCCCCACCAACCTTACCCAAACCCGTCTTTGAAGTGTTGATTCATACAATCACTAGCCGGCACGGCTACATCAGATACTTTACTATCCTTCCCCATGACTTGCCCTGCTTAGGCTAACGAAACCTCATTCCCTATGCGCCTTCTGCAAATTGAAGCGGACGGCGCTTTCAGTCTGGGCGAATATGTGGGAAGAGATGTTCCACGATATGCGATCCTTTCGCATAGATGGGGAGCGGACCACGAAGAAGTCACCTTTAGAGACTTCCTAGAAGGTACAGGCAAAAGCAAGGCGGGTTATCGCAAGCTTACCTTCTGCGGCAAGCAAGCAGCGAATGATGGCCTGCGGTTCTTCTGGATAGACACCTGCTGCATCGATAAGACAAGCAGCGCAGAGCTTTCGGAAGCTATCAACTCCATGTTCCGCTGGTATCAGGAAGCGGAAAAGTGCTACGTATACCTCTCCGATGTTTCGACCAGTGGCTTTGCCAGAAACGAGCAGTCTTTCCAGAGGAGTAGTTGGTTCACTCGAGGATGGACACTGCAGGAGCTGGTTGCCCCCAAATTTGTTGGGTTCTTTTCCTCAGATGGCGACCAAATTGGGGACAAGAGTTCGATGGTTCAAGAAATTCATGATATCACCAGAATTCCGATTCAAGCTCTCCAAGGAACCCCTTTGACTCACTTCAGCGTTGATGAGCGGATGTCATGGACAGAGAACCGCGAGACGAAGCGTGAAGAGGACGCCGCCTACTGTCTGCTAGGCATTTTCGATATTCACATGCCACTCTTATATGGCGAGGGACGGAAAAAAGCATTCAGTCGTCTCCAGAAAGCACTCAAGGAGTCTTCAGAGGATGATCTACACGTTCTATCCTCACCAGCACTCTCTATGGAGCACCCAAAGCGCAAATGGGGACCTTTCTCGACTGTGCCAAGCGGCGAGGACCCAGACTTCGTGCAGCGATCCGGTATTCCTGACCTTCTTAGCGCCTGTATGGACATCATGGAAAATGCCGAAGCCTACAAAGACAAAGCATCCTTTCCGATATCCATGAGAGATGAATTTAGTGCGGCTTCTAGACGTAGAGGGAAGTCTGCCCACCAAGTTGAGATGTTTCAGAACGCTACCAACACCCTGTCCAATCTCGTCCTTCCGACCAACCGCGTGTCTCAGTCATTGCAACAATCGACTGAACTTGAAGATTACATAAAGAGTAGGACCACCTTTCTGCATCAAATTATAAGTATGGCTCACGTATACATCCAGATGAGCAAATTCAGGATCGGATCGGATATGCAAGCGTCGAGGAGATCTTCCAGCTGTTAGTTGACATGAAGCGTAGGGCGAGGCTGGAAGCGCAGAACACAGTCAATGATTGGCTTGATGTTACAAAACTCAATAACCAATATAACATCACACAGTATTACGACAAGCAAATCTCGTCGCGTCTCGAAGGAACATGCGAATGGTTTTTTTCCCACCCCGCCTACCGTGCGTGGATTTCAGAGGAGCATTCGGATAAATCGGCCAAAATGCTTTGGATTTGTGCGCCTGCTGGACACGGCAAGACGGTGCTTTGCGCGAAACTCATCGAGCACCTTAGAGATATGAAAACGTTTCCCGTTGCGTACTTCTTCGCTTCTCCACATGCCCAATCTGGCGGCGAACCAAGTGTAATCCTCAGATCCTGGATCGCGCAAATAGCACAGCTCGATTCAAACGTTTTCGAAGTGGTCCGACGACACTCCGAAGCCGGGCAGAGGGCGTCGGAGTCTGCCATTTGGTCTCTCTTCGGATCCGTTCTCTCGGAAAACAGCAGGTATGCTTTCATTCTCGACGGGTTCGATGAGTACAGTGGGCTAGAAGATGCTCGAACAGAATTTTTGCAAAAGCTTAAAGAAGCGACCAGGCGAACTATGTCACGTATCGTCATTACGAGTAGAGACGAAACAGACATAAAAGCAGAATTATCCCCGACTGTGGTCCAACATCCAGGACACGTCATGCTGCAATGCAGGATCTCCAATGAAGATCTTCTACACGACATAACACATTTCTCTCGGAGTGTAGTCGACAAGAAGCTGCCGAACAAGGATGACAGTCTCAGGCAAGATCTAGCAGGACAGCTCGCTGAAAAGTGTGAGGGCATGTTTTTGTGGATCAAACTGCAACAAGACCAATTGCGAGGTGGCAAAAATGCGAAGCAACTGCATAATATCGTGAAGAACATGCCAACTGGACTCGAGAAAACTTATGAGCGAAACTGGAAAATCATCCAAAGCCACCCTCTGCAGGAACAAAATCGTGCTCTGGCTATACTAAGATGGACGACATACGCATTACGGCCATTGACTGTGTCCGAGATCACTGAAGCTCTCATTGTTGACCCTGATGACGGTGGTACTACTCTTCAGTTGGATGAACTTCCTGACAACGTCGACGACGAATATATCAACAGCGAGATTATCGACATCTGCGGCGCCCTTGTTGAAGTAAGAGAGGAAAAGTTTGGAGATGGAGCTGGTTCCAAAACCATTCATCTGATCCATTCATCAGTTCGAGAGTTTCTGCTGTCTAGCCTATCACCAATTTCAGCAAATACGTCCGGCCGCTACTTGAAATCTAACCAACTCCTTGGCGAAGCTGAGCAGCACAAGCGCCTCGCGACGATTTGTCTGGGCTATCTGAATTGTGACGATGTCTGGCAACAGCGCACAACGCAAGAGATCTCTAGACTCGGACGTAATTTCAATCATTACGCTGCAAGGCACTGGAATTCCCATCTGGCTGCCGCAGGAAACGACAATGCCAAGTTATTCAGCCTAGTAACAGATTTCTTTCGTCCTGAAAACAAGAACTTTGATCGCTGGAGAAGGTATATTGAATCCTTTGATGCAATATCAGATAGTATTCAAGAAGAGAATAGCGTCACAACAACACCGTTGTATTATGCAGCTTTGTTCGACCTTCCTGCAATAATGGAACATATCTGGGCAGAGGACCCAGCTCAACTGAACAGGGTAGGTGGTGAATATGGTATCCCTTTGCAAGCAGCTTGTTTCAAGGGTCACGAGTTGGCGTTCAACCTCTTGATTGGTTGGGGTGCGGATCCAAACGTAGAGAGCGGAAAATTTGGAGTTCCTATGAACGCTGCTATAGCGGGGGGCCAGAAGAGTATGGTGAAAGCTCTTATGGGTATAGGTGTAAACTATTCCCTGCAAGACGCTATGGGAAGGACACCATTGTATACAGCGGCTAGGAGTGGCGACTCTGAGATTGTTCGCTGGCTCATTGAAGCCGGCGCAGACTTTGCAGTTGCGAACAACGCCGGCTGGACGCCACTTAACGTAGCAGCGAGCGAGGGACATCTAGAGGTTGTTAAGCTGCTGCTCGAGAAGGGCGCAGACTTCACAGCCCCAACTAAAGAGGGTTGGACGCCACTTAACGCAGCTGCAGATAGTGGCCATCTAGAGGTTGTCAAGCTGCTGCTCGAGAAGGGCGCAGACTTCACAGTCCCAACTAAAGAGGGCTGGACGCCACTTAACGCAGCTGCAGATAGTGGCCATCTAGAGGTTGTCAAGCTGCTGCTCGAGAAGGGTGCAGACTTCACAGTCGCGAACAATAACGGCTGGACGCCACTCCACGCGGCCTCGAACAAAGGCCACCTAGATGTCGTCAAGCTTCTAGTGGGCAAGCATAGTCATGCCTTTACGCCTGCTGTCGACACCCATGGTCGTAACATTCTCCAGCTTGCTGCACGGGGCGGCCACGTTCACACCTTTCGCTATCTTCTCGACCTCGATCTGGGTCTAGATTGTGGGGGCAAAGACGCCAAAGGAGACGATCTGCTGTGTCTTGCATCGTCTGGAGGCTCGTTAGAGGCTCTTAACGCTGTTTTCGAGACGGGACTGAGGCCCTCATCTCGAGCTGGACACTGGAGTCTTCTTCACTGGGCGTGTAGAGCGGGAGAGTCTGACGTTGTGGAACGGCTGCTCGAGGAAGGACTAAGCAGTCAATGCGTAACAATCTCGCATTTCCCGGGCGAATGGACCCCGCTCTCCATCGCTCTGTTCCATGGAAACAAAGACATGCTAGAGAAGCTGTCTCTGCCCAGCAGGTCGATACTATGCACAGCAGATTGTGCTTCGCAGCTTCCAGGTGAACGTCATGGCGATTACTACTGCAGTGGATGCTTGCATGTAAGTGAACACCTTACCAGCCTTAGAAAGTATCTCACAACAGATAGGATATATATGGGCCGCGCTTCTGTTGCCAGACGTGTGTAAATCTCGACTACTGTTTTATGTGTAAGCCTTTCTTGGAAGATTTGCACGCAGATCACGGTTGGGATCGCATTGAGTATCATGCCTAGCATGGTTGAGCGTGGAGTCTCAACTCAAAGATGTGTTTCAAGCCTGTGGTTTGAGGAGGGAACTATTGATGAAAACACGTAGAAAAGGACGGTACTCATTTATATAGATGGAAGGAGCGAACGACTAGATGCATGGAAAGGGATCTTTGAGATGGTGTTAGCATAAATAGGAAGCCTGTCGCTGCGCATCTAGAGTAAGCTATCAGGCTGTTACGTGTCTTTTATCGCTGATGTAAAAGTCCTTTTCTATCTACTCGTGTCCTGACTACGACTCCTGTGCTAGGCACTCGCGGCGTGCATAATAGATATACTACACGATGCTGTAGCAATAAATGGCAATGTGTATTAGCAGATACCTGATCCAATATATCATCACACTATGACTCACCGATGTCATCTCGTAAACAAAGCGTGTTCTTGGCAACTAGCAGGGATGATGACCGATCCGCACCGGCCACACCCTTGCCATGAACGTCCGCACTAGATGTTGTTGCGAAGAGACACGAGGGTCATTACATTACAGTATCGATAACAGGACGGCATGCAGCCTTAGACAGCCTAGTACCTTACTAAACATAGCTACCATCAGATCTCTGCTCTACCTTACCCAGCACTCATGAGCATCGACGATTCGAACTCCTCATCACCTTAGAGATTATACTGAAGCACCTTTCCACCACCCTAATAGTTCCAGTGCTCATACAAGGAGCCGTTCGATATAGTTTTGACCGTACGACGGCTGTATCCCCAAGATATGTAGACTCTTTCCACCTTTGTACGTGCTTACAATAACGGCATTCTTCTGAAGCGACATTCGGCTACTACTCAGTATGTGTATCGCTTGCGATGTGCTCGAGAGCACGAGAACGTGGTGGGTCGGACGAGGGATGAGCGGCGGGTCTGCGGAGCTGTAGGACGGCGCGATGGGTTATCTCCGTGGGATAGATGTTTTTGCGTTAACTATGGTTGTCCACTGTACTGCGTCTCGAAGTTGGACGATAGCTGTATTAGAGGCTGGTTACGATGTCGATTCTATACGAAAGTCTGTTCAGAACTCTAGTCTACGTTGGTTCGCACTAGGTCAAACTTTCTTAGAGCATCCCATACGCTTTCATGCCCTTCGAACTGGGCAATCTGCCATATAGTCAATTCATTCGCGATGCCACACACGTCAGCGCCATAATCGATGAGCAACTGAACGACAGCAAAGAATTCAGGAGGATACTCGTTGCCCGGTAAAGGGTTCCATGAGCGGAACAAAATTTGAATTGGCGAGGCGTCTTCCCAAATTCTGCAGTTTTTTAGACCACGAACATGCATAGCCTTTGCATTCGGGTCTATTCCGTTCTCGAGGAGCAATCGGACTATTTCTGGAGACAGCCGGTTATTGGCCTCATAACGAGCACTGTATATACCCATAGCAATATGCAACGTGTTGATAGTCGGTAATGGTTCGTCCGGATCTGGCGTCATGGAACAGGTGGTGGAACATGGTGCTGTAGTCTCCACAGTCCACCTCACATCGGACCCTCGGTTGATCATGAGCTCTACAAAGTCGTGCCGGTTAGTTCGCACTGCTTCATGAAGTGGTGTCCAGCCAGTATAGTCTGCAAAACCGACGTTGGATCCAAGCTTAACAAGCTCCTGCGCTAGAATCAGGTTGCCTTGACTGACGGCATGGAAAAGGAGTGTGTGACCGTTGCAGTCGTACGTCTGATAGAGTCCGGAATAGCCAATCGCGTCAACACAAGCTTCAAAGCATTCTAGGTCGCTTTGTGGCACTGCCTTAGACTCTCGGAGAAAATTGGTGAGCCAATGATCGCGTGATGTATCTCGAACGGCGTGCTGGACAAATATAGCCAGATTGTCGAGTTTTCCACATAACAGTGCGAGACAAAATGAATCCAATCCGTTGTCTCGATTTATATAAGGATCAGCGCCAGCTTCAAGGAGAGTGACAAGATATGCTGCGTCTTCGATACCTCTCTCCGCAGCAAGCTGTATTGCTGTCGATGGAGAGTTGGGATCCTGAAAAATGATATCGATTCCGAAGGTGAGGAGTTCTTTCAATACCTGCACATAGTCAACGCGGGGACATGATTTGGATCTAAAAATGTCGACATCAGTGTCGTATTCACACGGCTTTTGTGCCGGTTGCACAGCGGACATGCCGATGATCAAATCATCGTCCATGGGGGGAGTGCCGCCAGCTTCAATGACTATTCGAGTAAGCTCGTAGAAACCGTAGCAGGCGACTTGTCCGAGTTCATCCGAGAGGTCTCCATCGCAGCTGAACGGAGCTTGAGCAGTATAGAGAACCTGGGCAAGGATCCAATTTTCACTCCTGATCGCCAGAGCCAATGCAGTGGCACCTGTAGCCGTCTCAGCTGCAAGTACACACGGAGGTGATAGACGAACTATTGTTGTAGCCATCGCCTCGACAAGTTCCGGTGGTGTCTGGTACGAGTGATACTTTTCTGGGTATCCTTCTGACTTCAACTCATCCTTTTCGAACTCAATACCGTCACGCTGTAAATGCTGTAAATTTTTGATTTTACCCTCCGCAAACGAGTGAAGAGGAGTCTTCAATTCTTCTGCAACTACACCTGGATCCGCTCCGAGATCAATCAAAGTCTGAAGTATCACCGGATCCATGGCGACCATGGCATAATGCAGAGGTCGATATCCGGCCGAATCTTTAGCGTGAATAGACGCACCCTTAGATATGAGCGCATGGAGTATCAGTACAGCATCGCCTGGGTTTTGTCGTGTTCGCCACTTAGTAAAGGCTAGTAGAAGCATCAATGGTGTACGCCCATGTTTGTCCGGAGCATCTACATCAATGTCAGACTCCAGAATCACCTCAAGTACCTCCCGAGCACCTGTACGGCACGCATAGTGAAGGGGAGTGAACCGTCTCGAGTCGGTAGCTCTCAAGGATAGCTTTGCATCAACTAGCAGACGCATTGCCTCTGGACTGTCACCGCTCGCAGCTAAGTGCACGTAGCCAGCACCAAAGGCCGATGCAACATCGCTGTCGAGATTTTGGCCGAGGTCGCGGTGCAGGATCAGCATCGACTTGACTAGGGCGACGTCGTTATAAAAGATCGCATGACTAAGAATAGCCCGTCTGATACGCTCGATTGGTGGTGGCTTTTGCACTTGATCAAGCCGATCGTTACCCTTCGTCCCGACAATCCTGGCCCGGTCATACAGCGAGCTTATGCTAGTCTCGGTTCCGATGTCAAGAACATTTACACGATCGTATGATTTTGCCAGTTTTTCAAAAGCAGTGGCGTCTGAAATGTCGATCACCAGCTTGAACAGGTTTCTTGACAGTTTGGGTACGAGTCGCAATTTGGCTTCCTCGACTGTCAGCTGACACCTCGCAAACGATGGGTCATGCAGTTCTGCCCGATATTGACGGTCCAGGATCTTCCCATTCTCAAGAAGTAAGGACGTCATATCGCTGTCGCCAGCTAGAATGGCCCAATGGACCGCAGTGAAGCCGGTAGAATCTGAATCAAACGGGGTCGAGCCGCGGTCCAATAACAAACGTGCAACAGAGACATGGCCACGCACAACCGCCCAAAAAAGTGGCGTCCAGAGAGCTTTGTCAACGGCGTTGATATCGGCACCTGCTTCAATCAGATTCGTAACCAGTTGAGAATGGCCATTCGACGAAGCCCAGTGTAGAGCAGTCCAAGCATGCGAGTCAGTCTTAGAAAGCAGTAAGCAGCCAACCGGAGTGGCGAGCAATCTTTTGAGTAACGAGCCGAATCCCCAGTAGCAAGCAACGTGAAGAATGGTCGGCTGACTGGGGCCACCAGTGAGCAGTTCATGGGCTGACTGGCTCTCAGTGTCGACAACCATGTGTAGCATTTGCCAGGTGCTTTCCCGGAGTCCCTGATCTTGCAGAAAGTCGACTAGATCAATCATCACCTCATCTTCAACTGCAAGAATGTGGTAGCCGTAGTACCGTGTCGCGTAGTCTAAAAATGGCATCTCCATGATCCTAGTTTTGAGTTCATCTAGTGAATGAGATCGACCTTTAGCCATTGTTGGCACTGATAAGTATCTTATGCATGCACGGCTAACAGCAACTTTAGAGTACCGTGACTCTAGGCTAAGCTGTTTGACGACAAAATCTTGTGCGGACGTGTGAACCAATCCAACACAATTGTTAGACTTTGAATGCACGAGCAGGCCCAAGCAAGATGTTAGGATGGCTGTTGTAGGTTCCAGACTCTCAGAATCATAGTCAGGGATCTCTTCCATGCTTGCAATCGCGTGCTGTAGCTCAATCATGTCTAAAGGTCGTTTTGCATTACAAACCCAACATAGTGCAGCCAGAGCCAGGGCCTGGCGGTCTCGCCCAAGCCTAAGAATTCTGTCGTATGTGTTCCTGTAGGCTTCCTCGAAGGTTGATGGTATGTGGTCGAGCACGTTGCGTACCTTCTTGAGTGTCGTGGCGTCACAAATAGCATTCATAACAAGACGAGCTAATAGGAAGCTATAGATTGTCAGTCTAAATGGGCAAACAACTCAAAACGCAACCAGAGATGTTTGCACATATCTATCGTGGAAGAAGAATGATTGTGGAGAATTAGTGCAGAAGGTAGACTTACGATCCTTTGCATTGTTCAGCGACTTTGACAGCTACATCTTTTTTGAAGGCATTGGTAAGGAGGGCTTCTTCAATGTCAGAATCTTCCGCAAGTCGCCACTCCGCATAAACCTCGATGTCGTGCGACTCTGCATACGCATCGACCAACTTTGCATTGGAAATATGAGCTGCAATACTCGGCAGATCACGACTTGAAATGATGACCTTTGCTTTGGCGGCTACAAGCTGTGGTAAGTACCTTAGTAATTTTGTAGATTGCGTGGATTCGTCAAGGCCATCTATAATCATGTAGACTCGGCCAGAGGTAGATGCGATGTCGCAAATAACATCCAATAGGTCTCCCAAGAGAAGAGATGCATTGCGAGCCATCTTTTTGTCGCAAATGCTCATCGCTACCTGAGACACTGCCGTTGGCTGTAACAAGAGCTGGTAAGCGATGTGTCGCAATAAGTCCTGCAATGTCTCATCTTGGCTATCTCTGAAGAAATGATAAGCGACTATCGTGTTCGATTGATTCGAAATATCGTTCACCATAAGTGCCCTTCTGGAGTTAGCATTTATCTCTCTGTAATCTAAGAGCCTTACGAGAGAACGCTCTTGCCGGCACCAACTGGAAGATGATTAGTTTCTATAGCTTACGAGAGTCCATCCTTGCTACATACGGGGTCCTTTGATCCATATGGGCTGATATGTTGTCGCTCCCGTCGAGTCTCTCCATTCCATGTATGTCTTCGAGCTGAGGAGGTCCACTCGTGAACCTGGACATGTAGATTCAAGAATAATATCGGGAGATAGGGGTAAAGAATCGTACTTGGGTTTGAACCAATCAACACGTTTGTTAAAATCCTTAACTTTGAAGCATGTTAGTGGTACGGCGTCCTACATATCAGTGCCGAGCACATACTGGCCCTCTCATTCTTCAGGTGGCGGTAGCTTTCCACGGATACAGTTCTGAGAGGAATTAGCTGCGACATAGTACAAACATCACTATAATAACTCCATGGCTACTCACAGACTGTCGGCAACGAGTGCAGATCCGAAAAGACCACTGAAGTTATGCAACATCAAAACCTTTTTCTGTGTCTCAGATTCGGAAAAAGGCCATGCAAGCATCTCAAGCTTTCTACGTAAACCTCTTTTTACTAGTTTATCTGATAGTACAACCTTGAGGCTTTCGAGCTCCTTATAACATTCTTGGATACTATTGGCCGGCACTCCAGGTGATGGCAGGATTTGCGACGCAATTTGGGTATCGGCATGTTCGCTTGCTTGTTGTAACTTCAGAAGAACCGTGGTGAGCGTCGACAGCTCTTGGATGTAAGCGCTCCATGCTTTGGAGGACCCTTTTACGCCTGAGACGTACTGGAAGCTCAACTGCGACAGCTGGATAGCGAGACTCACCAACCCAGCCACGGAAGCTACCGTGCTCAGAGGGTCCGGCATTACTTCTTCCCATAAGATTCGAAAGTCAACGTGTTGTTGTTGTTGAGATGGGTTCAGGTTCAGGTGCAGCTGCCTTCAGCTCCTCCGCCTTCAGCCGTAGAAGGCTGAAACCGCCGCGCTAGCAGCTAACTATGTATAGTTTAGCAGATAACAAGGCATTCTATCACCTAACGCTATCTGTAACAGTCGATTGTGTAAGAAGTATTGTATATTTCTTGTATGTCATGCGGAAAGCAAGTTCAAATACAGCGTTAGAAGTCAATGAGCAACCACGTGACCATGCATGGTACTTCTGAGCTAACACTATCGCAACTCTGAACATGGTCATTTGAGAGTTCTGCATTGAAGCTATTGTGTTACATTCTCTTAAACCCGAATTAACCTGCAATTACCCATTGATACTTTGGCAATATATCACGTGATTTGGCTCTAGTCATATATGCAATCTCTTTTCAGAAAGATAGGGGCATTCTTCAATCAACATAACTCATTAATGCTAAAGGTTATTCATCCCACCGATAGTAAGGTACTCGTTTCACTAGCAGTAGGGGTGTGTGTTAGAGGCTTGACATTTAAACTATTCAGCGTTTGTAGGATGCCTCTAAGATACCTCTACTACTGCTAGAAGCTCAGCTCCATGCCACCGTGTCACAACAACCAAAAAGGTACGAGTAATCAGCGTTATACTGATTAGTCTGCATTGAACAATATATATCGTCAGACTAGACCAGGTTCTGACACTTATTTTCAACTAGAGCTTAAAGTAATAATTAGATCTAATAGAGATCTTCATCTTACCTAGACTAATAGATAATTATAAATACGACGAACCAAACTAAACTAAACTAGCAGTTAAACATCTACTCCTGTTCACTATTCAGTTTGGTAAAGCTCGCCCCACCGCAATATCCCAACAATTTAATCTACTGAATTAAACTGAACTAGACAGCAAAATAGGCTCTTATATCTAGAAACAAGCTATAAAGCCCCCTTTGATCATGATATAACCAGACGTACGCCCACCTATCTCATGTCAGCCCCCTTTCACTGTATCCTACTCAGCTTAGTCATGAATGGCTAAGCTAGGTGTATATAAAGTCATAAATTACCAGAGCACCTCGTTAGTCATTTTTCTAATATCAATAGACCATCTGCTATCTACTTGCTCGCGTCCCTACTCGTGCTGTACTGCCTACCGAAGACTTAGTCGAACACTTTTAAAAATGAAGCTTTCACAGATTCTATTAGCACTTAGCGGCTCTACTACTGTTACTGCTTATGGCACTGCAAGTTATTCTTTTAATTTTATGCTCTATAATCACGCTGACATAATGGGGTAACAATAGTTAGAAGACTGTGAGGAAGCATGTCCTAATGGATGTAAATGCACTTTGTACGACCTACACGATATGTGTGCAGCATGGGCCTGCACATAAAGGCGCAGCGATATCGGCGCGCTGGTGAGCCACTGGGTAGCAGAGTACCTTGGGCGGACTACTTGACATCCCACAACAGATAAGGCATATGCATGGGATAGTAAGAGCGTTAAGCAAATGTACTATAGGAGTAGAGTTACTGGTATATATAATACAGGCAGCTAGAGGCCTTGGACGGGCATGAGTCAATTTTACACTTTCTTCACTTATTGCTCGCTGTTATCAGACTTCTTACACTGTTACCCTCCTCAAGTTTGTTAAGAAGCTTTGTACTTAGTACGAGAAGATATTTAGGTGGCTTTCAAAAGCTCTTACCGACAGCGGTGTCTAACCACATTAACCGTTTCAATCAATCTATTCAAGTCCGATATATTTCTTAGGCGTATATGTATGTTTTTAGTTTAAGGCTTTTCTGCTATTTTATGCACTCATATATGCCTCTAAGTGACAGTATCTATCAATACTGA
Source organism: Curvularia verruculosa (assembly GCA_036172615.1). Lineage (NCBI taxonomy): Eukaryota > Fungi > Ascomycota > Dothideomycetes > Pleosporales > Pleosporaceae > Curvularia > Curvularia verruculosa. The sequence goes on along the minus strand of JAWDHC010000001.1, from coordinate 291,659 downwards.
TCAAAGTGGTCTTACCTGCGCGGTGACAAAATCTATCTGCCTTTTATATCTATTACCATCTAGTCCTATTCTCTCTACCATTTCCTATGTTCGTTCTATTATAGGAGGTTCTGAATGACCAGGTCTCTCTGTGTTCTATCCTCTCTTTCTTAGCTGGAGTTCAAGTGACGTGATCATCGCCCCACGATAATCGCTTACCTTCTGATACCCCAAGTGGTTCTCCATCATCCATGGTCAGCATCAAGAGGAATGATCCTTTTACTTTATAATATGTAATAATCAAGACAAAAAAAATTCTTGAGGAACCCTTAAGGGATTGGGTGAGGATATGCATACTACATGTACCCTAGACGCTGTTGGTCCGAGACGTCTCCGATGAGGTTGTGAGGGCTGGCCTCTGGGCCTATATCAGAGTCCTATGACAATCGGACTACCCTAGCCTTACCCTATCACTATCACTAGTCAACTACATAGTTAAATAAACTTGTGTTAGACCATAAATCATGCCAAATATAATAACTGTATAATCATCTTGAGAATGTATATTAAAATATTTTTCATCGTCTTCTCTTATTATTTCTACAATATCTAATGCCCATCAACAAGTTATGACATCTCTGTCAAACATAAAGCTTTCACAGATTCTTTTGGCACTTAGCGCCGCTGCTACTGTTGCTGCTTATGGCTCTGTAAGTTCTATTATTTTTACTTTTATTATTTCTATAATCGCGCTGATATAAGAGTACAACAATAGTATGCAGAATGTGACAGTGTAGGAATCTGTAAAAAAGGGATGTGTTTGTACCCTAACAAGACTAAACGGAGAGTGTGCAGCATGGGGCTGGGTATGCAATAGTGAATACGTTGGAGGTTGCTAAGAAGCTTTGTACGCAGTGCGAGGAGGCACAGACACACGTAGGAAATTCGCACTTGTTGGGATATACTTATGTTAGAGTCGAACTAACGACCTCGGTGTTGGTCTAGTTGCACCGCGTTAAAAGACTCTTGGCAGGAGCAGTCTTGGTAAATGTGCATGAGTCTGAGCAGCGCAAGGGTCGTCGCAGAGTCATCTCTCTTATGTACTCAACACTGTAGCTTTGTGTTTAGAATTCAGTCTTCCTATTTGTACAACTGCAATTGTTCAACTAGCTACAGTCTTTACCGTGCTAATAGTAATATTATTGTACGCGAAGGTGCGGCAGACTCATACGTGTACTATTTCTGCTAACTATCTATTATCTTTAATTATCTTATAGAGGATGCGACGGGTCGAATCCAAAAGATCTAACGAGGAACTACTTCCATCCACCACGCCAAAATGGCTGGCACATGACAACAAAGCTTGCTTTCTTGCTTGGTCATTAATACCGATAGATAGTGTGGCACGGTAGGTAATCGCGCTCGCAAGAAGATCTAAGGAAGATCCGCAGCCGAGTAGTAGTCAAAAAGGCAGCTAAGTAGGAACCGCCTATGTTTTTTTTAAGTGAAGAAAGCGTCCATCTACGCCGAAAGGAAATCCCGATATATACTAACAATCAGTCACGTGCTACCATAATAGTAACAAAGGAACTATATATAGTCGTTCACATGAGTACTGGCTTTTGGTTTCAACATTTGGTTACCCCAAGTGCACAACGCTTAGAAAGGCGCTCTGTAGGAGCGACGCATGTGGCTTAGAGTAAGGTGACACCTCTAGTCCCCAATGTACCTAGCGGACCGGCCAATGGCAAGCCGGGCCGCTCCCGCCCCAGCGCTTGTCATGCCGCTGAACTACCGCACCTCAGCCTGCCCCCAGTTGCTAGAGCTGCCATGAGGCTGAGCGGCAGCGAATATCCGCCTGCGCGGCAGTGTCGGGCCTTCTCATCGCTCTCCCCTTACACTCCCCAGTCTATTTTCTCTCGCCCTTTTCTACCTTGACCACTCCGAATGGCCCAGCTTCCTCGGCTGCCTCGCGAGGAATACACGGTAGGATGGGTGTGCGCGCTCCCGGTCGAGCTGGCCGCGGCGCGGAAAATGCTAGACGAAGAGCATGAAGATCATGAGCGCGATAGCGACGACAATGATGAGAATATATACTCTCTAGGATTGATTGCTGGGCACAATGTCGCGATCGTGTGCCTGCCGGCGGGACGCATCGGCAACAACCCCGCTGCGATTGTAGCGACGCAGATGAAGGCTAAATTCAAGGGAATTCGATTTGGGCTGATGGTCGGCATCGGCGGAGGAGTACCTAACGTAGCGGCGGATATCCGGCTCGGAGACGTCGTGGTCAGCCAGCCTGACAAGACGTTCGGCGGAGTGGTGCAGTACGATGCTGGTAAGGCGACGACGAGCGGGTTCGAGCGGACGGGATCGCTGAACGCACCCCCGCAGGTACTGCTCAGCGCGGTTGCAAAGGTGCGAGCGAATGAATTTCTGGGTGAGAGCAGGGTGTTGGAGCACTTGGGCAAGCTGGAGCGCATCCCCAAGTTCCAGCGCAGTAAGGCAGGGCCCGACATCTTGTTTGACGCGGAGTACGACCACGAGGGTGGGCAGACGTGCGATGGCTGTAAGACCGATCACCACAAAGCTCGGGAGCCGCGCGACGAGGAGTTTGTGTCCCACTACGGGACGATCGCGTCGGGGAACCAGGTGATAAAGAACGCGGCTGAGCGAGACAGGGCCAGCGCAGAGCTCGGCGGGGTGCTCTGTTTCGAGATGGAGGCAGCAGGCTTAATGAATAGCTTCCCCTGCCTCATCGTCCGTGGTATCTGCGACTATGCAGACTCGCATAAGAACAAGAAATGGCAGCCATACGCGGCGGGAATCGCGGCTGCGTATGCAAAGGACCTTCTGTTTGTTATCCCGCCAGCCAATGTAGCGAAGAATCGGACAGCGGAAGAGGTGATTCAGAGTGTACCGAGTTAGTGTAGCTGTTTCTGTTTCCCATATTGCAGCATGGCTAATAAGCGTGATAGGGAAGGCAGTTTACTCCATTCCGTTCCTCCCTAATCAGTCCTTCGTTGGACGGAAGAGTGAGCTCGACGTGCTGACGCAGATGCTCATGGTCAACAGGGCGTGCTACAAGATGTCCATTGTCGGACTCGGTGGGACAGGCAAGACGCAGGTCGCACTACAGTTCGCGTACATGGTAAAAGAGCGCTGGCCCGACATCTCTATCTTCTGGATGCCTGCGCTGAGCATGGAGAGCTTCGAGCAGGCGTGCGCCGAAGTAATGCGACTGCTCGGTGTATCTAAGGCGACGGATAGCGAGGACGAGAAAGAGCAATTCCAGCGGCATCTGGGCACAGCGCGGGCAGGGAAGTGGCTGTTGATCGTGGATAACGCCGACGATGCAGATATTGTTTTCGGCAGTGCTCAATCGAAGGGCATTATCGATTACCTGCCACGGAGTGAAGAGGGTGTGACTTTGTTCACCACACGAACGCTAGAAGTAGCAGGGGAACTGACGGACAGCGATGTGCTAGAGCTTGGGGCGATGGACCGACAAGACGCAACTACCTTCTTGACCAAATCGCTAATCAAAAAGGAGCTGCTCAGCGACAGTGTCGCCACAACAGACCTATTGGACGAGCTGGTTTGCCTGCCTCTGGCGATCGCACAGGCCGCCGCTTACCTCAACAGGAACAGGATATCTCTAAGGGAATACTTGCGGCTGTTACACAACACAGAGTTAGACCTTGTTGGGCTTATGAGCAGAGAGTTCCGTGACGACACTCGATACAAAGGCACGGCGAACGCAGTAGCCACTACCTGGGTAGTGTCGTTTAGTCAAATCCGCGCACGCGATGAGGTAGCTCTAGACCTCCTGTCTTTCATATCGTGTATTGAGTGGAAAGCGATACCGCGGTCTATTCTGCCGAGCGTGCAGTCTGAAGTGCGGATGACAGACGCCATTGGTACGCTCTGTGCATACTCATTTCTAACAAGACGAGAGAACGAAGAGGAGTATGACATGCATCGGCTAGTACATCTAGCGACTCGGATCTGGGTCAAGCAGTGCAACGACACGATTGGGGTCGCGGAGAAGAGTATTAGACATGTAGCCGGCATTTTCCCTTCGGACGACCATGCCAACCGGGCCAAATGGAGGGCATTTTTGCCACACGCGTTGCAGCTGCTCGAGGACAAGCAAGGCTGTTTGGTAGAAGAGAGATCAGAGCTATGTCTCTTAGTAGGACAGTGTCTGCGGGCTACCGGAAGGATCCAAGAAGCAGTCAGATGGCTTAAAGAGTCGTGTGAGCAGAGGAAGACACTCAGCGAGCGCGATTCGAAGCAACTAGCGTCGCAGCATGAGCTTGCTATAGCATACGAGGCCAACGGACAGGCCAAGGATGCAGTCAGTCTGCTAGAACACATTGTCGTAATACGTACAGAAGTACTCGGAGACGACCATCCTGATCGACTAGCGTCGCAACACGTGCTTGCTATAGCATACCATACTAACGGACGGGTTAAGGAGGCACTTAGTCTACTGGAACATGTTGTCGCGATCGAAGCAGAAGTACTCGGAGACGACCATCCTGATCGACTAGCATCGCAGCATGAGCTCGCACGAGCATACCATGCCAACGGTCAAATTAAGGAAGCAGTCAGCCTGCTAGAACGCGTTGTCGCGAAACAAGCAGAAGTACTCCCAGACGACCATCCTGATCGACTAGCGTCGCAGCATGAGCTCGCACGAGCATACTACACCAACGGACGCATTGGGCGTGCAGTGGAGCTGTTGAAATATGTGGTTGAAACGGCACAGAGGGTCTATCGACCCGATCATCCATCCCGAATTGCATCTGAGAGCGTCCTGAAAGGTTGGCAGCTTGATCGTAGCCAAGCTGGTGTTGAATGAATTTGTATTTGTCTCATTTACCTTTTTTTCCGCCCATGCATTTTGCACGGGCATTGGTAGCCTTTCATGCAATCATAGCGCGATACATTGGCCGATCCACACCCCCCTCTATAGATGTAGACACAGCTTATAATATCATCACTTTCTTAGCCAGATGTAGAATACCCCATCCTTACAAAGTATCGCAGCTATGTAGTCGTTGTTGATGTTGTAAAGAGAGAAGGCAGTGTTAGTAATCTGCTAGTGCGAATATTCTGTTACGAGTAGATCCAAGTTGGACCTTTGGTATTTTGCAACTGTCTTCATCCTTCAGGCGCGCGTCATCATGTATGCCTCTCGGCCCTACCCTTCTAATCATCCATGTTCGTCGATACAAGCACGAGATATCGTATCGCGCCTGAGAAAAGACCATGTACTTTGTCTAAAATACTTGAACTCACTCGCCCGGGGACACTGTACGACATCGCAAGTAGAAAGACAATACAAGAAGTCTTCATTAACACTTTTTTTTCTACACTCCTTCCCCAAACTCCGTGTATGAGGAAATACCATGTAGTGCCCAAGATTTTTGTAACGTTACGCCGTGCTACGAATGTGAATCGCTGTACAGTACCCTGACCTTCTAAAAAAAGAAAAGGAAAGAAAAAGTCCCCAAAACGTTCATGTACCCTACCCGCCGCTACCCTGCCCGAAACATTATTCCCGTAGGGGTATTGCGACAGCCGCGTTTGTCGACAGCCCCCTCCAGCTTGTGTGATACTTCATCCAATAAGCTCGAGCTCACCGGGGTATTCAGGCACCAGCGCGTCATCGCCTTCGAACCCGGCACCCATGTGCAGCAAATCGGTGCTGAGCCTCTGGGCATCGAACGATAGGTTCGCCAGAGACAGCTCAGAGTCCTGTCGGCGGAGCTCATGGAGCGCATGGAGCGCGTCGAGCGCATCGTCGGAGCTGCGTGTCGACACAGCTGACGACGGGGCGTCGTGCTGCATCACACCGCCGTAGATTCGATAGTATCGCTGGCGCAGCCAGCGCAAGTAGATGGCGAGGACATCTCTATGGTCTGGAATACCGCTGGAAGCGAGGGTTCCGCGGGACGGACTCTTGTCGGCGTAGTGCTGGGCTAGAGCGGGGGGATCAGCGGGGAACTTCAGGAACGTGGATTCTAATGCAGGCAGGCAGACAGGTTGCGTATTCTCTGGTACGCTAGGCGTTGGTACCATCATGTGGTGTCCGTGACGGTAAGAGACGAAGACAGTAAGCTAGATGACTTACTGTTGAAAGACATATTTCTTGGTGAAAACGACGTGAATTCCACAGCATTACCAGGATGCTGTGGAAAGGGAGTAGAAAAATAATGGTGGGCGATGGTGGGTGAAGGAGACCCGGCACGCAGCGGATAGGATCCTTTTGTACGGCGTGTCGGATCGTGAAGTCCTCTGCTGCTGTCTAATAAACGTGGCGCTGTAATAGCGGCGGCACAGCCTGGAGCAATGGATAACAACGCTGTACTGGCAGCAGGGCAGGGGTGGTGCAAGAATATATGACGCTGCGCAAGATGGTGGTTTTGTTGGCAAGAGGACTTGACGACTTGCGCAATAACTCAGTACAAACAAGCAGCAAAATGCGCAAATGCGTCCACGTCACATTTATAACTATTCAACGCGGCGGCCCCATTGGGAACCCCAAAACAGAGCCTCAAAATTCAGGCAGAGCATCTTTTGGAATCCAGTCCCGTACTGCAGTAGCTCTTCCTGAAACAGAGGTTAACCCACTAGCGGGCTTGGCTTGGGAAGTGTGGTGTACGTAGTTCCAAAGGTGACACCAACACACCAGGCGGGTGGCGAAAACGGGGCGGAGGCTTTGATGTGCCGACCTGAAATGAATTCCTAGACTGCTGCTGAACACATTAGCCGGGCTCGGGACAAATATTGTGAGGGTCCTCAGCACAGTGTTGCAATACGTCGAGTCTTGTTTCATCAACTTCACCGGAAACTGCTGCAGGAGAAGTGTGAACGCTCGGAGATGGCCGCACTAATCCGTACGTGCCCCCTTTCCTGCATGCGTGAAAGGTTCATGCCAGCAACACCGGCAGCAGCATGTTCGCATTTGCACCTGACAGCGGTAGCACCCTGTCTGACAGGCACAGCTGCCAGCCAGTGAAGGGGGTCTTTTCCGGCCCCTTTGTGCTTACGCGGTCCGTGATAACACATCAGAAAAAAAAAGTTCGTTGTCCACGTCTTGCAGCGCACGAGGCACTGCACTAACGCCAGTACGTAACGCCAGCCCTATGCGGGGTACGCGTTATGTATGATGGCGCGGTAGGTATGCGTAGAGGTCTGAGCCATGAGGAATGGTGGCATCCCAGGCCAACCAAAGCACGTACGAATGTATGTATGATAGAGGTTGGCCCTTTGTTGGTCAGTGCGCGCAACATTGCTTTTTCCTTCTTTCTTCTTAGAAACGGCAAAACTCCGGATACTCCGGCCGCTGTAACGTCCTTGGGAAAATGATCTGGGGCACAAGGTCTCGCGAGACGGCCCAGCATTGCGGGGGCGCCTTTCTGGAGTGGGAAACGATTAGCGATCGCCGTGGGATGCGATGCATCTACCCCGCAAACCTCTCTGTGCCTGTTTCGAGAATTTTTGGTATTGTACTACGTATTCTTACAATGGGTAGATGCAAGGCGTAGAATGTGCAACGTGCCTTCATGCTGTCGCATTCTTGAGTAGGAGTGCTGCGTCTCAGCGTATACCTGGACGGACCTAGCACGACCTGTCAAGACTTGGTCTGCAAACCAGTAAAACACGGCCCCAAACTTGATCAAGCCGCTAATACGCTTCTGCAAACATCGTGGTAAAAAGTGACCGCGACTGTAGTAGCGCTACATCGGTTTTGTTGAGATCTGGGCAGAAGCGCACGAGCCCGTTTGCCTTGTTTTCGAGACCACGGGGGCCCATGGTCTGATTATTGAAGCCTGCATGACGAAATCGTGACCTCCAAGCATTCGTGGTTATCAAGTTCAAGTAGCTAAGCCTGGGACCAAGTGCTGCCAAGAATCCGTCCAAGGGTCTGAAGATCACAACAGTGCACGCATGCCACGCCATCCCAGGATAGGTTCACTGGAAAAAAAAAGACGGGTGTCTTACATAGTGACAGCTGGCCGAATCGACGAGGAATCAAAGATTTTTGACCATATTTGCAATCAGCAGTCAGCCACAGATCCATGGCCCTTGGGCTAGACTGCCGCCGTGCGACACAAAGCGTTGACTTGCTGTATCGTGAAGCCTTGGGGATTGATTTTCTGAATCGGAATTTTCATTATCAATGGCGTTTTCTTTCTTGTTGGAAATGATCTGCGTTGCAATCTAAGCGCTGGTGGCGTCGCCGAAGTGTTGCTGACCTCTCGCATGGCCGGCGGTCTTGTGAGTCCTTGATTGTGTTTCCGGTGTCCAGATCCTGCCAGATCTTGACATTTAGAGAACCCAGAATTCGGGCAGCACATCAAAATTTTGAAGGAGAGTACGCGCACGGATGCGTGGTGAGGGAAGCGTCAAGACCAAAGACCTGGGCACAGCTCTACCTCACTGCCTGTGCGTATCGTATTTTTTAGGCAGCATCAATTGCGCCGCCTCTGAAGCTGAGTTTTCCTTCAATGTGATTCTTTCCTCTGTGTCAATCGATCTATGTACATCTCTCAGGCGTGTATGGCTCCTGTTTCTAGAAATAGTTAGTCTTGTACATGGGGCGCATCTTTTAATGAAATCCCATCTCTCCAGGATATATGAATGACACTCACTCAAGAGAAGATGCAACTCGATTCACGCCTCGTCTATCAGAGTTTTTTCGGCTGTGCTCTGTCAGTGTTACACAGCCGCAGTCTTGAGGCAGTATCTGTGCTTGGCATGGCATGGGCACAGCCACGATTAGCCCCAGAGGCCATTGGAGCCTCCTGAAAGGCTGAGCACTTATAATTTTCGTATCACAGACAACATCAGGTCCCTGCTTACCTTGAGGTGTCGGACAGTATACTCAGCTACAGTCCCTGATCTGCGAAGACAGAACGTGAAAGACCCAGCATTGGGGCTGCCGACGATCTTCGGCCGCACTGATCAAGACACCTATACAGAAATCGGTGAAATACGGCGTGAAATAAGATTTTGTCCAGATTCTGTGCACTGTGAGCTGAGAAAGCAAGCTGAAAAAGCGAGCTGAAAAAGAGATCGTCTGAAGTCATGTGATGAGCACTTGTCCAGCAGCAACACTTTATCGATATCAAAAGCAACAGCATATAAGGGCTTGTATCTGCCTGAGAGAATGTTTCTGAAAATCTCATCAACTTTGGGCCTCCTAAGCAAAGTACAAGAGAATTTCTGTTGTCACGTGATATTCTCTCACTTCACCCTCTCGCCATAATGACGATAAACACACTAGCAAAGATTGATGTGTAATTCTCTCAAGTATCTGTCCAGATATATCGTTCAGCATGCTTCTCCGGCTCATTGGCTGTCACTGTCGATGCCAATTCTCCGTATGCAGGGCTACACCATGCGCGTGTACAGTAAGTGTCCTTGGCTGTTGATTCCTTGGTACTTAGTGTACCAACTCTTTGGGTCTGCCCAGGGACCCGTTGCCCTATGTTTTTGGATACCATGTACTGTCTCATGAACACCAGAGACTCGAGTGGAGTCAAGAATGTGACGAGAAAGACATTGACTTCGACATTGGCTCGGCTAAGTCGGGTTAAGCCGGTGGCCTGATGAGAAGAGAGTGGAGCATGTTGAGATTGTGGCTGTTTTCAATACCGCGTGGCCGCGCAAAAGGCTTGAAAAAAACACCCTTGAAGCTCCACTTTGAAGGAGCTGTAGCTTCAAATTATACTGAACCTGGTATCGTCTGATCCAAATCCGATGATCTGATAAGATTAGATGTCATCGTGACCCTCACCAACCCGCTAGCGTCGGAGGTCATGAGGGGCAGTTGCGCAACTAAGGGCGATTCCGTAGCTTTATCCCTTTCAGCTTTACGGTCCTTAGTACAGTCACCACTTGCTGGAAGCATTCCAGAGCGAAAATTTACGCGCGGCAAAAACAATCGTGTTCCTGCGAAAGTCTTGAATGCGTTCTGGCTGGAGACCGTTGGGGACGCTGGGTCCGCGGTAGATTATCACGCGATTTCCACGTGAGCCCAATAGGAAAAACCGCTACGATCCCTCGGATGCCTCCACCGGTTGGGCGAGACCTGCTCGCATCAAGACGTGACTGAAGCTTCGGCGCGCATTGCTGGATTCGACATCCTGGAAGCTATGGCCGCCACTGAGAATACGGGCCAAGCTCTTGGCAATGCAGGATGGTGGTGGGGCTCCAAATGAGCAAGGCGAGACATTGGATCTTATCTGATCATCTAGCACTTATCTGATCATCTAGCCGCTGCTAATGCTGTCTGGGCACAGCATCCTACCCAGCTGGTGGGATACAATCCCAAGCCACCGGGCGGGATAAACTGGGCAAATTTTTCATATGTTGCTCCTGTGTTGCCTTCCTGGTCCGGTTCTCGGCGTGGGGCCTGGGAATACTTAAGAATGTTCATCTGCCGGTGCTCAGATCGACATCCACCCAAACACTCCAATTCTGTCTCCTGCCTCAACCGGCATTTTTTCGGCGGTCCATTTTGATCATGTCGACTACGCTTGAAACCGACGTGGTGCGGCCTGTACAGGGCTTCGCTCGTCCATCTCACGATATCGACATTGAAAAGAGCGGCGACGGCGCAGTCCATACCCACGAGACGAGCAGTGACGCAGAGACCAAGTCCATTGAGTCGGATAACTTTCAGAATGGCGTTCAACGCGTTCGTGCCATTACCGAGATCTGGAGCAAGGAGACCCTAATTACCATGTTCATCTTGTATGTCGCTCGTTTCCAAAGCCAGAACCACGCACTGATTCGCACTTAGCTTGTATCTCATCGAATTCGTTGCCTTTTTGCAGAGTGCTATCGACACGGCGCTCAACCCCTTTGTCACCTCGGCATTTAGTACACATGGACTGTTGACCGTTTCGAGCGTCATGGCAACTGCACTTAGTGGCTGTATTCCTCTCCTCATTGCCAAAGTAATCGACATCTTTGGCCGTGTGGAGGGCTTTTTCGCCATGCTTATCCTCGTTGTCGCTGGTATGGCTATGAAGGCCGCTTGCAACAACGTGCAGACGTATATGGCTGGTCACGTTCTCTACTGGGCTGGCCATATTGGTGTTTTGTACGTTACCGATATCATGGCTGCTGACATCACCACCTTGAAGAACCGAATGATTATCTTCACCATCAACGGAACGCCTCGTATCGCCAGCACGTTCGCTGGCCCCAAGATTGCCGAACTGTTCTACAACAATGTCAGCTGGCGCTGGGCTTTTGGTGCTTTCATCATCATCTTTATTGGTTGCTGTCTCCCTGCCATGATTGTCATGATGTTCATGTACCACAAAGCCAAGAAAGCCGGTTTGGTCAAGACGCAAAAGTCGGAGCGCAACGTCTTGCAGTCTTTGTGGTACTACTTTGTACAGTTTGACAGTAAGTGTCCATACACTGTGTAAAGTACACGCTAACATACTCTAGTTTTTGGCATCATACTCATCATGTGCGCCTGGTGCTTGTTCGTCCTGCCCTTTACTCTTGTATCATACGCTCCCAACGGCTGGAAGACACCCTACATCATCGCCTGCATTATTCTCGGTCTCTTTCTCTTCCCAGTCTTCTACATTTGGGAAGCCAAGTTTGCGCCTGTCCAATTCTTGCCCTGGGCCTACCTTAAGAATGGAACCATTGTCGGCTCGTGTCTTCTCTACGGAGTCATGTTCCTGTCAGTATTTTGCTGGAACGGATACTTCAACTCGTATCTGCTTGTCGTCCACAGACAATCCATCACCAATGCCGGATACATTCTCAACGCCTTCTCACTTACATCATCGGTTTTCAGCCCAATCATTGCGTCATGGATCAGGTATTCTGGTAACTTTAAGTGGACCGCCTACATTGGTGTACCCATTGTTCTACTCGGCACTGCTCTTTTGATCCCACTGCGAGCTCCATCTACCAATCCTGGCGTTCTTGCCTTTACGCAAATCCTCGTCGGTCTCGGTACAGGCTTCTTCGTTACCTGTGCTCAGCTTGCTGTCATGGTTCCTGTCACGCACCAGGAAATTGCCGTCGTCAACGCGATCTGGGGTCTTTTTGGTAGCTTTGGCTCTTCTATCGGTTACGCTATTGCTGGAGCCATGTGGAACAATATACTTCCTCAACAACTGCTTATGCGTCTTCCGGAATCTGAGAAACCAAACTATCGCACCATCTTCGGTAGCGTTGAAGTTCAGATGTCCTTTGCCGACGGCACACCGGAACGCGATGCCGTTGTCGGTGCGTATGCTGATGTGCAGCGCAAGATGGTCATCACTGGTGCTTGCTTTGTTCCCCTTTGCCTGGCTTGCATCTTTGTCTGGAAAAATATTAATGTCAAGAAGCTGGAGGAGGAGAAGGGCAAGCAGACCAAGGGCAACGTCTTCTAGACGAGCAGATTAGACTATTTCTTGGTATAGCCTTGTTTTGACATGTCAAACGATGTACTGGATACCCTTATTGTTATGCTCGTACCACACTTAACAAATTCAAAAGTTCACAATACTTCCAACTACATGTAATTATTCCTAATTTAGTCTGTTCAGCATTATTGTGCGAATTGATTCATTAAATCTTTCCATACTTTTCCATGACATGTCATCTAATTTATGACAATGCTACTCGGCATTCACCACTTCAACACATTCCTGCCAGCATTCGCACCGGTATCGCAGTCCCTGTAACAGTCTGATTCACGGGCTACGTCTGCTCTGATATCATTATGGTGAAGCAGACTTTGCTGGCAGCTAGCAATGGAGGTGCCCTTAGGTATATAAACCTGCCTGTTCGCCCCTTCTCTTCCACTCTTGAAATTATTCTAAGCTCTGGTGGTGGCAGAGTACTTCTCCACTCTTGACATATGTTGCTGGTTCATGTACAGGCATATATCCCTTTGACACGGCCAAGTGCTTTCCACTGTTGCCATGAGTTCCATGGGATCCCATTACATCGGTCATGATTATACAAAAGGCATCAAATGCATCTTCACGACAGCACCGTAATGAGGCTTGAATCTGCAGTAAGGGCGCGGTGTTGCGACTGTGGTCCAACGTCGATGCGCCGGCACTTGACTGGGAACTGAGAGTACCTCAGAACATCTGACCTAACATTACTTTATTAGACCCAGCGCTATTATGGCGCTGTAGCAGGATCAAGAAAGCGCCCTAAGAAAGCGCTTAACCTGCCCATATATGCAGCTGGTGACAGACTAGAAAGGCATGAATCAACCTTGCACGTTTCTCAGATATTACTCATTGCTACAGTCCATCATTATATCCGCCCAGACAGCCATGTGTGGTGACCGTGTGGGTAGGTTCTATTAGGAAGTCTTGCCTTTATATTCAGGCTCGAACATGGGCTACAAAGTCCAGGTTCGACTACTGAAACCTTTCAAGGATAAGCCTCTTACATGTCTCAATGGTGGCATTCACTGAGTAGGAGATTCCAAGAAAAAATAGGAGATCATGTAGGTGGACGAGCCAGGCTACCGGATTCATGCTGTACACGTACGAAGTTCGCCTGGAGTTCAAGTGTGCATATGCTAACACTGCCCTGGGTAGTGGCATCTATCCCAATCAAGATTCTCCGCCTCGTTGTTTCAAGAAGCCCAAGTAGGACCGTTCGTGACGGCCATCCAGAACTCTTAGAATACTACAGAAGCATTGCAGCAAAATGGCCATAACAAAGGCACGAAAGCCGCCACAATCTATGTTCGACACCTCGTTGACAAGAACGCCAACGCACCCACTCAGGTCCACTTTCGACAATTGACATGACATATACGGCTGTATACCTCAGGAGACCATCACCAATATGAAGCAACGGCTGCTCTGACCATGCCAAAGGACATAGCTCAAGTGCCAAGGATGTCAAACTTAGACATTACTAACATCTCCAAGGACTCACCAAGCACATACAGGAGATAGTGACTTTCTGCACCGCCTTAGATCAACGCCTTGACGGGATGAACCCAAGAAAAGATATCCCTCTCAAGAAGCACTTCAAACACGTGGGCTACACATCCAATATAAATGCGCGAGGCGCACGGCATGTATCTGATGTAAAAATATCGGCTGTCAGACAGCTATTATGGGCCTCAATTTCTTGCCCTTATTGGAAATAGTGAAAGCCATGATGCGTCCTTCAGTCATACCACAGTGGAGCAGCCTCGCTTCAATATCAATCCAAGACCACCAGACAGAATGCCCCCAAAACACCATATCGGCTGAGAATAACCAGAACATTCTATATGTCGCCACAAAAAGCTTTGAGGTTTTGGATGCCGACCGCCAGCTTTGCTATTGGTGCTGAGTGAGAACAGGAGAGGAGGCTCTGGGGCACAACATGGGCATGTCGCATGTTTCGTAATCTATGTAGTTAGCACAATATTGATACGTGAGCCAATTCTCAGACACCTGCCAAAAAAACACTCCATCATACGTGCATATGGCAAGATCAATGACTGGAGATCGTACAGGATTCGTAAATCGACGTTGGAACAAGTCTATCCGTTGTCGCCCAGGGCCTCCTGTACCTACATTTGCATTAAATCAGTCTTCATCTGTATCTACTAAAGACATCCAAGATGACTGTCCCACGGGTTCAACATGGGCCGCCAGAGTAGTGGTTCTACTCATGTTCTGCAGTGTCCCTTTGAGCATCCTGATTGCATGTGAGCCGCGCACGCGTCAGCATCTACGTACGTCGCGTCCACAACCCGCCGCATCGCCCAAATGGCGCGACTCAAGACACCTGCTTCTGCTTCCCTAGCTTCGCGCACATCCTCAGCCGCCGCAAGCGCCAGTGCGTCATCGTCGTCGCCATCGCCAGCGCTTGAGGCTGTAGCTGCTCGCCCGCGACGTGCACAACGGCGGCCGACAAAGCAGGTGTCGTATGAGCTTGCGAATCACGCCAAAGCCTATCTGGAGGCTGGACAATGTACGCAATACGACGCGACGCCAAATAATTATCTAACTTTACTACAGATGTGAGCGGCTATGGTCTCCTTTGCAGCCTCCTCACTGCTGGGACCAGTATTTCGACGCCGGCGCGACCCTATGTCGGCTACCTCGCACCGCCCGCCTACATCGCCTTTGCCTCTTCGCTCGTCGTTGACCCCAAGTTTACAACAAAAGCACAATCGAGAGACGCGATAAAAGGCGCTGACGCTGCTCTGCAATACCTGCAATGCATACACACCACCATAGACAACCCTGCATACCCCACTATACGCAAGGCCTTTGGCTTCCCTGAAGAGCGCAACAGGAGGCGCGCACCAGGCCACAGGAGTGGAGGTAGTCTCTCGCCCGAGCCTGGCGGAGACATTGAGCGTATAGCTGGCGACGCTGCGAACGAGAAGAGTCTGTGGTACCGCGCAGACGACTTTTGGCATATCGTCGGGTGGGCGCTCAACTGCGCGACAGTGCACAAGAAGCGATGGGATCGATGGAAGCCATGGCTGACAAACATGCTGGACTTTCTCGAGGCCGACTGGGAAGTCTGTGTGCATCAGAGCAAATTCGAGGATGCGGATCAGGAGACTATCTTCCAGGAGAGCCTGTTGTGGCGGTATATCATAGGCGATGAGTCTGCGCCTACGAACCGCGTAAGAAGGCGGCGCATCGTCAAGGCTGTTCTGGCGACAGGAACGCCCGAGTCGCTCAAAGACTATCCTGAGATCTGGGACAAGGAGACAGCAGAGCCCAGAAGGAAGAAGGCAGTCGAAGAGCGAATCGGCAAGGTTGACTTTGAGACTGGAGACATTGCCGATTATGCCAGCGACGACGACATGGAAGATGCATCCGACAAGTCAGATTCGGAGGAGGCAAATGAAGTGCCTTGTGCACAGTCCGCGCAGAACATCCACGATGCTATAGAATACCTTGGTGGACATGATGCGATTGAGCTGCGACAGCGTCTCATAACCCTCGTGAGTATCTGCTCCTTCTAGTGCAGCAACGACGACGACAACTAACATCAGGCAGCTCGCGCAAGCAGCCACAGCCCTACCAACGTCCTTCACACGACTATTTGATCTCTGCGATACCATTCTCGAAGACTTTAGCCAGCTCCCCACGCTCATCTTCCAGGCACTCCTCTCTACCATGAAGCTGCCCGACATGATGCAAGTGGCCTTTAATTCCAACCTCCTCTCCCCTTTGATAAGTGGCAAGCCACCCAACTACTTCGCCGTGACGCCCACGCAAGAGCATTTTGAAAAGAAGCTCCTTCCGCTCAAAGGCGCCACACAGAGCTACGCGGCAAACGCCAAAATCTCACTGATCCTAGAGCAATTGTTCATGTACATGATGCAGCACGACGGCCTCCACCCCTCAAAGGCGCTGCGCAACGCCATGCAAACAGGCATCGATGCGCGCAAGAGCGTATTTGGCACTGGAAAGGGCAGAAAGGGAAATGCACAAGGGGAGGAGCTGGCCAAGCAAGTCATCTTTGCTTGCTCAGACCGCCTGCTCGGATTGCTCGAGGTGCTGGATGTGTCTGCAGGCTTGCCACCGCAGATGGCACGGGGAAAGACCCGCGCTGGCATCGCCTCGGCCTTTCTGTCGTTTGGCTCCGCCTCGTCGCTCTCGCCGGCTCCGGAGAGCGACACGGAGGCCGAGGAATGAGGGCTGTGTGTGGTACGGACGGAGTCCAGACTAGATAATTGAGTTTGGACCGATTAGAAAATTTTAACAAAACAGTCTGCGTGTTTCGTTGGTCTTGCAAAAACAAAAACAAAAACTACAGTGAAAATTACATGATCTAGAAGAAAAAAGAAAACCAAGCTGATAGCGACGCCTCATGCGTCGCGCTTGCAGTTTCGAAAAAAGCAAAAGACACAGAAAAAAAGACGAAAAAGAGACAATTAAGTTTCCGCAGCACAAAAAAAGGCAAAAAAAGACAATTTCCGGTACCGGGAGTCGAACCCGGCTCTCGTCGGGCGCTTCTCACTGCGAGGAACAATGAAAGCGACGGATGCTAGCCGATACACCATACCGGATATTTGATGGAAAGATGGGGAGTTTGCTGGAATATATTTGCCATGTTATGCTCTTGCTCGTTTCAACAGGCCAATCTTCACGCTACGTCTGAAAAATCATTTTCGAAGCTAGGGCTATGTGTGCATGAAAAAACAGGGGGTTCTTTCCTCCCGCACGCGATATGTTTTTCTAATTACACTTTTTTGAAGTAATCGCGTTTTGTTATACATGCTTGTTAGGTGTCTGGAGCTGCGTCCATCACGAAGCAGTTGATGTCTGAGTCTAGCACTACGCGTTCTTTGCATTTGTCCACAGAATGCTGTGACGCCGTCTTGGCTGTGGGTTTTCTGTAGTGTGCGTAGGTTTGTTCGTCACTGGGGGATGTGGGATGAGAGAATGTATTGAGGTGGTTGGTATTACTATCTTGTGCTATCGTTGCGTAGCTACGTGTGGTGTGGCGATGGAAGGGGGGAGTGTGGTTTCTTTCCTGGATAGATTGTATCGTGTGTCATGTGACATGTTGTCGCTCTTCTGAGCTGGAGTAGTGGAGTCAAAGTGTAGTACAGGTACAAGACTGTGATTGCTTCTGCGTGGCGCATCTACGTCTCGCTCGGCTAGGGCTTTGGCTTCGGATCAATGTATGGCTCCGCCCTGTTCAGCTCGGCGCAGTCATTCAACATGCTACCGATGCTCTCTCTGTGCAAATGCCCTTGGGCACCTTGGGCATTCACGCGGAAGAGCGTTGGAGGCAGGGTCACCCTTGGTTGATGTGCCGGACCGGCATGAGAAAGGGGATGCCTCCTTTGCGAGAATGTTTGGGATGGTACATTTTCACAGTGCTGTAACAAGAGTTACGGTTGTGACTACCTCACCGCAAAGTAGACAGGTGACACTCGTCGCTTCCTTGACTAGTCACCACAAACCGGACATGAGACTAACACCAGCCACTCTCACGGCTCAAAGGTACTTTCACCGCTATTGCAGCATCGGTCTAAACAAACATGCTTCAGTGACTGAACAGGTAGCTGGCCATGACGAGATTAGCAGTAGGGTAGCCCAAAGGCTGTAGTACTGTGTAATTGAAAAGTTTACTTGGATTACGGATGTCTCTAATTTTGTTTTTATATTTCGGTACATAACTATATTACAAAGCAAAGAAAAGACATTGGTTCCGATACCAAGAGGTTGCCATGCAGTCAAAAGGGTAAAGTCTCCGAGCGCTTAGCAGGAGATAGCGTCGGTTGCTAAGACTAGTAATGATGAGAGCAAAAAGTGGAATACTGTGGGTACCGATGCAAGGTCAAGGAGAAGAGAAAGGGAAGGAAATGGTTTGTTATGACACTTTGATGGCTCCTCAACATATTGTTTCAAGGACAAAGGTTCATAGTAGGGGATGCTGAAGCTTGGACGCTTTGGGCGTGGCGTGGCTTGGCGAGCTTCTGGTGAGTTGGTTTCGTAGTGGTGATGTTTTGCATGGTCCAAACTTGATGTTTGCATGTTAACTAACTGGATGTATCCATTTACTATTATCACGGCCTATTATAAATGCTCCATGAGTCACCGAGTGATGACAATTCATCGTGCGTGTTATGGCGCATAGAAAGAGTGGTGGCTGGCTAGGGCAGTTGTACATTGTTATCCCTTCTTAGTTAATTAAGCACAGCATGCTTGGCAAGCTGTGCTCGACGACGGTGAGATTGGTAGACTTGTAAGCTTACTGCACAGCGGCGGGCTGATGGCAGTACGTGGATACATACGGACGTTGGATACAGGTCGAGTGAAGGCATGGCAAAGGCACCCAGGCAGTGACGTCGTGGCGAGAACGGGGTTGGGGTACTCGACGACGGGTTCAGGCTGGTGAAGCAGAAAAAGCGGGGCCAGACGCAGACGATCCGCAGGCGTGTTTGGGCAGGCGGTGGGCCCGGGGCAGGAGCGAAGCGCTTGGCGGGAAAGAGCGACGGGCGACTGGCAATAGCGCTGGCGACGCTACACGCAATGACATCACCCACGGGCAGTCTTCGCAATGCTCGCCCTCAAGGACGTCCGGAGCGGACAAAGACGACACAAGGCAACAAAAAGGAGCCGCCGACACTACATGAGGCATTGCTTCTTGGAGCGTGGCCGTGCAACAAAAGTCTCGGGCTTGGCCTATTTGGCACCGGGCGGCAGACAGAGGCCCAGGGACTCATGTGTTTGACGGCCTGGTCCACTTTCCCCTGGCAACCAACCAAGCCCCGGCGCGCGCGACACACAGCACAGCCTACCATCTACCAAACCTCATCGTCATCACAGCCCACCCGCACACGGCCCATCCAAATCTTCTCCTAGATAATTGACCGAACTCTCTCGGCTTCTTTCTCTGCTGCTCCTTTCCTCGCTCAGATCGATCGCTTTCTCGCCCACTCCAACCGGCCAATTGCCGTGCGCTCTGCTTCCCGCTACCTAGTACACACACCATCGAGCTTGGCTGTCGACAGCTCATATACCTGCTAGCTCTTCCGCTGCGCCTGTCCATCTGACTTTGTCGCGCCCCCCCTCGCCGCCATGAGTGAGTCTCCCCGGTCCTTTTGATCCATCTTGTCCGCACGTGGCTGTTATCCGGCCTTTTTTTTTTCCTTCAACACCATTGTCGCTTGTCGGGCCCTGCTTCTTCTACCCGCCACTTGCTTTACCCGCTCCCTCTGCGCGCGCTGCGCCTCATACCAAGCAGCGCACCATCATCATCTTTATCCGTTGCCCTTCTTGTCGCCTTATCGCTCCCGCCTGCTGACCCGCCTGCTTGGCAGAAAACATAAAGAGAGACTTTCACCGTCACGGTCGCACCTCGAGTTACCCCCAGCAGCAGACGATGCCAGAGCCCGCCAACGGCCGCTTCCACGATGAGCACACCCCGCTCATCGGCCGCACCCAAAACTACGCAAACGAATCACGCGTAAAAACGCTCCCCAAGCACGTCCTGCACCTCATCTACGCCACCCTCGCCAGCAACTATGTCAACGTTCTCCTCATCTTCGTGCCCATCGGCATCGTCGCCGGTGTGCTGTCTTGGAACCCTACCGTCGTCTTCATCCTCAACTTCATCGCCATCATCCCACTTGCTGCCCTCCTGAGCTTTGCGACCGAGGAGCTGTCCGCAAAGCTCGGCCAGACCCTCGGCGGCTTGATGAATGCTACTTTTGGAAATGCTGTTGAGCTCATTGTAAGTGTGCCCGCGCATCAAATGCGCCCTCGCCCTCGCTGACCCCCCGTAAGGTATCCATTGTCGCCCTCCGACAGGGCGAAATCAGAGTTGTACAGGCCAGTATGCTTGGTAGCATTCTGTCCAACATTCTTCTTGTAAGTCCACTTTCCGGCACTTTCCGCTGCATCGCGTCTGACCGCATAATAGGTGCTCGGATGCTGCTTCCTCGCCGCTGGCATTAGGGAGCGCGAAAGCCGCTTCAACGAGACCGTCGCATCCACAATGTCGTCGCTCATGGCCGTCGCATCCGCGTCGCTCATCATCCCTGCTACTCTGTACGCAGTCATGCACGGCGACAACCAAAAGGATAACCTCGAGACGGACAAGAATATCCTCGTTCTCTCCCATGGCACCTCCATCATCCTGCTCATCATCTACGTCCTCTACCTGTATTTCCAGCTCTACTCCCACCACAGCCTCTTCGCCGACGTCGAGAGCCAAGAAGGAGGCGGTGAGCAGGAGGAGCCCGAAATCCTTTCGCCCACGGCTGCTGGTATTGCATTGATCATCGTCACCGTCCTTGTCGCCATCTGCGCCGAATACCTGGTGGACAGCATCGACTCCATTGTTGAATCGGCTCACATCAGCAAGACATTTGTTGGTCTTATTCTGATCCCAATTGTCGGAAATGCCGCCGAGCACGTCACAGCCGTCGTGGTTGCTTACAAGGGCAAGATGGACCTAGCCATCAACGTTGCCATTGGTTCCTCGATGCAAATCGCCCTCTTTGTCACCCCCTTCCTCGTCATTCTCGGCTGGATCATCCACCAGCCCATGACGCTCCACTTCCAGGGCTTCGAGACCATGATCTTCTTCATCTCTGTCCTGATTGTCAACTACCTCATTCAGGACGGCAAGAGCAACTATCTCGAGGGCGCCATGTGCATTGCCATCTACGCCATTATTGCTCTCGCTTTTTACATCTACCCCGACGATGCCGCTGGTAACATCACAAGCGACGTTGTCAGGCGCTTCTTCGCTGTAAGCTAGATGACGACCATTTCATTTTTCCCTACCTCTTGTAATCCATCGTCAAGCCCACGTGCAGCCTGCAAGCCAGGCACGTTGGAGCGCTCGGTGACGACCAAAGTGCGATTAAAACGCAGAATTTCCTTATTTCCTATGTCCGTGTACAATATAAAGTATGTAGTGTCCATGTTCTCGTATATATACGGTTTTCCAGTCATCCACCTTGTTTCCTCTGGTCGTGCTTCTTAGCTTTCGGCTTGTGCGAGTATCTGTGGGGCGGTGCAACTGGTCTTGGCGTTTTCTCTGCTTGTGGCAGTGCTGCGGGAATAAGCGAGGTGTGGCTGACGATCTCCGTTTGCTCCAATCAAATCTTGGCACGCCGCTTTAGGAAGGAGTTGACCGTATGATTGCTCTCACCAAAAAAACAAGTCACAATATAACTATACTATCACACAACCTATCACCCTCTTGTTCCACAAACTGATCTTTTACACTCAACTGTCCCCCTCGTGTCTCACACAATGGACCAAGCAACACAAGAAGCACTCGAACGCGCTTACCAACGATTTCTGATCCAACTGGGCGCTGGCAACCCCGACCTCGACCTGGAAGCAGAACTGCCGCCTTTCCCGCCGTGGACGTGGGATATGGTAGACAGAATGACGGCCTTGTTAGAAACACCGACTGAGGATCTCCCAGACATAATACCTCAGGCAGAATGGGAAGCGGGTAATAGAGAGTTGGGCCAAGAGAGTATGCAGTCAGTCTATTCTTCTTGTTGATTACACTTGTTGACGGAGATTGTAGATGCTGGTGATTATGAGGAAGTGATGAAAGGTTACGATGCCACTGCTTTGGACCAGCAAGTGGGCAGCGAACAGTTGAGCCAAGCGAGTATGCGGTCTATTCTTCTTCTTGGTTACACTTATTGACTAAGATTGTAGCTGCTGTGAATCACGGGGAAGTGAGACTGGTTTATGATACCACAGCTGCTGTCAATCCCCAGGAAATGAATCAGGTTTATGATGCCACTGTTTCGGACCTGGAACCGTTCCCCAGTCACATCCCAGACCAGTTTACCGATACCATGTCACCAAACGCCGTAGAACCCGAAGAACTACCCGAAAATGACTATGGAACCACAAGCGAGGGAGTGGACGAACAATGGCACCAAGCCCTCGCATCCCTTCTAGAACCCGATTACGCAACCGCACCCGCAGTTCTCCCCTACACCACGCCCCCCGAACTCGCACCAGACTTTTCCAAAGGCCCATTTGCAACCAGCACCACCTACCGCCCCTTACCCGCTCGCTGGGAAGATCTAATCGGCCTACCGCCGACCCAGCGCCCCAGCAAAGAAGACTACAGGACGCTGTGGTGCCTGGCCCTGCTCAGCGATGAATGGCGCTATATACGCACCTCCCCGGTAACCATACCAGACGTCCTGTTTACATTAGTGCCCTACTTTGCGTCGCTGGCAAAGGAACCTATTTCGCTGGCAATGACGTTTCAGGTTCGCGCCATTTATATGGAGACGGAGTGGCATGGACAGGGTGGTGAGGAGAAGTTTATGCGGTTTGTAGAGGAGTTGCGTAGGGTGGCTGGGAATATAGCCGTGGCGAATGGTAGAGTATGAATGAGGGGGGAAAGTAGAGGATGAGCTATGGGGATTGAAAGTAGTAAAAGAGGATCAGGCCGAGTTGTGTAATGCTTAATGCTACTTGCTGTAGCCATACACACTTCTTCATAGTGTCGTTGTAGGAGCAAAAGGTAATACCTTTTGCTCCTACAACCATCCAAAGATAATTGATTGCAGTAAATCAATCTAACAACGCGCCTCCTTCGACAACCCCCAGTCCCCAGTCATGAACATCTTCCACCCTCCCCTTCACTCCATCCTCTTCACCCTCACCCCACCTCACCTCCCCGCCTTCGCAAACTTGCCCATCGCCGCAGCCCACATGAGATACCACGTACGACTTGCACCCGCCCCAATCCACTGCTCATCCCAGAAGCCATCTACGCCATCGCGAAAAAAAGCATAACTTGCCTTTGGATCCACAATGGCCAGATTAGCGTAGAGAACCGATCGCCAGCCACCTGTTTATTTATTTATTTTTACCCCACGTGCAACAAGAAGAAAACCAAGAACGGTAGATACGGGAAGAAGGGACTGAGGAGGTCTTACCATCGACGTTTGCGCGCCCTTGGCTGAAGATGGCGTCCCATTCTTCTTTTACAAAAGCCCGGGGCCGGATGAGGCATGTGACGGGCGTGATGGGCGACATGTGCATGGCGTGGATGAGTTCGGGGACGAGGTTCGAGTATGCTGTTTTGAATCATTGTTCGTCAGCAAAAGCTTTTGGGAAAGGGTTTGGATGTTTCGGGGGGCGATGTGGACGCGTTGTATGCTTGTAACGGAGACGTATAACGTACTTGCATAATCGACCTTATTCTCGAACAACGTCGCACAGATTTTATTTGGAAGGTATCGGCTGGGATGATTGGCGTTGCCCGTCTTCAGGTAGATGTACGTGTTGTATGAGCGAGCCTGAATCGCAAGCATCAGATTGCCTGTTCATCCCCTCCTGTCAGTCGTCAAACTTCTCCCATTATCACGCACAAGAAGAACACACCTCTCTTCTCCATATTCACATCTCCGATTACTTTCCCCCACATCTTCATTGCAAAGCTAGAAAATGCATCTTCACTCGTACTTTGCATGTCTTTGCCATTGGGGCTTTCGAATAAGCCTTTGGACCAGCTGTGACCATGCCACCAATCGAACGCCCGGAAAAAAGGATAGTCTCGGCTGTTGTAGTCGCTTTCTGCATAGTCCTTGACTAGCATGTTGGTCCACGCCTTATTGTCACCCCGATACACCCATTCTGGATCCAGATACCCAATGATCGCGGCCGTGTAGACGAAATACGCATAATGGAAGTGATGGTCGTTATAGTACGTGTTTCCAAATTCGGCGGATGCATCCGTAAAGCCAGCTGCAGAGACGACGCCCTTCCAGCTGTCATCATAGTACAAAGCATGCCGTTGCTGGTTCTCGACGTATTTGGAAAACTCGTGTTTGAGTTTGTCTAGGCTGGCGCTTGCAATGCCGTCGTGGTTCAAGATATCCTTGATGATCCACACAATGGTCGCGAATTTGGCAAACGCTTTGCCTGCAAAGTACACCGTCTCTTGAGGTATGCGTTCAGACATTGCACGCCGGAGGTCGCGCTCGGCTACGGCTGTGATCAAGGCGAGCACTTCGGGTGGGTAACGTACGCTCGCGTTAAAGCCCGTAGCTGGGTTCCAGGGCCCAAAGTGCATAGTCACAGGCATGTTTGGCTCGATAAAGGTCAGGCGATCAGCCCAAACAGCTGTTGCTGTACCTTTGGTCGTGGTGCGTAGCCGCAGGTTGGTCATGCACTTCCGCATGTCTGGGTCTAGGGATTGTATGTGGTGTGGCAAAATGAACATGAGCAATGGGGAGCGCCCAATCTTGGTATACTTGAAGGTATAGCTGCCTTTGCCGTCTGCCACGATAGCAGAGACCTTGGCCTCACAGACGAATGCGCCCGACGCTCGATCGTATATTGCTTCTCCTTCATGTTTTATTGGGTTCTTCGCTACTTGGATCGTGCCTTTGAAGCCAGGCGGGCCGAGTAGAGTGTGCTTGTCAACCCACCGAAACTTTGCAGAATCGTAGTCAATGTCGGTGACAGGATTGACATACACAACCCAGCGATGGCCAGCCTTGTCGCTGAGTCTATATTTGGTAGTCCTTCCGAGCATAGTTGGACCATTCATGTCCACAAAGCCGCGACCGCCCGTCTGAATCATTGGCGTTGCATCTCTGTACCCAGCAGTGATGAAGCTCATTCCTTGGACGACTGGAAACGTGATCTTTGGCTCATGCCGAATCGAACGAAGCCCCAGGTTGATATTGACAGAAAATGGAAGGTGTGTATCAGTAGTAAGAGTGGTTCGAGCATCCAATTCGACCGCTGTAAGGATAATATTTTGCCTCTGTGGCGGGTTGGTATAGCTGTTGGCTGGCTCACCATGTTCAAATACCAAGTCAGTCTCCTCAATATGACTTACACACATACCCCACGTCTGTACCATGCCCGGTTCTGCAAGGCCCTTGCCCCACCAGAGACTATACGGATGCGTCCAGATTGGTTCGCTTTGCTTCCCAAGAAATGCATTGGCATAGAACTTATTTGTATGCAAGGTCCTCATATCGTCATCCTCCACCCCCTTAAGAGGTACTGGGTGGTGGCGACCGATTGGAATCTGTGGGAGGATGCTGTCTTCTTGTATTGGTGTGAAGATGTCATCAGGTGTACTTTCGTCTGATGCGTTTGATACATCGTAGCCGAGGGAGCTTCTGATGCTGTTGCGGGCAGCGCGCCACGGTCCGAAACGAGACTCTTTCTTGGGATAATTCGAAGTTTGTGAGGGGGCATCGTTGGGTCGAGACTGAACTGGGCCCATGTATTGTGTCGTAAAATGTTGTGTCGTCAAATGTCGTGTGCCTGTCGAAGTAGGTTTCTAGGAACAAAAGGGGTCTACTGCAATGACTAGGTAAGAGAATCAATGGAAATGCTGAAAACAATGAGAAAGGCTCGTGTGTTTGGGTTTGCAGCATAACTCGTAGGAACCAAGGCCTAGGGCCAGAACCAGGAAGTGACGAGGGTTGGAAGGTTTTGCGCAGTTGCGCAGTGGGAAGTCGACGCATTCGTAATACCGCTTAGCAGACACAGAAGCCTTGTATAAGGCGTACGAGTGATTGACGAGGAGGGTGAGAATACATCAATATGCTAAATTAGCGTATAATCATCTAGAAGCAGGTAATGGTCGTGATTTTGATTATGTCCACGTGACAGCCGCGCCCTACTCGACATGATTGTATGGAAATGACACAAGAAAAACATGGCAATGTCGATATTCAATTGCCGATATCAAATAAGAAAACCCTTTTTTACCTCTCTCACACAAGCGGCTTCCGCAAAGGCTTGATGATGCCCTGCTTGACAATAACCCTCGGCTTAGTAACATCTTGATGTGTCTTTTTGGTGACCCATTCCTTGCCCTTGGGCACCCGCAGACTCCTTTCGTACTGCTCCCTAGTCTCAAATGGGAATGGCAGCTGACTAGCCATGTACTTGACGTTAGGCTTGACCTTCCGCTCGTTGATGATGACCTTGTCCAACTTTCTGTCCTTGCGCTTGTTGGCATCGATGCCAGGCTTGTGCGTTACGGTTTTGGCGCCAAGGTTACGCTTTTTCTCAGCTTTGGACATGCCTTCACCGGCCCAGGCTCCCCAACCAGGGAGGTAGGAAGTAGTTTCAGTGGTCTCCTCCTCGGCAATGGTAGCCTTCTTCTCAGCATCAAACTCAGCAGCTACGTCGTCGCCCGCAAAGCCCTTGGCTGTGAGGGCCTGGTTGCGCATGACTATGTCAAGATCAATGCCCTCGTCTTCGATATCTTGCATGTCCTCATCATCGTCATCGTCTTGACCGCCGAGCACTGTTGCCCAGCCATCATCGTCAGCGGCCGTAACACGCTGCTTGAGGAAATCATCCACTTTAGTCTCTTGAGGTTTGTCGGCTTGTTTTGACTTTTGCTGAGACTTTGGCTTGGCGACTGGTTTTGACTTGGCGATGACCTTTTCTGGGACTGAAGGTTTCGAGACCTCTGTAACAGTCAGAAGCTCAGGTTCCTTCGGCGCCTTCTTCTCTTTCTTCGCCTTGACTAGGAAGGGGTTGGAGGAGCCGCTTTCAGTCTCTACTACTGGTGCTGATACAGCGTTGCGATCCTTACGTGCTCCATTAGAGAGACCACTGATGCCGTTCCTCTTCGGTGCAGAAGTCTTATTCGACGTTGATTCTGGCGCAGCTTCTTCGTCTTGTGCAGCAGGCTGCTCGTCGTCCGATCCGGGGTGCTCCTCAAACTCGCTGCGACCAATTTGTATCGCTGGGGCAGCGACATTGGCACTGGGACCATATTTTCGTCGTCCGGCCTTGGTTGCATTCTCGTCAATCTCTTCCTCGGCACTATCTTCGCCAGCAAGCTCGCGGCGAAGGCTCTCAACAGCCTCGTCATTCTGAGCACGCCTGGCAGCCTCGGATCTCTGCATGAAAGCCATCTCGCCCAGCTTCGACTTGCCAGTCGAGAATGGGTTCTCCTTCAGCTTGCCGAGGGATCTTTGAAGTGCATCATCGGATTCCTCGTCCTCTTCGCTTTCCTCATCACTTGGCACATCGGAGCCTTCCTCATCATCGTCGTGTACAGTCTTGCCTTCAACACGACGGCGAAGCTCCTCGTTACGCTTAGCCATCTCGGTCACACCATCAAGCGCATCCTGATCCCAGGCCGCCCGCCCAGTGGCCTTGATACCCTTGGCCCACTTGCTTTCGCGATGTTTGGCACCCATGCGTTCCTCAGCTCGCCGGCGGTCATTGTACTCCCGCTCTTCCTCGGAAAGATCAACACCGTCTGCTTTAAGCTGTTCTCGCTCCCTCTCTAACATCCTCTCACGCTCTTTTCGGTGCACACGTCGGTAAGCCTTACTCTTGATCTTCTTGATGCGCTTGGCGCGAACCTCCTCACGGAAGAGAAGCTCACGCTGCATGCGCAGTTCAGCACGACGCTTAAGAACCTCCTCCATGGGAAGTTTGTTTGTTTGGAGCTCCTCCCACTTTTGGATCTTTTCCTCGTCCTCCTTGCCATTCGACAAACCGCTCTGCTGAAGGATCGACTGAATCGTGCTTTCGAGATCGTTTGTAGGTGCAGCTGTTGTAGTGGGCTGCAGTGTCTTTTCTCCTATAGGTTCGCTTCCCGGGTTCTGCAGAGGAAACATAAGATGCTCGGCTCGACGGTTGCGCTTGATCGTGTCAGTCCACCTATCGAGGGTTTCATTCGCTTTAGTGTTGGCAGCAGCACGATCCAGCTTGTCCTGTGCTCGCTTCGGTAGGGGTGCATCTAGCTTGCGCGCAATGTCCTTCCGCTTTGAGTTCTTGTCGTCTTCAAGTAGCTTGAGCGCCTTTTTCTTTTCCGCATCAGCAACCTTGGGCTTGAGACTGAGCAAGTCCACTTTTCTTGCGACACCAAATTCATCTGGTGCGGCGGACTCATGAACCTCGACTCGCTTGCCCTTGGGTTTGTCATCTTCCTTTGATGCCAATGACGAAATCAAGTCTTGAAGCTGCGCCTGTCGATAGCCATCCTCATCCTCGTCGTCTTCGTTGTCACTCTCTTTGTCAGATGGTTCATCTGATTCCGAGCCGTCTCCGTCGCTGGGCTCGTCATCGCTATCACCAGATCCCAACGTGCGCTTCTTCTGTTTCTTCTTCTCCCTCCGTTCCTCTTCCTCTTCCTCCTCGTATTGATCTAGTGCGGTTGCCAAGTCGATAGCATCCTCGCCTAGATCGTCTTCATCATATTCTTCCTCACCATCTGCACTGTCGCCTTCGTCCAGATCGATGTCGCCGTCCTCATCCTCCAAATCCTGTTCTCTCTTCGACTTTTTCGGCTTGCTCTTTTGGCTTTTTGAGCTGCCTCGGAACGTGAAGCCTTCGAACCTTTCTTCGTCGCTGTCGCCAAAGGCTTCGTCAGAGTCGATGCTGTCGTCGCTATCATCGTTTTCTACGTGACCCATTTGCCAGGTGTTGCCCTCGGAGTCGCTGCCTTCGTCATAACTCTCATCGCCTGTTCTTCTCTTTCGCCTCTTCGGCCCACCCTCATCGTCTTCGTCTTCGTCCTCCTCGTCCTCATCATCATCGTCGCGTGCTCGCTTTCTGTTGAACGCAGGGTCGAATTCGCCTAAGCGGTTCTTGCGAATCTTTGGGCTATCCAGATTGTCGTATTCGGCAATGGCGTAGGCGTTAAGGGCGCGCTTTTGTGATTTCTTAGGGTTTCGCGCTTTGGAAGGACCCTTTGAAGAGGAGCCACCGCTCTTGATCGAGCTTCGCGCTACTCGAGGCGGCATCTTGGTGTTATGGTGGCAGTGGAGTGTCGCTGCAGCGGGCAAAACCTAAAAGTCGAAATCTTGGCTGCACTTTTTTCGAGCGTTGGCCCGTGCCACCTCCGCGCGAACTCCGCAGCGGGCAGTCAACCTTTGCGAATAACGACGTCGCTGTCGCATTGCTCGCATTATCGCACGGCAACGAGCGAACCGCCGCCATGTTCAAACCCACACCCTCTCTTCAGAAGATGCTGCGGCGTCTGCCCCTATCGCCGAAGCAGGCCGGCAAGGAGTACTACAAGGGAAACCGTGTGGGATCCATGGGCACAATTAACAAATATGGCAACTTCACACCCGACTGGAGCAAGATACGGACATATGTATATCCGATACATGGAACCAAGAACAGCGAGGTATGTGCTAATTGCCGGAGCGCATTGTGGCCGAGTGGTGGACAGGAGAGAAGCACGAGCGGGCTGACAATTGGTAGTTGACACCCTTTGTGGACGCAAGTCTAGAGAAAGTACGAGACTTGGACTCTGGCACCGCTCAAAACTATCCTAAGCGATTCACCGGCGAGGACTATCTGAGAGCATGGAAGTTGTCAGGCGGACACGATATTGTGGAAACATCCAATGGCGCAACAGGGTCAAACACCAATATGCCCACGCCTTTCGAAGAGAGACCTGCGACCAAGTCATGACGAAGCGCAAGAGGATAGCAGGCGAAGACTGGAGCAGACAGTATTCATGTTGGATGACTGGGGTATATCCGGGGCGGCCGTGAAGAAGCATTGCTGGGAGTTTGGCACAGCAGTCCGTGTCAGAATTGTAAGCGAAGGCGCTACAGAAACCTTCAAGAGGGCGTCGCATATATTGTACATTACTTCCTGGGTATCATGCTCCCACTGAACCTATACCAATCACATGAACTACACGATTGCTATTCGTATCTTCAAGCCTCTCTCCTCACACCAAAAAAGTAGTTTCCCCATTGCTCACTCCCTCTGACCTCTTTCCATCCCAGTCCAGGCACGAACATGACACCCATACTCTGGACGTTGCCCCAGCCAGGCTGTTTTGCAAACCAGGTCCTCAATTCGTCCTCATTAACGTATTTGCTCCACTCGTGTGTACCTTTGGGCACCATTCCTAGCACATCCTCCGCAATGACATTTGTAACCAGCCAGCTTGTCCAGGTCCTTGCTATTGTGCTCATAATCAGCCACCCGCCAGGCTTGACATGAGGCAATATGTGCTCCAGAAACGGGCCGGGAGCATTGACATGCTCCAGGACTTCAAAAAGTGACACCACATCAAACGCCTCTGTATCCGAACTTGGGCGAGGGAAATCCTCAATGGATGTGTTGATATATGTAAGTTTCCCAGGCGACATCAGCACCGGGTCGCGGCGCTTGTGCGCTTCGGCAATGGATAGGACCTGGGGTGTGGGATCAATTGCTGTGACTGATGTTGTCGTCGGGAGCCGTGCTGCCGATTCAGCAAAGATGCCGCCTCCGCATCCAATGTCCAGGTAGCGGAGTTTCTGGCCTGGGGTGGGCGCCGTGGTGGAGCGGCATCGCGTTATGAACTCGTGGCGGAGAGGATTCATGAGGTGTAGGGGCCGTGAAGGACCATGAGGATCCCACCAAGATGAGGCGAGCGCATTGAAGTGGGAGACCTCTGTTGGGTCGACCGTAGAGTTCGATGTGGGATTGTGGTATTTCGGGGTCGTGGTGGAAATACTCCGCGATTCTATTGGAGAAAGTTTTCGTAGAGGCGCAAGGCTGGCGGGTGAGCGACATGTCTTTGACCGTGCGAGATGGTTTGTTATTGAGCAAATTGCTCTTGTGGGATTTGTTGGCTTCATTGCGAATGTGGAGGTTTACAGCGTGCCTCTGTCTATTGACGCGGTTCAACGTTGATGTCACCAAAAGTTTCGGGAACGTGCGCAAACACTGATCGGCAGGCACCCGAGCGTTGCACATCCAACGTCTCTCGCCTCAGCCACTCTACTACAACTTGAATCACGTTTCGGCGCACATATGCCACTGCTCTTCTCTCAGAGGCCTTAGTGTTAGCGTTGTACTCTCTTCATCAAAAAACACTGATCCAGAGGTCGAGATAGCAAAATGCCACTGGTTGTATAAACAGCCCAGCGCTTCTGTATGTCGAAGCCTTGCAACATAAATATGCATATCAGGTCACAACAAGAGCATATCACTGATTCAAATGAGGTTATTGTTTTCCCACTACAAGTAAACCATGTGTTCATTTTTCAAAGACTAGCTGTCCCTTTGAAGATCAAAGAGGCCCCTTCTCCACTCATTGATTCCGTAAAGTTGATATTCGGGTTCCTTGCAGCTCTTGTCCGATTGAGACTTTGACTTCTTCCCCTGTATGGAATCCATCCTAGTATTCTCTTTTCCCATCGCCACTTCTCATGCTTCAGAACAGGTTTAGGATGTGTTTGGATTTTGAGCTGTGCTTGAAAGCAATTGGTTCCTCATAGTTTGGCCATCCTGGAAGGTCTGTCTATAGGAAAGCCATATGCGTCTGCGAGATCTTTCCATAGTTTCTCAACAGTGAGAATCTTGGAAAATGAGCGCTCTTGAAGGTAAAACATTTCCTCACAAGCTTGATGATCCAGATCACTTTTCTCCAAAATTTTGATGATGTCTTTCATATCCTTGCTTTGTTCTTCGAGAATGCCTTTTGTTTGATGCGCAAGGTCATATGCTGCATTGGGCATGGCATTGAATGCTTCGTTATCGTCATCATGAATACCATAGCCTGTAGTGTGCTTCTCGTTGTGTGCTTCCTCCAACTGGCACAGCTTTTTGACTATTTCACGACATATCTGATCGGTTTCTTTGCATCCCATCATCATCTCCTGTGAGAAGGCTTCGAAGGAGGGTTTGTCGTGTTGAGCTGACATGTTGACGAGAGAGGGGAGCAAATAGACTCGCCTGTTGTAGTTTTAGAAAAAAGAATTGAAGATTGGTGCGATGGGGGAGGCGCTGATTATATAGCGTAGAAGAAGTCAAGGTGAAAGCGTAGCCCCAAACTGAAACTCACCTTCACTACGTATGCTTACGTCACAACACGACTTATATTACCTTGTTTGTCTAATCGCTCAGCATGCAAACGATCTCAGTCATCGTCACAGCGCCACTCACCTATATCGAACTCACCCACAGCGACAAATCAAAAAGAGATTCCTCTCTCCCAGAATCATCCCGATCAGCACAAAACCAAACAGGCGCAGTGATAAGTCAGTGCAAGTAAAATTCAAGTCCGATTCAAATGCTCGAAGCCGCAGTGACGTCCTGAACAAGAAGAGAAGCATTCCAGGACTCAATGGGATATATGGACAACGGGACTCGAGCCATGCAAGACTGTGACCTACTTGAAGCACTATTTTCCATGAAAACATCGAGGAAAGATCTATAGAATTTCTCGCAATTCGTTCTACGATACATAAGATTGAGTTTATTGCACGGACAAACCGTCATTCAAGGCATCAAACGAACACAGACACGAACACTATATCAGCAATTCCATCACTACAAGTCATGACAGCATTTGTTCTTTGCCACAGAGTACTCGAAAAGACTTGTCAGAACAGACTCCTTTGGGATAATTCAATGCTGACTATAATCAACACATGGTTAGAACAGATCTAGGCTCAATGATATAGGTAAAAGGTCTAGACACAAATAACCAATCGCTCACGGAGAAGGACTACAGGAGTTTGACAATAAAAGATTGAAATTTCTTGTTTCGAAAAAAAGCTAAACTACTCCCGCCATCTCACCCCATAACAGCTGCCCTGCCCAAGAACCCTCATCGCCTAAGTGGACTCCTGAACCCCACGCTACCAAACTGACTTCCCCCCTTCTTTGGTGTCGTCAGCGGCTCCGGCGTCTCATTGGCGACAGCACCCGCCGGCTTCGCACCATAGGTGCTATTCGCCCCAGATTTGGCTCCGCTTCCAGGCGCCTTGAAACCCACCAAGCTACCCTTGGCGTAGACATCGTTCAGCATCTGCTCCAAGACACCGGCATCCTCAAACTCCTGCCACTTGCGCCATAGCTTGAGCGCCGTCGTTGCGTCTTCGATAGAATCATGCGTGTTCTCTTGGATGCTCTCTTTGAGCACACACCAAGCCAGGAACTTCAGGTTCAGTTTGCGCTTGAAGTCAGGTTTAAACCAAAGGTTGCTGGTATCTACAACTTGGTTCTTCGGAACGTGGATGTTGATTGTGCGGAAATCGTTTGCGAGTGAATGTCCTACAAAGACACAGCCCAGGTTGAGCAGCAGCCAGAGCTTCTTATAGGCGTGCTTCAAGGAGACGGGCGCATGAGGCGAGGTTTCGCGGTTGAGGTCGCCGGGGGATATACCAGACCATTCGGTAAGATAGTCGACGACTTGTTCAGTCACGGCTATGTAGTCATCGATAAAGGGAAGACCTGCATGCTCGCCTTCACCGCGGCAGACAGAGACACGAGCGAGACCTTTGCGATCCGGACGGATGGTCTGTCGCGTACCATCAGCCTTCATCTCAATCTCCTCGGCTTGAAGGCGAATGAATTCGGCATCAATGGCGACAGGGTAGCCAGGACGCGGCGCTTCCGATGAGTGGTCAAGAAGCTTAAACTTGGTGTCAGGAGGCGTCGGGTTGGATGACCACCAGCGGTATAGGATAGAAGTATCCAAATTGTCTTTCCATGAGTCATCAATCTTATTGCGGGCAGACTTGAGTTGGAAGGTCAAGACAGACGGCAGCTTCCAGCTTGGCTCAAAGCGCAAAGCCTCTTCTTTTGGTATCGGTCGCACCAAGAAATCGTTGAAGAGGTGCCATTTATCTTCTGGGTCATCTTCCCTTGAGGAGGGAGCTGTATTGATGGTCGCAACTAAGTGCGGTTTCTGGTGTTCTCCGCTGTTGATGTCGGCGACTACACCAACGAGCTCATACACCATGATCTGATGTACACCGCGTTGTAGATGGAGCTTCAAATCTTGACCTTCGAAGCAGAAGAATTGGCCCTGATCTACTATGATTCCAATCTCGTGTGGCAGCCAGTTTGGTATTGACCACAACAGCTTTGCATCGTGGCTCTGAATAGCCGCATTCAGCACCAACACACCAGGAATTGACTGAATAGTTTTTCTCTGTATCATTTGCTGATATCGGTTGCATTTTGTGCACCAGCCTCGAGTCTGGTCTTGCCGCTCAACACTGGCCTTTAGAATTTGTGAGAATGTGGGGCGCGGAATCCGGGTATTCTTCATAACATGTTTCGCTGGATACACAAGCTCGGTGACAAAGTTCTTGCCCCCACGGATAGTCTCGTTGGTGCATTGGGCGCACCGCATACTCGCTCTGGCCTGCGTCTCCAGAATTTGGTCCATGGCTGATGGTCCGGGCTGACCAGGCATCATCTGGCGAAACTCGTCCGATATCTTTTCTAGCAGGAATCGATTCAGGTTCTGGATCATGTTTGTGAGCGCCACATTGGGGGCAAACTCTTCGAGCAAGTTGAGTGACACTGCATTCGAGAGACCACTGAATGTCTTTAGAAAGTTGGAAGCTTGGCAGTTGAGCCCTGAAGCCTTCTCGAGCATATCTATCAGGAACCCCAACTCACAAAGAAGACATGACTCAAAGAGACATGGTGATGCGGTATGCTGCAGTGCAAGGTTCCGGATCAACGGTGTGAAGCGGAGCAGCTGCAAGAGGGAATTGGCATACGAGTTGGTAATGTGTGTCTCCAAGCCAGAGTAGGACGTTTGGTTGTAGTAACTGGAGTTGAGTCAGCTCACGAGCAAGTCGAGTGTGAGTACCAAACGTACGCAAAATCGAAGTCATCCACACCAAACTTGCTGTACTTGATTTCCACGTTTCCATACATGGCAGGAACGTCTCTCCTCGTAACATCGTCCAGGTGAAGGTCAGTCAGTCTCTCCATTGTCTCCGAAGACTGCGAGTCAGTTTCTGTGGTAGATTGCGACGCTCGCGTCTTTTCGCTTAGAAACTTTGGTGCTGACAGTGATTCGCTCACTTTGTCGACGTGTCGAGTTGCTTCGGCCTGATTCCTACGCTTTGTCTTGGGGTTCTTCGCAAAGAAACCAATTTCGGCGCGCGTCATGCTGTTCAAGATTGTGCTGTCAATCTTCGGAGCAGGGGAGCCAACTTCGAATACCAAATGGCTTGGCCAGCTCGAGAGAAGCTGTTCTTTGTAGTAGGGCATACCCACAGTATTCAATGGCCTGGCGTTGTCAGTATAGCATAGACACGGCCGTTGGATCTCCTTACGTGTCTGGATTCCAATCCATGGCTGGAGGTGGTGGAACATTATGGTCTGCAGTTTCTGTCGGGTTGCTGTACTCTGGAAAATGGACCTTGGTTGGAGAGCCCCATAGATGGATGTGGGAGTTGGAGTCAGCCAATGCAATAGCCTCGCCAGACGGCGCCATTTCGAAGCCAGTCAGATAGGATTCGTAGAGGTTCAATTGCCTGAGGTTTGCCGAGTCTGGATTCATCAGGTCAATAACCTGCATCTGGCCATTTTGCGACGCTATGAAAGCTGTGGTCGACATGCGAGGGTGCATTCGAACAAAGGCCGCACCGGTATGGAATGGGATTGGAGGTAGTTGTTTCAGCGTCTTTAGCGAAAAGACATTCGTAAAGGGGTCGAGCATAAAGGCGAATTGCTGCCTAGGCGACCAGCCACATGTTGCAAGGAAATCCCCTTTTGCGTCCATATCACTGATACTGCTGGTATGGCCTTCGAAAACCTTGATTACTGAGAGCGAGTTTGAATCAATAATGTGGATACCCCCGTTTTTGGTTGCGGCACAAAGGTATTGACCAGCGCGCTTCATGATCGTATACTGAGCTTCCGCCGATAGCTACACCAGGTCAGCTATACGTATCAGTGCTCTATTTCACAACATACAGTATCGGTTATAGTGCCTTTGTCGACATCGACCTTAAACATGTGCTC
Organism: Curvularia verruculosa; assembly: GCA_036172615.1. Lineage (NCBI taxonomy): Eukaryota > Fungi > Ascomycota > Dothideomycetes > Pleosporales > Pleosporaceae > Curvularia > Curvularia verruculosa. Next base: position 255,474 of record JAWDHC010000001.1, on the reverse strand, counting down.
CTGACATCCTGCGACCAAAATCTCGCGTGTGCCCTTAGAAGTGAAGTTCATGCATCTTAGATCTTTAAACTCTGGGCTTCTGCGGAGTTTTCGTTAGCCCAAGTAGGGTCGTCCTGCTTGCGTGCAACGTACGTCAGATGCCAGTGTGTGAGTCCGCGACGATGAGAGTAATGAACGCTCTGCTGAGAGATGGAAAGAATGCCCTTGTCGGTGAAGAGAAACTGCTTAACAGGTCCGTCGGACGGCGTGTGTCCGCGGTAGGAGGTGTATCGCTCGAGGTGAGGGCCGTAAAAGGACGTGACCCGTCCCTATGCACCGTCAATCACAAAGCATTCGAGGCCGGCCGGGTGCGAACGTACTCACATGATTGTTGCCTGTCCATAGCAGTTCTTGGGTTGTGTCAAAAGCGAATGTCGATATGGGCACGGCAGGAAGATGAGGTCCTGGGGGTGGTAGTTGAGCGATTGCTAGCTATGGAGCCGTTAGCCATGATGCGCTTCAATGGTTAGGTGCTGGACGAGAGAGCGCTTTACCTCGTCCCAATCCGCTTCCATGATGGATGCGCGTGTCGCAGTGCAGTGCTTCGACAGCACCGCTGCGACATGCCTTGGGTGTATATATTAATAGTCGCGTCGCGAAAGCTGGAGCATAGAGGCGTGGGGGTGAAGTGGTAGTTGGGAACCCACTAGGGCACGCAAGGGTGCGTCTCTTGCGTGGAAACTGCGGGGCATTCGCGAACAAAGCGCGACCGCGTTTTATAATTCCATAACTACTGATTATAAACACATCACTGGGTCACCACGAGCAAGTATCAAAATGACGCACAATCGAGCATAAAAAAGTTCGTTTCATTCTTATAGACACTCCCGTGATTACATGGTGGATCGGGCCAAATATGGCAAAGACACAGATGGGAACATGGGGGCATGCCTTACCGGACACATAGATGTCTGTTCAACAGAGCGGATTCCACCATTTGACTGCGTCAGGTGAATATGCGCAGAGGGTATCAAACGCCTATCAAGTGGATAGAGCTTAGTGATGTGGCCCGACAGGTAGGATATTTTGTGCCAGAGAATCATACCAAAAATATGCAGATGCCGTAAACGCCGGGAGGATGCATAGGACGAGGTGAAAAGTAGCCATCATATGTGACGAAGGCCTACATCAAGTCAGCAAAGATCTGTTTTGGACAAGGCTGATGAGCATCGCAGCTCAATCAGGTGCGTATGGCTGTTTGTGCCGCCAAATGTGTCTAGGGTCTGATGTCGGCCAGAAGGCAATGTAAGCCAGAGATTCGGACATTCAGAACTGTTGGAACACGCATGAACATACCACAAGTAGCTCAGCCGATCGCCGTGTAGGCTTTTCAAGAATTGCTGGATCAAGCGCGGTAGTCGTCGTCCAATTCCGCATCGGCCCTATGGTCGTAGCGCTGACGCTTGTGAGTTTCGGTCATTCCCTTGCCAGAGCCCGTGAAACCAACTGTCAACAGTCAGTAACAACTCATTACAGAGAGAGAGGATGGGTGCTTGCCTCGACTGCCAGCTTCAGTGCTGGTACGGAACATGGATTCCTTCTTGGTGACGCCCTTCTTGGATACTTTGTTCTGAAAATCCGCCCAGGCCGACGCCCTCTTCTTCAGCGTGCCTTTTGTGGGGACTCGGCTGGGCTTCTTGTTGGCCATATCTTCGGCGGTGCTCGTGTTCTTCGCAGCCAGAGCATTCGGGTTTGTAGTGGCAGGGCCAGAGATGACGTGGGAAGACGTGATGGCGGCTGCAGGAGTCGGGGCAGACACAGTCTCGGGTTCTCGCTTGCGTTTGGTGGGAAGAGGGCGTACGGCAGTCCGATCGACGGTCATGGTCTCGTCGTATTCGATGAAGCGAACGAGATACTTGGGTGCTGAGACGGACCCGAGGATGCTCTGAATCTTGGCCTTGTACCAGGACCTGTCTGTCCACTGAGCCTCGCAAATGTCTCCAATACTGAATGTTACGGGCTTCTCGGGTTCCTGCTTCTCCATGGCCTTGCGCAGGACAGGGTGCTTCTCCGGGTCAAACTTGGGGCCAGTAGGCTCAGCAGAAGCGCCCGTTTGAGGCAATTGGGCCTCGAGAGCAGCGAGTTCTGGACGCAGCTTGTTCAACCTGGCATCGTGGGCTGCAATGTTGTCGACCATTTCGGCGCGCATGGCTTGCATTTCGGCATCGCTGCCTGCGTCTTTGAGCAAGGCTTCCATTTGAGCCAGCTGCTCTGCCCATTCTGCGCGCTGGGACTCTTCCTGAGCAATCTCATGCTTCTTGGCGTTGATGGCATTTTTGGTGTGCTTGAGTTGGTCTGCCATGGTGTAAGGAGGGGAGGCGAGGTCTGGGGTCTGGATTTAGTTGTGGCGGTGGTGGGGAAGAGTAGTCGGGTGAGCCGTGGCGGGTGAGGAAAGCGCGTCGAGCGTGCCGGCTGGATAGGCAGGCACGGGTCTTGGCACCGACCGCCCCACCGTTTGAACCCTTGTTCACCCCATCTATTCAGCCCTATATCGTGCCCATCAATGTATCCAGCCCACCGATCCAACAACGCCGGACCAACCCACGGTCGCTCAACACCCAGCACACGCGAACGCGAACGCCTGGGACACGTGTCTTGCAGCTGTTACGTATGCACTTGTCTATGCATGTCAGGGTTGGTCACGACCAACGTCGAGGCGAACGGTGCAAGAGAAAGACGACGACATGCATAAGTGTTTCATAACTGGGAGTCAGCGCGCCAGAGCGAGAAAAGAAGGACTTTTCTTCGCATTAGTTGATTAGCACAGGCGCGGCTCCAAGGGCAGGCCTATCCAGGCATCATCGGCCTTGGGCGTCTTCGATCGTCTTCTTCTCCGGTCTGCGCTCTGCAACAACCCCCACCAAGCCCTGTGCTTATCAATCAGCCACCAAGCATGCTACGCCCGCTACGCTCGCCGCCCGCTGCCCGCTGCGCCCTTTTCCCACGCTCTGCCACTCGAGTGACGACTTCATCTCTCCCTCAAGCCCCCCAAGGCCACCGGTGACGCTTCTCACGTGCTTTTCTGCTGGTCCGCCGCATCTAGCCAGCCTCTGGTGCCCAGGTCCGACCAAATTCCCCCGGCCAATCACCCGCCGTGCCGCATCCCACTGCGCCCTGCGCCCTTAGGCCTCCTCTTGCCCCAGTGCTCCTCCAAGCCTCTGACCACCTTGCACCACCTCTGGCAGGCTTTCCTCGCAACCTCGCAGATTCGTCCGAGCACCGGACAGATCCTTCTTTGTCGGTGTGCCGTACCCACATCATCCGCCTCTCGCCCCTTCGTCGGTGCTTTTCCAGTCTGTTCAGCGGCCGTTTGCCGGCAATCTCACCCGCTGCACGCTGCTTGACTCCAACCGCACCTTTTGCGTCATTCATACCCCTTCACAAACCCACAATTCTCCCGCCCACATCACTCTGGCTGCTGTGTCCGTTTGGGTGGCTAAAACAAACCTCTCTGACGTCTGGCCTTGACTGCCACCGACCCCGCCCAGCGACCCCGGCGCACCATACCTGCCACTGGCCTTTTGCAATCCGTACAGGCTTCCGCAATGGCCGGCACGACAAACGACTTCCAGAACGGCGCGCCCTTCTACCTCGACGCAACGCAGCAAGACCTGCTCCTTGCCGCCCTTGCCTCGAACAACCAGAACCCCAACGACCTTTTTTCAACAGGCCTCGACAACGGAAACCACAACAAGCAGTCTTTGAACGACGCTCAGTTTCAGTACCCCATCGACGGCCTCGACCCCACCTACTTCACTTCACCCCAACAATCATCCATCGGTACTGGTTTCAGCAATGTCGGCGTCGAGGAAAGTCCATTCATCGACTATGTTGACGGTGACACCGGCTTCGACTTTGAAAATGTTGACGGCGACATGATTGGCGCGCTTCCTGGCGACACGCCTGCCGCCGAATCCAACGAGAAGCGCAAAAGCCCTGGCGACGAAGAAGCCGAGGACGACGAAGGAGGGGGTAAGCGCAGGGAGGGTGAAGACAAACAAGCTAAGAAGCCAGGTCGCAAGCCACTGACTTCTGAGCCTACAACGGTAGGTGACTATGTGCAAATAAACCGTCTAGGCGGAAACTGACTCAAGCTACAGAAGCGCAAGGCCCAGAACCGCGCCGCTCAGCGGGCGTTTAGGGAACGAAAGGAGAAGCACCTTAAAGATCTCGAGACCAAAGTCCAGGAGCTCGAAAAGGCCTCAGATGCTACCAACCACGAGAATGGCTTATTGCGAGCGCAGGTACAAAGACTCCAGATGGAACTTCGCGAATACCGGAAGCGCCTGTCCATGAACAGCAGTGGATTGAGCCGTACCCCGCCGCTTGCCGGAGGTTTCAGCTCTATGCTCAATAACATGAACGGTGCAAACAACTTTTCTTTCGAGTTCCCAAGATTTGGCGCACTTCCAGGTGGTCAGCTCCTCGACAATGGTCCGTTGGCCAAGAAGACTGCTTCCGTCTCTTCAAGCGTATCGGGACGACACAGCAGCACTGGACGTGCCATCAGCCCAAATAGCAATCCCAGCGGTTCGACCACCAACTCTCCCGGTCCCATGGGTGCAGGAGCCAAGACACAGCGATCTGACAGCTTGAACGGTTTCTTTGGCTTCAACAGCAATACACCAAACATGGCAACCGCCCGCAGCAACACTGTAAGCTCTACCGGATCGCAGTCGCGTGTTTTCCAATTCAACAGCGGTTCGTCGAGTCATTCAGACTCACCGTCCAACTCATCGACGTCGCCCACCAACCAAAACTCGTCCTGTGGCACGTCCCCAGAACCCAGCCATACGTCGCCTAAGCAGCAGACGGACACAATCACAGATGGTTATGTGTGTCATGGAAACTCGGAAGGTGAGGTTCTCTTCTGCGAAAAGCTCAACATGGCCTGCGGCAATCCTCGCAACCCCATGCCTCGTGCGATGTCCCAATCTGACGACAAACCTTCTCCCGCAGTCTTATCCGCCAAATCCCCCACTCCCGCCGTCAGTGGCATCGACTACTTTGCGAACCAAAACGGCGGCCAGTTCGACCCTACCCTCTTTGGAGAGTACCGCGACACTCAAAGTGCCATTGTCGGTGATGGCGATTTCACAGGTGGCTTCTTCAACGATGCTTTCCTCAACACGGGCTATGTCAGCCCTTTCCACTTTGGCGACACCCCCGCTGTGCAAAAGCCGAACCCACTCGACGAAATTGAACGCGCGCAAGACGGTCAAGATGGTGATGATGAGGTAGTTCCCGGCGAGGACGTTAACTCACTTCTTAACTGCCACAAGATCTGGTCAGTAGAATATACTAACAGGAAAACAACCGAGTTACTAACCCAATACAGGGACAAGCTGTCAAGTCGCCCAGACTTCAAGGATGGCACAATTGATATTGACAATTTGTGCTCAGAGCTCCGCGCCAAAGCTCGTTGTTCTGAGAGCGGCGTCGTAGTTGATCACAAGGATGTCGAGGAAGCTTTGAAGCGCCTGCCCAAGGAAAAGAATGTTGGTTAATTCATTTTCAACTACCTACGAAAAAGAAAAAGGAAACCTTTTGCATGGGGTCAGCTGACTAATGGCGCATATTTGATACCTCTCTGGTTGAGTTTTTTAAACAACTCCTACTCATGTCTTTGCTTATCTTCATTGTTGTTCTTTTTTCTGTAAAATTGCAGATCAAAGTTTGACACACTCGCTGAGTCGTTGTTTTCTTTGGTTTTTGGCTTACAATATGGAAAGGGTCTGAACAATCTCTTATCTTCTTGTGATGTTCTTTATGAAGTCAGATGACTAAAGGCAGGATTTCTGGCGTTGGGAAGGGCGGGTTTGGCGTCCTTTTTTCTCTCTTTGTATGAAATGCTTATGCCACTTTTACTGTGGAACAAAGAATACATACACGATATCATATAAAATTCGACTTAGTTGATGTGACAAACGAGTGGATTGTGTTTGGTGATGTTGTTTTGATTGCCTTTATTCTTTTTTGTTGCTGTTGACGTATGGAGACTTTCTTTTGTCAAAATTTACATCTTTGCAGAAATATGTGTCTGCTAGAGGGGTGAGCTTGTGATTCAAAAATTGAGTGTATGCATGGGTTTGCAAATGCGATCTTGCCCCCTTTTTTTGTTAAGCAGAAGTGGAACGAGTCCAATATTAGAGAAGATTATATGAAGTAATTTCATGATGGTGTTGACGACAAGCTGCATAGAGCGATGGACTACAGTTCACTAAGTACACACGTTTTAGAAGGGTACTTCAGACAGGAAATTAAAGAAACTAGAAATCGTTGCCAGGTGGCGGAAAAGATGCCTGATACTTGAAGGGATTGAGCACTATTGTGAGGGTGTAGGTAGTGTGAGATTACGATACCCACTGGGTGGGAGGATAATACTAGTCACTGCAGTGAATGTGCCGGAAATTCAAAGGTATTGTGAAAAGTTAAAGATCTGTTGATTCTAGGAGTGATGCTTAGTTTCCTATCTATACCACAACGCAGTGTAGCCTTTGTAGTACTGCCACGTGATTGCATGTCCCACAACAGACCAGCACGTGATATGCAGCATAGAGTGCTGCAGTCTGTGCACTGGCATACTATGTCCATTGTACATGAGATATGTTTTCTCGAGGCTGATTTGTAGAGCCCTGGGCTGGGGATAATTTGTGTATGGGACAATTTAGCCATCTCGATCATCAATGGCTCCTACTAGTTATAAGGAAGTCGTGGGAGCAAAAGTTAATACCTAGAGCTCCTGCAGGACTCCAGGATAGATATTCTCAGACAGAAGTTCAGTGTGCACGGGGAGATTCGGGTGGATAAGGAGGTCTCTAAGTAGCCTAGACCATTTGTACCCTACATCTGGTCATAGTGGACTTGCCACCCATCAATTTGTCGATCTGCTTGATTATGTTAATTCAAAAAGCAAAAATTACATAATTTATCAACCAAAATCGAGGATTGTTATTAATCGAATTGACGGTCAAAAAGCTTGGTTGATCAGACTACGTTGGGGTACTGTCGATGTCTTACATCTGATTTTTGTTATACATGGCAACAAAAGACAACCGGAATACACAACATCCACCAACCCAAATGGATCGAACTAGCTACATACATCCAACTTAAAGCTTCGCTGGCTCTTGGGGATTTCCCGTCGCACCAGCCTTCTTCAACGCATTCCAAAGTCTGAGTCCCTCTTCGAGTCTTACGTCTTCTTCAACGACAACACTGCCATCATTCTTCAACGTTCGCAGTTGCATAGAATTATTTGCACCCCATCCCATATCCCCGCCCTTCAAAAACTTACTCAAAGGTATGTGAAATGCCTCCAGGGCAGTCTGTTTCTCTTGCTCCGTCAAGGCACTGCCGTTCCCCCAGAACCATATGGCCATGTCAGAACCATGAGAAGCACCAAAATGCTTTGGGAGCTGTTCATCGACGCACTGCGCACGCCACTCGATACGGTATCTATGAATCAAGCTGCCAGCGCCATGCTTCGCAAGCGCGTGGACCATTCCTCGCCGCAGTGCATGAATCTGCACGTCAGCGTAAATGTGCCCAAAAGCAGCCTGCCAACTTCCAAACCGTGGCGGCAGCTTGCCGTCAGGAAAGTAATGGGACATCAAAACCTTACAAGCTTCTCGGGGATAGTCAGCTTCAAGTCTGTTTAGCATGTTGTGGTAGCCTGGTTGTGGCGGCCTCCACGTGCCGTAAACGAAGTGCTCCTCACTGCACTCCCCGATAATAAGTTTGACGTTACGACGCCTTAGGCGTTCGGCATAGACACCATTGGACAATTCCTCGAGAAGACCCTGGCGAACAAAAGATCCTTCGGTGGCAGTTACGCTACGAAATTGGTGAAACTTCATCCTGCAGGTCGCCTCGATGAGGGCCTGAGGTGTTAGCGAACGCAGTCTCGTTAGCTTGTCAGCTGACGGTAGACTCGTCTCAATATCCAAGACGCTCATCAGCTCCTCAAACTGATCTTGGGCTTCGTCCAGACTCTTAGGCTGCACGCCTGGCCCATTCGACAGCATCAACGCCCGTTTCACAATCGCTTTCTCATCGGACAGTCCGAGATCGTACGATAGCTGGTGGAATACAGAATGCGATCCTGCCGAGTACCCCCCGATGGTGATATTTGATGCATTCCCGCCAAAATAGCCAACGTTCTCATGCGTCCACTGTAGAGCGAGGCGCTGATCCCAAAAGCCCAGATTCGCGTCATAGTCGCGGCACGAGTCATTAAGCTCTTTCGCAGCAAGAAAGCCGAATACATTCAGTCGATAGGCCGGTGCAACGACAATGCAGCGAGTGGGCGATTCGCTGAGTAGCGCGCGGAGGTCTATACCGTTTGGGCTCCCCCACTGAAGGAACCCGCCATCTAATGAACCAAGTCGAGTCAGTTGCCACGTGCTGCTAAACTTTAGGCCCTCGATATCTCTCCTCTAGGAGCGGGAATCGAACGAACAAGTTCAGGCGCACAAACCATGCTTTCCCCCCATCCCGGTTGCGGCTGCAAGGTACCAGACGTAAGATCATCTCTGCCGAAGATGGACCGGTCCCTTAAAAAAAACAGGGTTCGGTCTGGCGAGATTCGACTGGGTGGGGAAACAAGGCCTACAACAAGCAAAAAAGAGAGAGTTTTACGTACGTATCCAGAACAAGACAGGCCAGCCTAGTTTTTCTCAGTCGTTAGATCTTGGCATTTTCTTCGTTAATAACGGCCGTCTGCGGACCGGAAATAAAACAAACCTTCGATTGGTGCGCTTCCCGCAGGAATCCAAATGTTGCTTTGTAGACAATCTTCGTCCCACGACGAAGGATCCAAGGCATCGGCGCTAGATCCCGGTTGTGGACACAGACCGCAAGTTCCTGTGTACCGCCCTGGATTCACTCGTGTTCCGTATCGGTAACATGGTGGTAGTGGTCGTGGCTTTTGAAATCGAAAGGGTCCGATGGGAGGGAGAGCATACGGGACTCCCCCGAAATAGTGGCAGAGTGCCTGAGTACCATTGCTGTCCGTGTACGTGAGACCCTCTGCGAATCCGCGGAATTGTAGATCGCGTAGATAAGGTTTGGATGGTTTGGACATGACGATGTTGATGATGGGGAAATGATGAATGCACTATGTGATCAGGGACGCGGGACGGAGATGTTGATCATCTTCCCCTAAACCTCGGCTACATGTGCATTGGCTTCTTTACGCACAACCCTTTCCCCCCTCATTGTGCAATCTGCCGGACAGGGTATCTCCAACGGGTGTTGCGCAATACGGGTGAAGATCCACAGTGTTTCATGTCGTCTTGAATGTCAAAAATCGTTATCATTGTTACTAGCAGAATGAGGTATGTTTTTTACAAAGGAAAAAGAAAAGGAAAAAAAAGCGATCATGCCCAGTCATCTTGACGCCGTGACCTCGCGCTTTGGTCGTCTTCTGTTACAGTGACATGTGTCGTCTTGACGATTGCCTGGTCGGCGTCTTTCTTGGCCTTGTCAGACCCGTCTTCTGGTAATATACCGAGCTCGCTGTCATCATCTGTCTCGTGCTTGGTTCTCCATGATTTGGCACTCATTTTGATCTCAACATTTTCGATCGCGCAGCTTTGTCTAGATGCCTTGGATAATCCTGTGAGACTTGTGGGAAGAATTTGGCGCAGTAGGTTTTCGAAAGTTTTGCGGAGCGGTGGAAGCGAGGCTGTAAAGGCACCGACAAATACTTCAGCCAGTGCGAAGATACTAAGGTTAACCGATTCGTAACTTGGGTCCTTTGTGTCTGCCAGAGCCTTCATCTCATATAGCTTCAAAGCAGAAATTGTTGTTGTTCTGCAAGATGATTAGCAAAGTACGGGAAAAAGACGCAATCTTCTGGAGATAAACCTGGGAAACTTACACAAGGCCACAGAGAAAGACTGCACGAACACCCCAGATGGTGCGCTTCGGAAGTTGGATGCGCGCAATGTAAATCAGGGGTGCTGTTGTGTAGAGCATATCGGTCGCAATGTTAACTGCTGCTCCAGAGTATCCGGAGATGACTCTGGGTTGTGATCCCCAACACGAACCAGGCTGGGTTCCTGCGACATCCCAGTGCTTTGAGTACGGTGTACATTCCCCAAAAAGAACGACTGTAGGGAAAACAAAGTTCACACCGACGTGAACGGCGATTGAAATCCAGATGAAGATGCGAAAGGTCCGGGAAAAGTCCAACATGAAAATGTAGGCACAAACGCTCAGCTTGATCAGAGCCATACCGTAGAGGTTGAGTAGCTGGCCCAGCCAAAGAAAATAAAGGTATTTTTCCAGACGTTGTGGCGTCATAAAAGGATCCCACATGTGTCTGCCGCCACCGTAATCGGCCATTCTATAACAGCATGCAGCACCGGCTATGGCTATCACCTTTTCAATCGTTAGTGTTATGGTAGACAAACTTGAAGAGCTAGGCTTACATGTCCGGTCCATAGCAGATGATCTGTAAGAAGAAAGAAATTCCTATTCCTCCAGTTGATTCCCAGTCGAAGCGCGACGAATATGGAACTGAAGATAATCAAAGTGATGATTGGTATCTTGAGGTCATTTGTACGGTTGTCCAGAGGAAGGCCTTCTGGTGTGGTGGGTATAGCCATCGTAGTGCTGAAGGTCGAAGCAGGAACCAAGACAAGATGGCTCAGGAGAGGGTGCCGGAGTGTATGTATCTCTCGGCAAGACTAGTGTCTTATTAAAGATGTTATGCAGTAGTTGTACCTTGCACCACGTGGGTGGGCAGGCATACCGTTATATTTCTCTTGTTATTGACACGGAAGCAGCCGACCGCAATGACAGTCAAAGCTAACAAATCCCAGAAGTGGAACTGCACATGTGTGCTGGATGCGCCCAGAGCCCCTCCACAAGGCCTGCTAGCATGCTCGTGAGTCAGTGCTGAAGCCACAGGTGACTAGCCGAGGGGTGTTCGTCTTGGTATTACGGAGGCACGTATCAGGTCTTTGCCAACATGTAAGAAGAATTAAACCAGTTTTTTATTGTTACCAAGAACCCGGATACTGGTGATTCTCTCAAACTTTCACCCAAGTGATGAGCTGAATATTGCGAAGACGCTCGGAGGGTCATGGCCACATTGTGATTTGAAATCCTGACCAAACAGAAGCTGGCGGAGGTTTCTGCTTCGATAGTCTCGACCAGTTGACAATTAGTCGGCTGCATTTGCCTATTCATCGGGCGAAATGTTTTCGACATCCTTAGCGGTTCGCTGTTAGACTGAGACGGTAAGGTTGGCGTTTTCGGAGCAGGTTTAGCTTGGGGGTGGCGTTGAAGCCTACGGAACCTCAACCTCGGGATGACCGTGTTATGGAAGGTGGCTGCCGTACTGAAAACCATATCGATCTAGCCAGGAACTTTGCATAAGAACGCAGCTTGTTGCGCTACTCGCATCCTTGCCGAAGTTTGTTTCATCCTTCTGTTATCAACACACCCCTGTGCTACGTCTTAGTAATGCTTATATAGGCAGGTACGCAAATTCTGTTCGAGTACCCCACAACAGCAATCGTTTCAACTCCTGCGCGTTTCTGTGCTTCCCCTGTTTTAGCAATGTCATGGCTAAAAGAGAGATGGTTTGACAGAGAGCTGTAGGCTCAAAACTTACGGCGCCACCAGTTGAAGTTCGGCAAGTTTTTCTTGGCAGCTCGCCCGCCGATACCCGATCGAGCAACCTCAGTGCGCCACAGGTAGTCTAGACAGTGGGCACGATTCCAGCCAGACCAATTGACAACGCCCAAAATATAGGCAGTTCGGCAGGTACTAGCATTCAGGAGGCCGAAAATGAAGAAAGCGGCATTCCCGATCTGAGGCGTCATGTACTTCAACTCTACGTTTCCACACGCATATCGCAGCTACGCCATCACCACCTCGATCCCCTCCTTCCCTGCTCGTAACGATATTACTGGTCCAGACCTAGACAAGGGCTCTCTACCGTATACTAAGTTCGGCTTTTATCGTACGACGCGTAAAGTTCTGCCTACAGTAGTGACGTATATGTGACAGATGCTCCGGTTGGTTCCTTTTCGAGAACCCCAACCCATTCAGGTAACAGCAATGATACGCCATCTTACGATCTCGCAAAGTTATTATGAGAGACAATAGTCTAGAGAAAGTATCCGTACAACACATCAGCTTGATTGTGAATAGCCTATGATGATACAGACTGTGAACAGCTCTTTGCTCAAGACTTGGGACAGACCCAGATCCAGATTCTAGGCCCATAGCATAGCGGGCAAGATTACCCGAAGTCATGGAAGTATTTTTTGACAGAAAACAAGCCACTGTTCGTCGCTACTGGTAGTCTGTCGCTAGTAAGATGTAGCTTCGGGTAGCCACGCTGGGTCAGGGGCAGTGCATCCGCAAATTATGGCTAGCATTGAGTCTGGCCAGTAGAAACCAATTTTATGTATATACTTTCTATACGCCTCGCTACTGGAGAGCTGAAGAAACTGCAGCGCTCTCACGTTGGATTGCTGACCTCCACACGTTCGTTCATTCTCACACTCGCTACCATGTCACTCATTATTTCAGGACTTACTTTTCTTTCGTCCTTCGTACCACAAGTGATTTTTCCCATAGCGTCAGGGAGCTCTGGAACCAATGATGTAAATGGTCAATCCTTTGACTACGTTATCGTGGGTGGGGGGTTGACTGGACTGACTGTTGCCAATCGATTGAGTGAAGACTCGAGCCGTTAGTATGCTGACACCCCTCATAACCATCATCTAACCGCATCCAAGGTACCGTGCTCGTAATCGAAAATGGGTATGAGTCGGACGATATCTCGACTCAAGTACCCACCTTCGCCAACAGTCTCAACAAACCCCTCATGTATGACATTACTTCAGCATATGACACCAACACTGGCGGAGCCCATCCCGTCTGGGTAGGCAACGTATTGGGCGGGGGCTCGGTGGTCAATGGTATGGCGTTTGATAGAGCGTCTGCTGCTGATTACAATGCCTGGGAGCAACTGGGTAACTTTGGCTGGAATTTCGACAACCTTCAATACTACTTCAAAAAGTCAACGACATTCACTCCGCCGTCAGCCTCTAATGTCCAAGAGTTTGGCATTACATACGACGCATCGTGCTATGGCACCAACGGCCCGATACAAGCCTCCTACCCCAAGTTTGAATATCCGGATGTCAAGAAAATCTGGGCAGCCTTTAAGAAGAGTGGAGTGCCTTTGCCGAAAGAACAAGGCTCAGGCAATGCTGTTGGCGCGTTCTGGATACCCACAGCTCTACGGCCAAAGACCCAGACACGTTCCCACGCGAAGAACGAATACTACGACCCGATCAAGAGCCGTAAGAATCTGGTGGTGCTAACTGGAAACACTGTCAATGAGATTCTCTTCAAAAGCGGTTTCTTCACTGGACTCACTGCCAACGGTGTTCAATTCAAGTCACGCAAGGATGGCTCTGTCAAGAAGGTGTACGCAAAACGCGAGGTCATCATGGCGGCTGGTGCAGTATTTACACCTCAGCTACTGCAGCTTAGCGGCATTGGTCCCAGAGATGTCCTCAGCGCGGCTGGAATTGCAGTCAAGAAGCACATGCCAGCTGTTGGGGCCAACATGCAGGATCATCCCAACGCCAACATGTTTTACGATCTTCAGAACCTTGCTTTCCCGAACCCGTTTAGTGGACTCGACCCCTCATACAACGCTACGGCATGGCTACACTACAACACCGACCAGAGTGGACCTCTCACTCAGGCCCACGGTAGCAGTCTGGCCTTCCTGAGTTTGCAGACTATCACAGAAAAATGGAGCAGCATTGTGCAGACTGTCAAGTCACAAAACGTTCGCAGTTATCTGCCCTCTGTGTATGATGACTATTCCCTTTTGCGTGGATTCCAAAAACAACGCGACATCATCGCCAGCCTCCATGGTAGTCCTGATGCTGCTGTTGCTGAGTTCCCAATGGTTCCCTTCGGCCTAGCCATCAACGCTCTACAACGTCCGCTTTCTCGAGGCACCATCACTGTCAACCCACAAGACAAGTACGGCAATCCTATTGTCCAGTTCAACTCTCTGCAGAATCCCGTCGATCGTCAGATCATTGTCGAAATGATAAGATGGACGCGCAAGCACTGGGCAAGCCCGGAGTGTGCCGGCTTTAATCCCGTCGAACTCACGCCCGGTACCCAAGCACAGACGGACGATGAAATCATCAATGACCTCGTTCAGCAAAAAGCTCTCGAGGCATCTTTTGCACACATGTCTGGTAGCTGCTCTATGATGCCTGAGTCGTACGGTGGCTGCGTATCAAGCGAGCTTACCGTGTATGGTATCAAGGGACTCAGCATTGTAGATGCCAGCATCGTTCCTTTAATCCCGGCAACTCATCTGCAATCAACCATGTACGCAGTTGCCGAGAAGGGGGCCGACCTCATCAAGGCCAGAAACAACTTCAACATTCTGCGCTTTTTCCGCTTTTAGGATGAGTTTACGCAATTTCAAGTTTCAATTTCTCTGTATATAATGTCAAATATTGTTATTTCATGGTCAAAGTTTGAGACGAGCGTGGTAGGAAGGAAGTCCTTTTATACGACACTCTTTAACACTGTAATTTCCTAATACATCTACCAAGAGATTATCATTCCTCATCATCGCCACTGCCAGTTGTACCTCCGTTGTTAAACAGTTCACATGATGGGAAGCGATAATTGTCTCCTCCTGGACTCTGCCAGAAATCCGTGTCCTTGACATAGCAGAAATCCGTCGTCAAGACCCAAGTATCTGCTGAGGTATGTTGATAGCATTGCAGCCACACTTCCTGGTCAAACTCGTATACCTTCTTGGCCGGGCAAGTGACGTTCGTGCAGCTACGGCAGTAGGCATACTCCTCGCCGACAGTAACGTTGATGAGGTACATGGCGTTAAAATCCCCTTTGGGCTCGGGAACAGGGACGGGAACGGGCTTTGGAGAGGGCTCGCGCCTATTGATATCGCTTGTTCCGTTCTGGTTGTTGTGCTTCTCTATCTCGAGCAAGGGAATTGGTCCGCAATTGTCGAGGCGGGCTAGATTGGGCTTGGAATACAAATTCTTCCGGGCAACGTAGCAGTTGTTTGTGGTCTTGAGCCAGTACCTATGAATTGGCACGTGTCAGTTGGGCCAATGTACTATCGTTGTGCGAGGACAAAAACGAGGACTACTCACGGGTCGTCAATGATCATTGGCCTTCTGGGTACCAACATGTGAGTTTCACATCGGTGTTCTCGTTCAAATACGAAATGACGTCGCAATTAAGCTCAGGACAGATCCTGCACTCGGTTTTGTACTTGAGTTTTGAGTCCTCGATGGTTAGCTTTTGAACCTCAGAATCGCGACCGCAATATTTGAGATCAGTGGTGTCTAATCAGAAAATGGTCAACCTTGGCTTTCTTCATCTGAGATCGGGTATAATTACAGTCTCCCGGATATTCTTGAACATCGTACTGGGTCACGTAGCAACCTGCCTCACTCTTGAGCCATAGGTTGTCGCCCATAATTTTTGTTCCATGTGTCCAGCATGTTACGTTGAACTTATCGCCATCTTCATAAGCGATCTGATTGGGGCAAAGAGAGCGAGGACAGGTCTTGCATTCTGTGTTGTAATCCGGGGTGGTCTCGATGTAAGGTTTGATTGCAGCCTGCACTGTCGCGCCTGCGACTAACACAGTTGCAAAGAGTGAATGAGTAAAGCTACGCATAGTGGCTTGCGAGTATGTGTAGCAAGTGAAAGTTGTACGAAGTGCGAATGGATATCTAAAGGCGAATAAAGAAGGCAGCTTCAGAGTTAAATATATGTTTTGGTGCCGGATTTCATTCCACATTTGGTGACTAGCATTTCAGCTCGGTAGTGTTGGTAGTGGAAGGATTCAGTATCCTCGTTTTCGATGCGACAATATATGAGCTCGTATTTTTGTGTAATACTAATCCATGTCGGATTCAGAAGATCTACGCTCTAAAAAGTGTCTTGAGAGGGTTTTCAGTGTATGCGTTCTTGAGTTTGACGAATACTATCGATATTGACACAGTGCATAAAAAAGAGCACCAAGCCTTTGAGTATTGGCTCCACGTCTTATCCAGACAAGATTTCTGTGGAAGATAATCTTGCTAGCACTTGGTATTGGAGTGCCTGACGCGGGAGACTATGAGGCTTACATGCAGTGTCAGCGCGGTATGGCGTTGAGACGCCTTACCAATAAAATTAGGCTAAAGCCGGGATGGCCCGACGCTGAAATCAGAGTACATGTAAAGATGACAATGTGGCACACTTTACAGGAACTAAAATTCATTACACGAAGGGGTTGGGTTGTATGCAATAAGGAGCTTGATTGGTGGTCAAATTCATTGTCTACATAATCGGCAGCTGTTTCACGGACCCTGAGAATACTTTCCTACGTCTAGAACTCGAAGCTGACCTGAAAAGGTTTTACCAGTATCCTATGCGTCGAAGACCTCAAAATAGATTTTCAAGCTTAGATTAAATTCTTGGCATTCTGCAATATGGGCCGACCCACAGTATGCTAAATACTTCTTCTAGATTAGCGGCGTTGCATTGGGAATACAACCAATATCTACTTAGCACGGCGTCCAATGGTTCGGAACTGTTTCCGCCGGTCTAGATGCACCTAGGGCACTGGAGCATCCAAAAGATGTAAGCAAGGCATGTCTACTGTTCAATTTTTACGCCAGGGTTTCGAGAGAATGAGCTAATCGTTTGTTCCCCTTTATTTTGCAGTAGGCGAATTACCACTGACGCTTGTAAGAATAGCAAACTGGCTCTTAGTGCGCATATGTGTAGGACATCACTTTTGCACAGTTGAAAGTCCCGCTAGAAAGATTGAACATATTAACTACAGTCTAGAAGCTGAACCATGGCAAGACAAATAGTTTCTGGTCCGCATAGTTCGCAATGTGCCGTGCGTTGTTGACAACTTTTGAGCAAAGGCTCGACCACAGTCGCGAAGTATACCTCGAAAGTGTATCAAAGAGACACATTCCGGTCCCTCGAATTGTCCATTTTCTGAGAAGTTCCGTATAAAGAACTCGGCAGCTCCAATACGGTTGATACTCTGAATTGTTAAAACCCACTGATCCAAACCTAGAATAAATCACGTGATCATCAGGCCTTCTCGAAAGATGATTACGTTGCGCTACCACAGAATCGAATTATCATCCAAGCCGGGTGAAATTATAGGACAAGGTAGCAGTTATACAGCATATTGGTGACTAAGTCTTGCAAAACTTCCTGGTTAGCTCAGGCCATATGCCGCAACACACTTGAATGGATACCAGGGTGCCAGCTTGTCACTTAGTTGTTCATAATCTTACGGGAGCTGAAAACATCACTACCACAGGATATTACCTGTAATATTCTTTTAGGTCGATAACGGCGGTTTCTAGACTAGCGGTGAATGTGTGCTAGCTAGAGGAATGACTGATCTCGTCGTAAGTTAGCGTTGTAGCCGAGCTGAATGAGCTCGTGCTTGAGAAATGCACGGACAACCCAGCATTTCCCACCCCTCGCATCCCAAAATACGGACATATCGCCATTAAACAAGAGACCGCAGCACCATCATAAAGAAAACCACAATCTCTTAGGGGGCTGGAAGATGGACGGATAACGTTTGTGTCGAATGAAATCTTTGCCTCAGCCTTCTCGCCAAGAAACCGCCAGGCTGTCACGTTTCCGTAGTTGCGTCTTGGGAATCGTGTACGATCATGACCGCACCCGATGGGTCGAAGCAGAGCCTGCTTAGGAGATCATTGATTGACCCGTTTCGAACGACTGCATCGAGACGCAAGTCGAGTATACCTGTTATACCTCCAGTAATTCCAAACTTCGACGACCCCCTGGATGCATTACCGCCTTTGCAATATGGTGCTCTAGATCATAGTAAAAAGCAATTCAGACTCTTGCAGATTTCGCTTGCACCAGAATATGAGCCAATCCAAGCGACGCTATTAGTGTGCGACTTGGATGAGAAGCCCGCGTATATCGCATTGTCGTACACGTGGGACAAGGGTAATCAAAGAAAGAATATCGATATCCAGGGCACCAAGTTTGCAGTCGGAGAAGGACTATGGAGTTTTCTCCAAGAATACCGCAAGAAAGAGTACCTAAGACATTGTTCAGAAAGGGATCCCAAACCGGTGATGCCACTCTGGATCGATGCTATTGTCATTGACCAGAGCAACATGGCGGAACGCAGTCACCAAGTTTCTCTTATGCGCGACATATACACGGGGGCGGAATCTGCCATTGTCTGGCTTGGGCTCGCCACAGGAACAGAAGAACTGGCCTTTATGCTCGCGCGACGGCCCTACCTTTTCAGAATTGAGGAATTCCACGTCGCACTAGCAGACGTGCTTAACAAACCGTATTGGGGCCGTGTGTGGGTTGTCCAAGAGTTTGTGCTAGCGCAACGGGTCGATATCTGGTGTGGCGACCTCAGCGTAGATGCAGCAATCGTCGAGAATATCTGGAAAGACGGGCTTACATCTACGCCAGTTGTTTCAGCCTCGAGACAGATCTATACCAGCCGAGGGTATTTGTTGTTCAAGTACCGCAGAGAATTCAAGCACACAAAACACTATAAAAGAGACGTCTTGGGCCGACGAAACAGCAGAACTCTAAGGGCTACATTCCGACTCCGCGACCTTTTACAAGCATTTGCTTCGTCACAAAGCACGGTCGAGCATGATCGAGTGTATGGGTTCCTCGGTGTTGCATCAAAGGGCCGCGGAGAGAAGATTCAGCCTGACTACAGCAAGTCACCGGTGGAGCTGCTCGTCGACGTACTTCGCAACCAATGCCATAGCGATCAAAAGGGAGGCGACAAAGACGACTTCAAATTCTTAGCTTACCTCATGCGAGCGCTCAACGTTTCGTGCGAAAAGCTTGCCCAGCACGTGCTACAGCTGTGTCCAGAAGTACAACCACACATCTACGTATTGACAGCAACTCCATGCATGACTGCGTCCATATCATTTGTCAGCACCATCACCGAAGTTGGCGAATTCTTATTCGAGGATGAAGCTTTCCTAGGGAAGACATGGACCGCAGGCTGGACACGATCGAGCATGCATCCAAAATCATTCTCCTCGCAAGACATATTGGACCTTGGCCAAGTGGTAGCAAAGAAAGACACGGACATCCTACTTAGCTTCGCCGATCCTTATGTGCAGTCTGGAAACCCCGGTACTTCTCAAAAGCTCCGGCAGGCGATGATTGAAGAGTCTACCGACAACGTCATCTCCGGGCTCTTAAAGGCAAGCGCTGCAAGGCAGAGTTTCGGTATGGAGAATCCAGGACCTGGCGATCATAGCAATACTAGAGTCATGCGCGATATCCTTAAGCGGAGCATGACCAATGACGCTGCAGCGCTGTACATGGCTGCTAGAAGCAAATTGACTCGAAGAGATACCGATCAGGCACTCGCACGCTACACTTCGTTTGTGGGTACAAACAACATCACTGGGTTCGCATGTGGAGGCGGTCCAGGCTCATACGAGGTCCGGCCTGGAGATCGTATATGCGTCTTTTCTGGCGTCACCGACTCGAACAATGCCTTTATTTGCCGTCTGAGTCCAAGCGGCAAATGGCTGATCTCTGGGTTCGCAATTATACTTTTACCGGAGCTGCATACGCCCTCAGTGATGAACATACTTGGTCCACCACAGTCAATGCTGAATGAAACCACTCTGTGCTTTCATTGCCACCTGAGCGATCTGCTCGAGCTGCAACGGTGCCAACTTTTGAACCAGCCACAAATGAACCATCTTTTGGAACAGACTCTACAAGCAGGCAAGACCCACTGTTGCGCACATGGAAGTGGAGAACATGACATATTAGAATTTGGGCTGTAGCGCATTATTGTATTTGTCAAGATACCTGATTTCTGGCGTTTTCGTCTTCCATTTTCTTTAGACAAATTTGAAGATCTTGCGACAAAGCCTAGCACTTCTCCATGCGTTATACATGACCTTGTTCCCCAGTTTGGCGGTGCAATGTCAAGTCCCAACACTCTCAGATTTTCGCCTATTGTGACTTCTTTGCCTTTGCCTGGCCACCAGAGAAACCCATTCCATAGATGTATACCAGCTTACCGCCGAGGTGTGCAGCAAACAAGGTGGCTGGAAGCGCCATCACACAGCTGAGCATGAGGTTTGTGCTTGTTGGCTCAAACATTGGGCGGCTCCTACGCGTCCACCAGTTGACCGCCGCCGCGACGACGGTGACGTCGTTAATAAGAGCATGGGCTACTCCGACTTTGGCTTTGCGGGAACTGAAGCCGTCACGCTTGATAAGTGGCATGAGCTCGGCAGCGCCAGTCATGATGGCAGGGACGGAGAAGACGATGGTGAGGATCGTGAGGTAGTAGCTGAAGAAGGGGAAAAGCTTGGGGGAGAGCTGGATGTCAAGAGTCTTGTCTGAAAACCTAACTGTTAGTAACCAGTCTTCTCTAACGCAGTAGCTGAGTGCTAGAATTGGGGCTAGAGCTGCTCATACAGGTTGAGGCCACAACTGCAGACGTTGGCTGATAGTTGTAGAAGAAGTAGAATGCATCCAGACCGCCGGTGAGCAAGGTTGTGGTGATTGGAAAGTGCACAAGCGACGGATGCTTTGGGAGACTCATGTTGCTTGAAGGATATCAAGAATTGATCCAAATGTCTTCTATCGCGAGGTGTGGTGTTGCGGGGCAGATGGAAAGCAGCAATGGAAGAATTGATGTGTATTCGGCCGCTGTATGGAAGAAGCTTGGGACACAGGTGCGGGTCTTTATGCGAAACTAACTGTGAGCGGAATACCCAGAAAGCAATGGCTAGCGCTTACCTCTACAGTTACTTTTTTTTTTAGAGTTTCAGTGTTGCATACCAGCCATTGTATCGCACCGCAAACGACGGCGGAGAGCCGAATGGGTTTCGTTCCCCCCAACCCAACCCATCCATGGGCGGCTTGCTTCGGATTTTGCCGTGTCGTCACCAGCGTGTTTCCGGACGTCATACAAAAGGGCCGCGGATATTGGCGAGTTGGAGCTATCCGGATCGAGCAAGAACCCAGTCAGCGAATCGTCTGCGATGTGATTGGCTGGAAAGTGATGTGTACCTGATCAGAACTCCCTTGAGCGGCTGCAATGTTCCCTGTGCGCATATCGGTACTCCTTTGGTAGCCAATGGTATCACGGCAAGTCTTGAGGTGTTCAACATATATGTAATAACTAGTCTGTTTGTTTTTCATGTGTAGCACTTTCCTCCCGGCTATATCAGCCGACATGTGCTGGGGATGCTGAAACTAATATACAGGTATACCTCTCCGGTACAAAATCCCCCCACCAGTTACCGCGCTTCGTCCGGCCTTACTCTCTTTTAAGATACCCGCATCGTACAGGTCCGTGATGAGCGAGAAAAGCATACCATCACAACCCTTCGCAGCGAGCAAATTGGCTGTGACAGGCAAGTATTCCACATGGCCAGTAATAGTAGAATTGTACGGCGCCTCGCCGAGGGGTACAACATAATCAGGGGCTTCTGACATGATCGAGATGCGACTGTTGCCGAACCCGAGAGGAACTCCAGGCTCGTCCCGATACGTGTTGCGGTAGACTGTTCCGGGAGTGGCACCGACATACATGACCAGGGACTGAGAGCATGTCTCAGGCGAAGGAGCAAGGAAAGTCTCGTTGGCCCAATTTTGGAACAAGGTTTTGTTAGCAATGGCATCATCGAGAGTCTCGTTCTGCTGGTCGCCCCAGCCCCACCGAGCGAGCGGGACAGGGTTGACAAACGGAAGGCGGCCGTCATGCTTAGCAGCGTAGTCGGCATAGAACGGTTTACGAACAAGCTCCGTTTGTTGTTTGGTGATGATTATTGCGTATGTGAGGTTCATAAAGGCCGTTAACGGTGCAACATCTGCGTTATCAGCATCGAAAGACGCCGTGATGTTGTAGGTCGACACATTCGCGTCCAGGAACTCTGTCACATTGCCCAAGAAGTCCATCAACAGCTGGTCAACTATATCTTCCTCCTCTGTAGGCCAACCAATCGTCCGGATGCTGGTAGGATAAGTGTTAGTGATGCTAATATTAGGACCATACATGGCCTTGGCCGCTTCCATCCAGACATGGGGGTTACGCGCGAGCAACCCGGGCGTGTCAAGCACAGGACTGAGTGGCATTGTATGATCCAACGACACGAGTCCGTGCGATGGACGGTTACCGTACAGGCCTTGGACTTGGGATGGGCCACGTACACTGCCACCAGTGTCTGAACCAAGACTGACATCCAACCACGAATACGAGGCAGTGCCGGCGCCACCGCCAGAAGAGCTGGACGATGTGTCTTGGTAGCCGTCTCCACGAGGATTGAACGCCTCATGGTAGTCTACCCAATCAGCAGTGGCAGTCTCTCCGTTGGCGAATTGAGAGGTAATCATCTTGCCTACGATAATGGCTCCAGCATCGATCAAATTTTGAACAGGTGGTGCAGTAGCGTTGGCAGGGGGATACAACCAGTACCATGCTCGATTGCCGTTGGAGGTGCGAAGGCCTTTGATATCTATTGCGTGTCAGCAAATAATCCTGGTAGGAAACATGATGGGGCAAAAGAGTTGTATCGATCCAAAAGATGTCAGGCTAAACCCAATTTCCAAAAGCTATCTTGAAGACATAAACGTACCGTAAATGTCTTTGATACCAATACGAACGCCTGCCAGTGGCTTTTCCGGAGTCTTGGTAAAGTACAGACGGGAAGGCACAGCAATTGCTTGGTGCTGGCCAACCGTACCAGCAGGGAGAACAGAATATGAACCGTCTCCATTAGTGATTGCCGACTCAGCAAAGGCACCTTGCACATCCGAAAATAGCCTCCAAGCTTCGTAAACCTGGCCCGCAGCATTGATGAAATAGGGACCAGGGGGCAACTGAGAAGAGGCAGTACCCGAGAGAATGGTCAGAGAAGAATTCATAGGCTTGGAGGTATTGCCCTGGAAGTAAACCGCTTCAGAAAACGTATCAGCTATGAGGCCACAAGTAGAACAAAGGGCATGTACCTTGCATGAAACCTTCCTGCCATACGTCGTCGTTGGCATAACGAGCTGCGAGCGATGTGATTTCCATGTCATAGCCATTGGCATTGACTACCGTGAACGGAACAAATGGAGAATCATCGAGAAAAGGCTGTATTTCCTCGCAGCCAGAGATTCTGGCCACTGGCTTTGGTGGAAGGAAATAATCGATGCCAGTTAAAGATACCGTGAAACCTGTGGAATGCAGAGCGGCCTCGACACTCGAAGTGATGAATGAAATAAACGCTAAATATCGTGAGATTCCCATCGTTGCTACCACACAGCAAATCTGTTGGTAGAGTTCGCCTGGACTGCAAATAACCAAATATTCACGAACATGGATGATCCGGCTTTTATGTTGACAACCATCCTCGCCAGGCTAGAGGAAAACAACGCTGATCTTCTCATTAAAGCTTTAGTCGTGCGAATTCTTGTCTTCAGTCACGCTAATGCCGAGTGCATGTATGGATTAGTCTTCAGGACTTGGCTTTCATTGGTATGACTAGTTTATTTCCAGATAAGAACTTGATCATTGCTCTGAATGGTCGGCGACGTCGATATGCGTAGGAACCCCTTGGCAAGTACGTAACTGGCGCCTCGTAACAGGACCAAAATGAGGGAAGGTGCCCTTTTGATCGCTTCGACACGCCCTGTCGTTATGGCCAACGGCCCTTATCGGGTTGGAGAGGTGGAGTGCAGTGCCGACAGCGGGGCGCGCGCAAGATAAGGCCGAACATGCCGATAAGGGGCTATCACGTAGAGCAGTTGGCAATGATTGCAATCAGCACTTTCGAGAGGGCCGCGACGGACTATGTTTGACGGGATAGCAACAACCTGTGGAGCGTCCTAGTTGGCTAGGTGTGGGCCTCGTGTAGTAACGGGCGTTCCAAACCCGCGGTTCCGGGCACATGCTGTGCCAATGTGGCGTACCACCTGTACCATCCAATTTTCGGATGGTTTAGATCGCAATGACAATACTGTTAAAAGAGCTCAGTCGTCTGTGCTCATTTTTCTCTATGTCAGGGTACACTCGATAGACTGGCACCACCAGGATATGTGATCGCTTAGATTTTGAGATTAAATAATCGCAGCCTGTTCGTAATCAAGGCAGTTGCTGCGTGTTTGACTTTGAAATTACTGTGGCAATGTTTTCAGATACAATTTTGTTGTTCATCGCGAGAGCATTCCGTCGTGAGAATGTTATATGGTCCAAGAATGTCTGCGACTTGCCATAGCCGTGTGAGATCAGTTTCTCTCTATATCCCAGGGGCTCGATTGATCGTGCGCAGTGCTTTTCTTTGATTTTTATTAGATATATAGGTTTCGGGAATTATATGAGGTTGTTCGTTATTTGGTTGGCCATAGTGGTCAGTTTCCAGAACTTCGCTACGAACATAGACTTCAAAGGCGACAGAGATGTATGGTGGCATCTGTCGAAGACGATATTGTATAGGTTATCCTTTCCATTTCCACAATAAACGTGAATGTCGATGATAGCATGTAGGGTTTAAGAATTTTGTATTGGAGAGAAATATCTGGTGGTCTCCTACAAGTTGAATTCGTCATGTATTCAATTTGGATCTGCTCCCACGCATGACGAGACTGACGTCATGTTAGCAGTCGCGTATCTACTGACGCGTCTATTGAGCGATCAATTGGATGCAATTGACAGTGTTCGCCGTGGGCGTGGTCAAATCGCGTACGAGTCAACGCGTTAGGCAAACGGGAGATAATCAGCAATTAGTCGTGCCTGCAAGGGCGACGTGCTGGAGTAGTGGGCATTACTACCGCAAGTGTGTTAGCGCCGTATGTCTTGACGCGCCAAGGACAATCCACAGTATTCTCCCCATGCCTCCGACTGAACGTTGCGCATACACTTACCACCACGAACACGCACCCAACGCGTCTCTCGCATCGACCACAAAATCGCGCCGCCACCAGACCTCCCGCGACAAACACAGAGCAACTGCGACAGCAAGACGGGTCCAACTTGACGCGGCGAACAGCCCAAACAGGCAATATGCCGCGGAAGAGCGCTGCGAAGGCTGAAGAGCCGTCTTCTGAAGACGTGTCGGCGCATTCAGATGTCGAGATGCAGGACCAGCAGGAAGACAAGATGAATGGCTTCAAAAAATTCGGGGTAAGCGTTGTCTGTTCTCACGCTTCTTGCGCGACACTGCAAAAGTGCCGTCAGAACAGAAGCAACAACCTCTTCCGCATTGAACTTTCGCTGACATTGAGATGGCAGTATAATCTAGACACGCCAGACTACACTGTATGACTCCGTGATCTCCTGCACCGTACGAATCCCGCCCGACGACTTACAAAGACATAGGACTCAGATACAAACACAAGAGGAAACAGTGTCGCTGGCGACAGCGTACCCCCTGATGGAAGAAAGCGACGCGCCGAAGAGATGAACATGCGCAAGTCCATGTACGGGAAGAAGGCCGAAGGCCTGAGGGCATCAATGGTACGCGATATCCAAATGTAATTGCACTCTTGGAGCGACATCACTGACTCCAAGTCACCATCATAGGAAGACGACACTATCCGCCGCTTTCGATATCTTCTTGGTCTTACTGACCTGTTTCGCCATTTTATCGACACAAATCCCAATCCTCGCATCAAGGAGATTCTCGCCGAGATCGACCGTCAGGACGCCGAAGAGAGCAAAAAGTCCAAGACCAACAAAATCCGAAAAGGTGGCGCTGCTGCTGAGCGTCGGCGCAAGACTGAACAGGAAGAGGATGCTGAGTTGGTGCGCGAAGAGAAGCATGGCGGGCACAATGAGACAGTTTTCCGCGAGTCACCAGGCTTCATCAAGGGCGGCACCATGCGAGACTACCAGATTGCTGGCCTCAACTGGCTGATATCCCTGCATGAGAACGGTATCTCGGGTATCCTCGCAGACGAAATGGGTCTGGGAAAGACACTGCAGACCATTTCATTCGTTGGCTACCTTCGTTACATTGCTGGTATCACTGGTCCTCACCTCGTTGCAGTACCCAAGTCCACCCTTGACAACTGGAAACGAGAATTTGCCAAGTGGTGTCCCGAGATCAACGTCTTGGTACTCCAGGGTACCAAGGATGACCGTGCCGAACTCATCAAGGACCGCCTGGTCCCTGATGGCTTCGACGTCTGCATCACATCCTACGAGATGATCTTGCGTGAGAAGTCGCACTTGAAGAAGTTTGCATGGGAGTACATTATCATTGACGAGGCGCATCGCATCAAGAATGAGGAGTCGTCGCTGGCGCAGATGGTCCGCATGTTCAACTCGCGAAGTCGGCTGCTTATCACAGGTACCCCTCTTCAGAACAACCTTCACGAACTCTGGGCGCTGCTCAATTTCCTTCTCCCCGATGTCTTTGGTGACTCGGCCGCTTTTGATGACTGGTTTTCTCAGCAGAATGACGATTCTGATGCAGTCGTCCAGCAACTGCACAAGGTTCTCCGGCCTTTCTTGCTCCGCCGTGTCAAAGCCGACGTCGAAAAATCACTGCTACCCAAGAAGGAAGTTAACTTGTATGTGGGCATGTCTGACATGCAGGTTCAATGGTACAAAAAGATTCTCGAGAAAGATATTGACGCAGTCAATGGTGGTGCCGGCAACAAAGAGTCCAAGACTCGTCTCCTCAACATCGTCATGCAACTACGAAAATGCTGCAACCATCCCTACCTTTTTGAAGGTGCTGAACCCGGTCCACCATACACAACCGACGAACACCTAGTTACCAATTCAGCCAAGATGGTCATGCTCGACAAGCTGCTTAAGCGTATGAAGGCTCAGGGCAGCCGTGTGCTCATTTTCTCCCAGATGAGCCGTGTACTCGACATTATGGAAGATTATGCAGTCATGCGAGACTACAAATACTGCCGTATCGACGGTTCGACCGCACACGAAGACCGTATTCAAGCGATTGACGACTACAACAAGGAGGGATCAGACAAGTTTCTCTTCCTCCTCACTACGCGCGCTGGTGGCTTGGGTATCAACTTGACAACAGCCGACATTGTTGTTCTCTTCGACAGTGACTGGAATCCACAGGCTGACCTTCAAGCTATGGACCGTGCCCATCGTATTGGCCAAACCAAGCAAGTATACGTGTTCCGATTCGTCACTGAAATGGCGATTGAAGAAAAGGTCCTCGAGCGCGCAGCACAAAAACTGCGTCTGGATCAATTAGTCATTCAACAGGGCCGCGCACAACAGCCAGTGAAGAATGCAGCATCCAAGGACGAGCTGTTGACCATGATTCAGCACGGTGCAGAGGCAGTGTTCCAGAGTAAGGGGCCCGTCGGATCTGCTGCTAGCGGAGAGCTTGGGGATGACGAATTTGATGCTGTCATGCGCCGTGGCGAAGAGATGACCGAAAAGCTCAACAAGAGGTATGAAGCACTCGGCCTAGATGACCTGCAAAAGTTCACATCAGACTCGACCTACGAATGGAATGGTGAGACATTCCAGCCTCGAAAGAAAGAGATTGGAATCTCTTGGATCAATCCATCCAAGCGTGAGCGTAAGGAACAAAATTACGGCATTGACTCGTACTACCGAAAGGCTCTCGTCACAGGCGGCCGGACGGAGAACAAGCAGCCTAGGATACCTCGCGCGCCCAAGCAGATCGTCATTCACGACTACCAGTTCTTCCCAGACCGCCTTGCAGAACTCCAGGACAAGGAGACAGCGTGGTATCGCAAGGAGAACAATCTCAAGGCTCCTCTTCCAGACGGCCCTGAAGAAGACCTCGAGTCTCGCGAGGCTGACCAACAACTTGCTCAGCAGGAGATTGACAACGCTGAGCCACTGACAGAAGAGGAGAAGGCAGAGAAAGAACGCTTGATTGAAAAGGGATTTCCTGAATGGAACAAGCGTGACTTCCAACAATTCCTCAATGGTAGCGCCAAGTATGGTCGTCAAAACTATGAGGGCATTGCAGAGGAAGTCGACGGCAAGACAGCAGAGGAAATTGAGGCATATGCCAAGGTTTTCTGGAAGAAATACAAGACGCTAGACAACTGGCAAAAGCACCTGGGTGTAATCGAGGAGGGCGAGCTTCGTGTACGACAATCAGAGGAAAAGAAGAGATTGATTGCAAAGAAGGTTGGCATGTACCGCATGCCACTCCAGCAGATGCAAATTAAGTACACCGTGTCGACGACAAACAAGAAGGTGTATACCGAGGACGAAGACAAGTTCCTCGTCGTCATGCTGCACAAGCATGGTGTAGAAGGCGACTTTATCTACGAAAAGATTCGCGACGAGATCCGGGAATCACCACTCTTCCGCTTCGATTGGTTTTTCCTCAGCCGTACGCCACAGGAGATTGGACGTCGCTGTACTACACTGATCTCCGCTATTGTCCGTGAGCTTGGTGACGGAGATGTTAAGAACAAGAATGGTAAGCGAGGATATGACGAGGAGGAGACGGAAGAAGAGGAAGAAGAGCAACCGAAAAAGAAGTCAAAGAACGGTGTCAAGGTATGTGGAGGCAATGCCTTTCCTGTTTGGATCCAAAAGCACCGCTAATACGAAGCAGAACAAGCAGCTTGATACTGTCAAAAGCAAGGCCTCTCCTGCCTCGGCAACCCCATCTCGAGCTAGCAGTGTAGCGACGAATGGATCAGCGACCAAAGCATCAGCAACCAAGGCATCAGCGACCAAGGCATCAGCGAACAAAGGCAAAGGCAAGGGCAAGGGCAAGAAGAAGTAGTTTAGACATGGCGTTGTTTTATCAGGCGCATGTGAAGCTGGATTACAGCGGGCATTTTGTATTTTATCGGACTTGGCATGCTCAGCATGCGGCGTGTTGGTTGCACTGGAGCTTCTGAAGAAGGTTTTCACAAGCATAGGGACATTCTGCATGTATAATACTAGGATGCAAGAAGTACCATTTTCAAAGGAACAAGTGTTAATTGTGGCTGTGCCGTATGATTGGTGAGTCAAGCTGGTAGCGTAGCGAAGCGCACGAGGCGGCGGCTGCGGGGTGACGCAGCATGTCGTGGACTTCTCTCGGGCTTGGCTTTGCTGCTTTCTAGGACAACGACAGCAACTGCATATTGACTGCCTTTGCACCAACGGTTCGTAAGTACTGCTTTCTATCTACTTCCACAGATATGCCAGACAATTATCCTTGGCACTTGGCCGCCGTTTCGAGAAGATTTCGTTACACCCTAGACTCCGCTGAGCGTCATTAACACACACCTCAGAGTAGACTCGTACTGCATATCACTACGCCGCCCCCGGGCCCTCGATCTAATTCTCTGTTTTCGAACGCTTGACGTGAAACGCTATCATGGCCTCGACCGCGCTCATTGACGCCGATATGGCGCCGACGCTTCAATCTATCCTCGACCAGAAGACGCTGCGGTGGATATTCGTTGGTGGAAAAGGTGGCGTAGGCAAGACAACGACTTCTTGTTCGCTCGCGATTCAGCTCGCAAAGCACCGGAAATCAGTCCTTCTCATTTCCACCGATCCTGCGCATAACCTCTCGGATGCTTTCAACCAGAAGTTCGGAAAGGATGCACGACTCATCAACGGTTTCGACAACCTCAGCGCCATGGAAATTGACCCCAACGGCAGCATACAAGATTTGCTTGCAAGTGGAGCAGAAGAAGGCCAAGACCCCATGGCCGGTCTGGGCGGAATGGGCAGTATGATGCAGGATCTTGCCTTCAGCGTGCGTGCACCTTACTGTGCTCTCGAGCCGTGGTCAAGTGCATCAAGAGGCAAATGCTGACTACAGACAATAGATTCCTGGTGTAGACGAAGCCATGTCGTTTGCCGAAGTTCTCAAGCAGGTCAAGTCCATGTCGTACGAAGTCATTATCTTTGACACAGCGCCCACGGGCCACACTCTCCGGTTCTTGCAATTTCCTACAGTCATGGAAAAGGCCCTGTCTAAGGTCTCCCAGCTCTCGCGCCAATTTGGGCCCATGCTCAACTCCTTTCTTGGTTCATCTGGCAGACTACCAAACGGACAAAATATGGATGAACTGATTCAGAAGATGGAGGCCTTGCGCGAGACGATAGGCGAAGTGAACGGGCAGTTCAAGGACGCAGATCTAACGACGTTTGTCTGTGTCTGCATCCCCGAATTCCTTAGTCTGTACGAGACGGAGCGAATGATTCAAGAACTCAACAGCTACGAGATCGATACACACTCGATTGTCGTCAACCAATTGCTGTTCCCCAAGCAAAGCAACCCTTGCGAACAATGCAATGCGCGACGGAAAATGCAGAAGAAGTATCTCGACCAGATCGAAGAGCTGTACGACGAGTTCAACGTAGTCAAGATGCCGCTGTTGGTCGAAGAAGTTCGTGGCAAGGAGAAGCTTGAGAAGTGGGTATCGCTGTGCTGGCTCGAGAATCGCGATGCTAATCAAATTCCAGATTCAGCGAAATGCTCGTAAACCCATTTGTACCTCCGCAGTAATTCCGTGTCTCGTAACTGCACGGCCTATCGCGTGCACGCAGCCGAAAGGCCACAGGTCCATTTAGTCAGGGACGACGACGATGCTCAGGCACAAACAAGCGGTGTTTTTCTTTTGCCGACGATCCACCGTATCCACCATCTCCATCCAAGTTTTTTTTCTTTCAATCTGACTTCTTTTCCCCACACTCCGCGACTCAAGCGGGACGGAGTATTGTACCTTTAGCGACTAGCCTCGATCTAGGGCTGCAGAGAATATACGAATCGGCTGGCGGCTAACAGGATATCCTACAAATATTTCCTCTTCCTAGTGCATGCCCGTTGACACCTGACATGAAGTACATCCGATAGCCGCTGTGATAGTACGTACGGTACTTGCGTTGTTACACTAACTTTACAGGCGCATTAATTAGTCACAACCTCTAAGCTGGGCTAAATACCCCGCAAAAGTCCCGAACGACTAACTGGGATATACGCCGAGGCCGAACGTCGTCTGATCCAGCACTACACGCAATTCGGAATGTCGATGTATTAGTGCGTGTGTCCAGCTTCCTTGATTCTTGTACTTGAACACCTTTATTGCCAGAAACGCCCGCTACGTCACGACTGTCTACCCCGCATCGTCCATTTTTGGATGCAAGGAAGCGAAACCCGGCCCCCATATAGCCGGTTTGTATAAACACAACTCCAGATTTGGCCTGCGTGAATCGAGTCCGACACGCTCTGTGGGATTGCGTGACTGCTGCTCGACTAAGACGACCTAGTTGTTGAGGGCCGAAGCAGCGTGGAACGAGGCGGCCTGCTGACCCTTTGGCCTTTAGGTTAGCAAGCTGAAGTCTAATGTCGAACTTGCTTCTTATTGCGAGTCCAAAGGTGCAGATGCCCGAAACTGTCGTTCGTGCCGTGGGCTTTTTCATACCCGCCCTCATGCATGCGTTTGGCGTGCGGGAACATGCATGCAATAGTTGCCAGCAGGAAAAACCACCAGTGATATGTCCCGACGTGCCATCAGCAATGATTTGCTTATCATCTCGATCCCGGTTGGCGGAGCATCATTGTGGCTTTCGGAGTCCGTGGCTGACCAGAGTGCTCCTCAGAACCTCAGCTCGCGTAGAGTGTCCTTCCATTTTGGTGTAAGGATGATCACGAGGCTTAGTCTGACACTGACATGGTCCCTGGCGTACCTGCCACGAGGCTTTCCAGCAACTACCAGTCAACGGCGAAGTATCTAATCTTAGTTAAGTCGAACTCATTGCATCCCTGAAAGGGCGCTACTCGACCCCAGCTCGCGTGGTAATTACCTTGACCCATGCCGATCACTAACCAGGGCTGTACACCATCAGGTATACCCACTTGGCGCCGGTACCACTCAGCAGCATGGCTCTGATGGACTCGAGACCTCGTATATAGAACGTGTGTTCGTCCACTCTCTTGTGGAACCAGGCGTTGTGCACTGTTTCTTCCTCGTCCTCGAGCTTCTTGAGCTGTTCAAGTTACTCTGTGTTGCTGTATCCAGCCGATTGATTATCTCCCATAAAAGGCCGAGCAAAAGCACACAAGGACTTTCACAATGCTACGCATCGCTGCCCTTCTCCTCAGTGCGGTTTACTCCGTTACCGCGGCGCCAGTCGAGCTTCAGTCGAGAGGTATGCATCGTGCACCCACAGTGACGGCGACTTTGACTAATACTCCTCAGCTGTATCGGCAAACATTCTAGACCAGCTCCAGTTCTTCTCTCAGTACTCAGCCGCTGCATACTGCCTTGGAAACAACAATAGCCCCAATACAAAGGTCACCTGTCCACAAGGGAACTGTGCCCGTGTTGAGGCAGCAAACACCAACACTCTCACCGAGTTTGAGAACAGCCTTTTCTCTGATGTGACTGGTTTCGTGGCCACTGACACGACCAACAAGCTCATTGTCATCTCCTTCCGAGGTTCGAGGAGTGTACGCAACTGGCTCACCAATGTCCAGTTCCCTGTCCTGCCAACCACCATCTGCAACAATTGCACAGCATCAGCTGGCTTCTGGAACAGCTGGCTCGAGGCTCAGTCAAAAGTGCTTACTGCCGTTACCAAGGCAAAACAACAATTCCCAGACTTCAAGATTGTAGCAACTGGCCATTCGCTTGGTGGTGCGCTTGCAGGCTTGGCTACCGGAGTACTCCGCTCCCAGGGCATGACTGTCGACCTTTACAGCTATGGCGCTCCGAAAATTGGTCTCGAGAACATCAGCAGCTATCTAAGCCAGACCAACCGGGGTGCAACTTACCGCGTCACCCACAAGAACGACCCTGTGCCCAAGCTTCCTCCTGCGCTCCTGGGCTACCGCCACTACTCGCCCGAGTACTACGTCACAAGTCCCAACGACGTTCAGCCAACCACCGCAGATATTAATGTCCTCACTGGAACTCTGAATCTCAAAGGAAATGAGGGAGACTTTGGCGTAGATGTCGACGCCCACTTGTGGTACTTTGGAGATATTAGTGCTTGCGAGGGTCAACAAGGTATTGAGATTAAGCAATAGTTGTGATATTAAAAGATGCAAAAGTAAAATATCGAAGAAGCAAAAAAATATAATAATGTTCTACCTCTAAACCTTCATGCCTGAGACTTTGACCTTGTCAGGCTCTCCCTCCTCATTCTGGTACAGCCGGTTGACCTGAACCTCGCGCAGCCACAGGCGAAAAGATTTATCAAGTGTCTTTTTATTCATAATTGCACAGTCCTTGATTTCTTCAGAGCTGAGGTACTCGATTGCTTCCATATCACCTCCTGCAATGGTAATCGCGCGCTGCAGCAAGATGCAATTCTTCTGGGTGTAAATAGCGCGGTACACAGCCTCCTCAATGCTAGCCCCAAACGTTGTGAATCCATGCTTGTGCTGTAGAACGACAGGATTATCCATTCTTAGATGGGACGCGAGTGCTTCTCCTAATTCGGCATTTTTGATCAGCAGGTCCCGTTCAGTTGGTGCCCGCCCGGTTCCGTACAGCCTCTCCATATCGAAGACGGATGCTCCGCCTTGGCCGAGGAAGCCCGCCATGTGGAACACGGGACGCACCGGATGCGGTGCCCTTGCACCGAGGCCAATGGTAAAGGGGATGACGTCTTCGGAGTGAGAGTGTACTACACAATTGGCTTTTGGGAACTTCCGTAGTATCTCGCCGTGGATGAAGCGCTCACTGTAGCCCTGCGGCGCATCCTTGTCCACGGGTGTCGAGTCGTGCACCCAATACGAGTTGAAATCGCTGAGGTTTTTGACCAGGGCTGGCGCGCCGGGGTCGTAGGCAGCGATTATATATTGGTCTTTGTTTAGTGGATGTCTTACGGATATGTGACCAAAGGCATCAACTAGGCCATGGTGGTGTAAGATGTGGTTTGCACGGATGAGCAGGCGCAGTTGCTGTTGGAGTTGGGGCGGTATAGACATTCTTTTTGGGCGTGTTAAAAAGTCTGAGCGGGAGTGGTTTTTCGAACGGCGTCTCTGTGAAACACAAGTCTGTGACGAGGCTGAGGATGTTGTTGTTGTTGTTGCTGCTGATGTTGATGAAAGTGATGTTGCTGACGATGACGATGATGATGGTTGTGGGACGATATCCAATCGCAACAATGAGCGACCTCGGGTTACACTTTGCTCGCGAGTTCTACCTTGTGAATGAAGGGATTCCACCGAACACGCTTGTGAATGAGACGATTGTTGCTGGTATGTTGAGACTGGGGGTGGTGGAGGGGGCCTTTGCGGCGGCGGTAATGATCTGCGCTGTGCAATAGTATCCACATGCGAATCTGCCCTTTCTCGCAACAGACTATGCTCTCGGGACTTCAGGCGTTGGGGAGACTTGGGAGGTATCTCCGGTATTTTTGGTGGCTCAAAATCGGATAACAGAATAGATAGCGGCTCGGGGACTGGGGGGGAATGCCTTCCAGCGATGCAGCGATTACACAGTACCATGGATCTATCCAGCACTTGTTTCTGGTGCGACTGGCCAAACACAGTGTGCGAATGGTCTTCAACTTATGCAGTCTTGTCACAAACGTTTCAAGGCAGTGGTAGAAATAAATAGAAACGTTTGAAACCGCGGGCGCCCTGAGATACTGAGCTCGAGCGTCTGATCCATTTCTAGTCCTCATAGCGCTGCCATTGGACTGTGACATCAGCACAAGCGAGGATCAAGCCTGGCCGCACAGTTCAGGTATATTTCATGAAACATGAGACACAGCATGTGCAGTGTGACATGGTGGCTCATAACGCGCTGGAGAGATTGCGGGGGGGTCTAGACAACTACTCCTGAGGGGACCCGAAGGTTAGCCGCATTGCCCCGTTCGGATGCGCATACCCCACCCGCTTCCCTTGAGCCATTATTCAATATGGTCGTGTTCCTGGTAGGAAATATGCTACAGTAGCCGTCCAAAGGATTATGCAAAAATTCCCCTCTTTGCACCTCCCGCAAGTCCCTAACATCCTCCTTACAACACGTTTGATCTTCCACTTTAGAAATGGCTGGTCGATACCTCATTGCTGGTATCACGGCAGCTGTAGTGGCGTTCTGGTACGACTTCAGAAGCTGGCAACGATTTGGTACTAACATTGCCCTGGTTTTGTGTGAAAGCTGAAAGCTGAAAACTGACAACTCGCAGGGACAGGTGGGACGCCACCAACGCTACAAGGATATCTCAAGATACGGCAATGGGGGCTCTACTTGCTCTTCACACGGCAAAACCTTTTGGATTCCTCACCAATTGTTGACATAGGAGAATCATATATCAAGCCAGAAAGAATATCAAGCCGCCCCGGGCGTCGGCCAGAACTCACGCGTTGGACGCTTCCGCAACGCCAAGTACCAGAAACTATAACAAAAGCCGCATCTGCTGCACTCCACAACCTAATGCAAGAGTTTGCCACCAGCTCACCCTATACCAATTATATCGAGACTCGAGCTAGCAAAACCGAGGGTGGGACCGGAGATGCTATCTATGTCAAGCCAGACGTCCCGACTATTAACCCAGTTGCACACAAGATTTTCTACGAAGTTGCCCATGTACACCCTGCAGAAAATTCTCTGCACGTTTATGTTAGCCCCCGGGATGCAAAGCTAATCATGAAACGGGGCTGGGGCCAGCGTTTTCCAGTGACATGGCTTGCACCACCGAGCTGGATCATGGTATACGCACCAAGGGACGAGAACGAGGTCAATGTTGTACGCGAGATAGTTAGAGCCGGGGTGTGCTATGCTGTGAGCATGAACATCGATGCGGCTACGTAGTAGACTGTCTGCTGGGTCGTATCTCAGCTTACACCGACATAGTTTTTACGAGATTTCTTGAATGTCACTGGAAGCGATACCGATCACAAAGTTTCTAGACTTTCTGTAAAATACAAACTAGCCGGAAGTTCGGTCCCTGATCTACGTATCATAATTCTCCGCTCGTGCCGTACCGGATGTGCGGCGATGACGAAGAGGAGAACCGATCGTTCTATGCTATTCTCGGCTCCAACGCCATCACCCGTTACACCTAAGAAATCATCTATATATACTCGTTTTGCGAAATTCGGTTTTTTTTCCTGACGAGTTTGCGAAATAATATACCCGGACTCGTCTTCTGTATCACCAAGTGCCGTCTGACATCTTCTCACTAATACCGTTTACCGATAGCTCAAGATAGAGGATAAGCTTGACCATAGATCCAGCGATGAAGATTATCATCATTGGTGCAGGTTGTCCAGCACCATAATATTACCACCGAATCCATGCTGACACCCTTCAAGGACCTGCCGGATGTGCACTTGCGCACGGCCTCAAGAAAGCCGGAATACTCTTCAGCATATACGACAAAGGGGCAGACGTCTACCGACATCGTCATTGGGCCTTCACCCTCGGCTGGGCACGACCATACCTATTCGACCTGATTCCCGAAGATCTCAGTGCCCAAATCAACTCTTGTCAAGTGGACCCCTACGTAGACTGCGCAGCAATCGGTGAAGACCGCATTGTGATCTACAACGGCCAGACAAGAGAAGAAGCATTTGCCTTTCCAATTCCCCGAGCACGAGAAATCAATATTCGGCAGTTGCGCGTGTTGTTGGCTGAACAACTCAAAGTTCAGTACGGGAAGAGTTTCTCGCATTACGAGACAAAAGAGAACGGTCAAGTCAAAGTCTATTTCGAAGATGGCTCAATGGATGAGGGGGACCTGCTCGTAGGCATTGACGGTGCCATGTCAAAAGTACGCCGCTGCCTTCTCCCTCGAGAGGGTAACATGGAAACCCTGCCATTCGCACTCATGAATTTCAATGCTTCGTATACTGCTGAGCAGGCAAAGTTCATCAAAGAGCGTCTTCATCCTCTAGTAGACATAGCCATTCATCCGGCCGGCCATTACATTCGTGCCAATGTGCTTGATATGCCTGACGAAAATGACGCTAGTACCTGGACGTTCCAGATCCTGTCCACCTGGCCGCTGAAGTATGTTGAGGATCACGACAACGATGGGGACCGCGTACAGAGATTAAAAGCACATGTCAAAAGAGACGGCTGGGCTGAACCCTATAAAAGTGCCATTGAATGGATACCCGACGAGACACCCGTGTTGCGGGATCAACTCAAGATCTGGAAAACAGTTCCATGGGATAACCAGGGCGGGAGAGTAACACTGTGCGGCGATGCAGCACATGCCATGACTTTTCACCGCGGTCAAGGTGCAAACAATGCCTTCTACTCGGCCCACTGCCTTGTCGAAGCTATCAAGAGTGCAAACGCTGGAGAGGCAACAATCAAGGATGCTATTACAGCGTACGACGAGAGCATATGGAAGCGGGGAGCACACGAAGTTCAAATTTCAAAGGCGCAAAGCTTCTTCACGCATGATGGCCTGGATAACTTTATCCACAGCCCTGTCATGAAACTTGGAACAAAGCCAAGTCATAATGCGAAGAGCGAGGGTTACGAATAGGCTTGGAGGTTGAGTAGTTTTCTTTTTACATAGAAAGGAACGGGTTGAGATGGAGTCCAAGGCGATTATTACGGAATATGGATACTCTGTGGTGTACTGCTTCTTACCACTAGCTGTAGCGAGTTGCTTTCTTATTTTGTAGAATAGTCAGTTGTTGTACCTCCTGCCTGTTGGCGCTTTTTCAGTCAAGTTTTTGTTTTGACCAGGCCTCTTTAGTTAGCTATAGGGGAGATGTTATTACTACGTCCATAGTGTGTGGTTGGATATCAGACTTTCTTATGTCAGAACCATGACTTGAAAAGGCCTAGACGTTCACCTTCTCTATTAATTTTTACCGCATTCTAGTTCATAAATCAGTAATCTGTAGATATAGCTTGATGTCGAAGAGAGAAAGTGTTTTGTCTCCCGAAGTATCCGACGCAAAGAACCTCGAGAGAAAGTTCAAGATATTGCAAGTAAAAAGCAGGAGAAATTCAAATCCGTTTCACCTTGCCATTCTCACAGTGCTTAGGTATGTAAACCGCTGCGATTATGAAGATGATCTTGTTCAGTCCCTTTTTTCAAAAAATGACCGTATAGAAATCTTATGCAATTGCTCCAAAAGCTGATGGCATGTATTCAAATTTACCTTGGATATTCATACAAACCATTGAACGAGCGCTGTGAGCATCTATTTAGCCAATAACAGTCCCACTAAGTAGGGTGGATATGCTAGTACATCTAGCGCTAGGCTAGCGGGAACCGCTTCGAGCGTTCTGTAGGTTTTGCACCTAGACTACCTCAATGGTTCTTAAGATATGCATTAAGAACCATTTCTTCGTTTACGTGCGCATGAACATGCCTGAAATAGAAGAGGCTGGTTCATATGCTTTCGAATTGTCTCAAGTCGTTCCGTGGATGGAATGTCCAAATCTGCAACACCCTGATTGCATCATATGACCATGCGCGCGTGACTTGAAAACTGGGTTATTCGTCCGGGATGCGATTTCAGTTTGCATTGAGATCGTAACTGTACTTAGTTGGACAGGAAGGCGATTAACAAATATCTTTATGAAATGGATTGAAAAGTGACTATCTCTATGACGTGAAGTGTGTATGCTCTGGAACTACAGCATTGGAACGATTTCGCATCCAGTCGACTAGATGATATAAGTCCATGGTAACAAGGAGCATACCTGAAATCGACTGGCCCAAATGATACTTGAGTTATACTTGGTTTTCAATGTGGATGATCAGGTACGGATTGGAGGTGGCTGTGTATTGTATACGGAGCGGACTTTACCCAACCTATTTCAGGATTGAGAGTCATTGGTACATTATAAGAGCAGGAAAACGTAGATTATAGCACTTTTTATACAGGGAGAGAGCAGCTATAAAGTGGCCGTGATAGTCAACATGATTTCTTTGACGGAATAGCCCTCAGCAGTGTTTACTACCAGGACTCGAAAGGCCGGGTGAGCCTGAACAGGGATCCAGGTGTGTCTAAGGGGCGTGACGCGTCCAACCGCGTCTTGGTAGAACCGAGGCTGCCAAGGTGAGATCGGCGCTAGGCGTCCCTTGTCGTCAGGCCCGCATTAGTGCGGCGCCTCGAGTTTATACGAGGCCAGGCGCGGAAATGTACGGTTGGTAGCTGTCCAGATGTTCTCGATCAGCGCCGTTGTCTCTTTCTTAACACCTGCTTTCCTTTTTTCCATAGTTACGTCTATGATATTATCTCGTACTGGTATTCACCACTCATGTCCTGTATTGGCTTGCAAACCTCGGTAAACGATTGCGCATCTCGAGAGACACCATGGTGGTCAGGACTGCGACGGGAACGCTGGGCGGGGTGTCGATGAAGCACCTTTCTCTGGTAACGGTAACTACACACCCGGATTGAATGTTGCTGCCAGACATGGGCTAATGGTTACGCAGTTGACAATCCAGAACTCGGCCCTCATCCTGGTATGCACATCCCACGAGACGGGTGACGGCATTGGCCCAACCGATTACACGGACGGCCATGGAGGCAACGTACAACAACGCCAGGCTGGTGGCTGACGCACACCAGATCATGCATTATTCGAGGATTATGCCTCTGGCTGGAGGTCAAAGATATCACACAAGCACAAGCGTCTTCTTGAATGAGGTTATCAAGTTGACTATAAGCTTGACCATGGTATGCCGGCTAAGGGAAAGACAAAGTCGCAGGACATGCGCTGACGTTCCGACAGGCGCTGTACGAGATGTCGAAAACACTCCCATCCAATACTACCATCGCAACGCTGTCCCACACCTTGACGACCGCCATCTTCACGAACGAAAGCTGGAAACTCGCCATACCTGCCGTCATATACACAATACAGAACAATCTTCAGTATTTGGCTGTCAGTAACTTGGATGCAGCGACTTTCCAGGTCACATATCAGCTCAAGATCCTGACGACGGCCATCTTTAGTGTCCTGCTGCTAGGAAGAACTCTTTCAGCGCGTAAATGGCTCTCTCTGCTACTGCTCATTGTCGGTGTATCCATCATACAAGTCCCCCAGGCAATCTCTCCGTCAGACGGACCGGCGACGCAGTCCGCGCCTTTGACAAAGACACTTGAGCAGCTGCATGGTCTCGGTAACAATGTTGCAGCGCGTATGGCGAAACGATCTGGATCCTACGAAGGCATACACGAGGACCGTGCAGCGCAGGTACCGCATATGAACAAACGCATCGGACTCTTTGCTGTCCTGATCTCTTGTGCATTGTCTGGCTTAGCTGGCGTGTTGTTTGAAAAAATCTTGAAAGACTCGACAAGTGCTAAGAATACAACATTGTGGGTACGCAACTGCCAACTCTCGTTCTGGTCGCTGTTCCCATCGCTGTTTTTGGGCGTGGTTTGGAAAGACGGAGAGATCATAGCCAAGACTGGCTTCTTTGCCGGTTACAACTGGGTCGTGTGGACTGCCATCGGATTCCAGGCAGCCGGTGGTGTCATTGTCGCATTGGTCATAAATTATGCCGACAACATTGCCAAAAAC
Source organism: Curvularia verruculosa (assembly GCA_036172615.1). Lineage (NCBI taxonomy): Eukaryota > Fungi > Ascomycota > Dothideomycetes > Pleosporales > Pleosporaceae > Curvularia > Curvularia verruculosa. Next base: position 214,950 of record JAWDHC010000001.1, on the reverse strand, counting down.
TTTGCAACCTCCATCTCTATCCTCCTTAGCTGCATTGCCAGTGTATACTTCTTCAACTTCAAGGTGACGCAATCAGTAAGTCCATCTCAAAGTGCTAATAAACTACTACTGACAAGTTGCAGTTCTTTCTTGGCACTAGCATTGTTTTGTTTGCGACCTATCTTTACACCAAGCCTGAGCGAGGGATGCAGCAGTCTTCGGTGAAGATTGCCAACTTTGAAAAGACCACAGTTGAGCGATCTTACGATGATCAGGGTTATGACGCTGTACCTTCAAATCCTCAGCCGTCGCCGGGGTCACCGACGATGGAACGACACTCCCATAAACGAGATGCCTGAAGACTCTACAGCATAGATTTTGTAAATAGAGATTAAGAGACTGCCTCATGGCTCTCTGGAAAGATAGCATGTGTTCAAACGTAATGGTCAATGACTTTGTTTGGACAGACTACACATGTCGAGGCCTGCCCGTCGCAGCTTCCCCCACAGTGCCTTCTCCTTTTGCCACGACATCACTCAACGCGCTATTTTCCCGCAGCGCCAGGACGCACCTTGATTTCTCCTCTCTTCTCGCTCGTAAGGGCCTTACTGTAGCATACGTGTATTCAGCATGGGTGAACGGCCCCATCACATCGATCGCATAGACACCTCCCAATATGAATCGCATTACGATGTCCTTCGTCCCCGATTCAAACAGCCAGCACGTCTTCTTGCTCAACGGGATCATTACCGTACAACGCAATATGATGATCCCATGTATAAAGCAGTCGAAGACACGGGCACAGACGATCTAGACTTCCAGTTCGATTCCTTTGGTACTTGCGCCAGTTGAGCTGATCAGAATGTGAGAAACACTAACAGTGTATAGATGGCAAATTGCTTCAGCAAGTGCGTTCTAATCGGCAGCATCAAGCTGTACAAAGGAAAGGGAGATTGTCGCTTGCACCTGGCCCTTCCCCATTCTGCAGTAATGAAACGCTCGCACACACCCAGTCATCACACGTTACTCGCGTCAGCCATGTACACAAGAACACAGGTAAGGTTGCTCACCAATCTTCAAGACATAACTGATGATATGATAGATGAACAACGAACCAATCTCGGGCGAGACATGAACAGCAAGACCAGTAAAGACACAACATCTCTAGACAATATGGACCATACTAACTACACCCAAGCTCGATTTACTTACCGCCCGGCACAATACCAGGAGTCAACTTCCGATCCTTCGACAGACCCATCCTCTAGCCCAGCGTACAAGGCAAGTAAACGCCGTATCGAGCAGGCTACTTTGGATGTATCGCAATGCGGATCGCGGGCCAAGACGTCTAAAGGTAGTCCGCGATACGCTATAGAGCCTGACAGTCACGAGCGGAGACAATCTTACCAGCAAATAGGATATCATGGGTCTCAGGAGCAGATTCATCTCCCAGTGCCAACAGTGACTCAGAAATCGGACGCAGGTTTTCCCTACCAAGGACATCAAACACCTACGGAGCTACGGACAGGTCTCATAAGCGAACCAAACGCTCTCCCAGTGTGTCAGGGTATCCGTATTGTCTCTGTGGCAGCCTTGCCGGATCGACTTCGGGCAGTGTTTCCTTATCCGACATTCAATGCAGTGCAGTCCAAGTGCTTCGACAAAGTCTACGGTTCCGACGACAATTTTGTCCTTGCATCTCCGACTGGCAGCGGAAAAACAGTGATTCTTGAACTTGCCATATGCCGAGCCTTAGTTACGAATGCGACAGGTGAATATAAGATCGTTTATCAAGCACCTACGAAGGCTTTGTGCTCAGAGAGGCAACGTGACTGGGAAGTCAAATTCAGCAAGATTGGGCTTAAATGTGCAGAGCTTACCGGCGATAGTGAGGTCTCGGACCTCCGACATGTGCAATCCGCTAATATCATCATTACCACGCCTGAGAAGTGGGACAGCATGACGAGAAAATGGAAAGATCATGAGAAGCTGATGAGACTCGTCAAGGTTTTCCTTATTGACGAAGTCCACATACTCAAAGAGGACCGTGGCGCGACCTTGGAGGCCGTCGTCTCTCGCATGAAATCTATTGGAACAAATGTCCGTTTCGTTGCATTGTCAGCTACGGTTCCCAACTTCAACGACATCGCAACGTGGCTTGGCCGCACCTCGGTGGACCCGGACATACCAGCTCCAAGTGAAAATTTTGGTGAAGAGTTTCGACCGGTACAGCTACGCAAGCACGTTTGCGGATATGAATTTCACGGCAATAATGAGTTCGGATTCGAGAAAATGCTTGGTACCAAGATCACCGATGTCATAGCTAGATACTCCGAACGCAAGCCAATGATTGTCTTTTGTGCGACGAGAAGTTCCACGCTTAGCACAGCGAAACTGATCGCTAACTGGTGGGCTTCCAGTACAAGCAATGACCGCTACTGGACAGCACCCTCGAGACCGATTCCACTCCTCAATAAGGATCTCCGAGACACAATCGCTTCAGGTGTCGCTTTCCACAATGCTGGAGTTGACACGAACGATCGAATACAGATCGAGAAGAACTTCCTCGCGGGCGAAATCAGCGTCATCTGTTGCACTTCTACACTCGCTGTCGGAGTCAATCTTCCTTGCCATCTCGTTATAATCAAAAACACCCTAGGGTGGAGTGCGGAGGGATATCAAGAGTATTCTGACCTGGAAATGATGCAGATGCTTGGTCGTGCTGGCCGCCCCCAGTTCGACAGTACTGCGGTAGCAGTTATAATGACGCGTCAGTCAAAGGTCCGATACTATGAATTGATGGTCGCTGGTCAAGAAACAATAGAAAGCAAGCTCCACTTGAACTTGATTGACCATATGAACGCCGAGATCGGTCTCGGGACGATTCACGATCTGCCATCAGCTAGGAAGTGGCTCAAGGGTACCTTCCTTTTCGTCCGGCTACAGCGAAATCCTGAGTACTATAAACTCAAGGGCGATAAATTGGGCCAAAGTATCGAAGAGCAGGTGGATGACATCTGTTTTCGTGACATCAAACTTCTCCGAGAAAGCAACCTTGTCTCTGGCCAAGAATTCTTTAAATGTACCGAATTTGGGCATGCCATGTCGTGCTACTATGTTCGTTTCGAGACCATGAGACTTTTCATGGAGCTGCAGGCAAAGTCACCTCCCTCGGAGATTGTGAGTCGGTAGCAGTTTTTGGCTCCTTTTCCACAGACTACTGACGATCCTGCAGCTTTCGCTTATTGCACAAGCTAAAGAGTACTCCAACATACGTTTCCGCCCAGGCGAAAAGTCGCTTTACAAAGCTTTGAACAAGTCTCCCTCAATCCGCTGGCCTATACCTGTCAACTTGGATCTCCCTGCACAGAAAATATCGCTCATAATTCAGTCAGTCCTTGGATCTGCTGACATCTCGTGGGAAGGCGAATTGAACAAACACAAGACACAGTACACGACTGAGACGATCATAGTTTTCAAGAATCTAGGCAGTTTAATTCGATGCATCATCGACTGCCAGATCGTGTTGGGTGATGCTGTCAGCATTCACAGTGCTTTGATGCTCGAGCGTAGCTTTGGTGCGAGGGCCTGGGACGACAGTCCGCTCCAGCTGAAGCAAATTGAGACCTTAGGTGTGGTTTCTGTCAGAAAGCTCGTCAATGCAGGGATAAAATCTATAGAAGATCTCGAAAGCTGCGACCCACAAAGAATTGAAGCCCTAATCGGGAGAAATCCACCTTACGGCCTTCAAATTCTTGAGAGGGTCAAGTCCTTTCCAAAGCTTCACGTTTCGCTCCAAGCGCAGACTTCCACGGTGAGAGAATTTCACATAGCTGCTTACGTACTTGCTAACAAGATGTGAGATTATGAAATGCCCAAACGGAGTGAAAATCCAGATCAAGGCAGACATTGGTTTCATGAATGAGCACCAACCACATGAATTCAACAAGAAGCTCATCTACGTTTGCATCCTGCTGGAGACATCTGATGGACGTAAGGCACATTTTGCTCGTATCAGGTACGCTTTCGATATTTCTCGCTCTGTTCCATGCTTACATTTTCAGTGGTTCCAAACTCAGTACCGGTCAAACCATTACTGTACCGGTCCTCTTGACGAGCCGCGACCAGTCAATCAATTGCCATATCATGTGTGATGGCATAGGTATGCATGAAGTACCCTCCAACACAAAACCAACTGACCTTTGTTAGCTGGCAGCATGCGTAGTGCCACAGTGAGACCCCAGATACCTTTATGGATGCACTCGTCACCAGGACAACCTCCTCTAGATGTATCAGCCCCAAACCAGTCCAATATGTCAAAGACGCGCATTGAGAATATCGGAGCAACTCGAGAGCCAACTACTGCTAGTGATGATTTTGACGATGATGGTCTTGATGATGACACACTCGTGAAAGCGGCTTCTGGAGATCTCGAATTTAATCACATAGAGTCATACGACGATCCGCTGGCTACGATCGCTCCGGTCAAGAACGCAAAAACCAACTCAATCAAGGGAAAGGTCACGGTAAAGAGTCGGAATCTCACCAAGCAACCTGATTCTATTGTCGAAAATATCACTCGGGGCGCGGTGCAGCTTCCAAATGGAAAATGGGCTTGCAATCACCCTTGCAAAGACCGTGAAGCGTGCAAGCACTTATGTTGCAAGGATGGTATGGATAAACCACCTAAGAAAAAACAAATGATAAAGTCCAGCCAGCCAAGAGATACACAGCCACAACTGCACCAAATGCTCCTGCCCGCAAAGAATAAGCAAATGCAAACAAGGCTTCAGCTCACGGCACCTAAACGGAAGGATTTGGCTGCGATTGAGGAGTTGGATCTTACTCAGCAAGAAAAGAGACAAAAGGTAGGTCAAGTTACAAACGACCCTGAAGAAGGTTGCAAGCCACGGAACAAAATCAAGGAAAATGGACCACCCTCTGATCTTGACTTCTTGTCGCATGCGGAGCCTTCATCCAGTTATTTTGGGCTTCATTCGCACAAATCTATCTCTACGAATCTCTTCGTGCCGGAGCAAGCTCTCAATCCGAGCGATTACGGAAGTACACAGTTTCATGAGGGATTGGACTCTCTCCAGCGGTGTAATTCGCCACTTGCGTTTTACGATTCGCAGCCACATAACAACCTCATGAACTGTGAGCTGATTACTGCTGGCACCTCTCCAAGATCGGATACATTTGGTGATAACGATTCGTTGTTTGGGGACGCAATGATTGGTCTGGCCGATTCTCACACTCTCCAAGCTAACAATGCAAATGAGACTGACACAATGCAAAACACCAAAGAAAGTTTGGACTGCGACACCAAAGAAGGTCTCAGAGAGCTACAATGGACAGACAAGAAAACCAAAAATCTCAAGACCGACACAGATGCCATTTTGGTAGACGCCCTTTGTGACGAGATGGAAGAAAACAATGCTCCGAAGATGGGATCTGTATTGACCCGGCTGAACCAAGGCCAGCAGGTGCCGATGATAGCAGACGGCACTTTCACCTTGGCGAATATGATTGACAAGCCTCTTAACATGGCCTCATCAGAACAAAAGTCTGTACCTGATGCTTTCAGAGACCTAGAACCGTGGCTATTTCAGGAGTTCGGCGACATTGTAGAGTTTATTGATGAGTGAAGAACCAGTTTCGCCCTTGCGCCGGGGCAGTGTGAGGGAACAATGTAGTCATGTAATTACCCAGATGCATCGTTACCTAAATTGCCCACCAAGCTCATCATTATTTCTGATTTGAGCGCTATCTTCGCCATTGTACCTCGAACAGAACTCGCCAGAGATTTTGCACAACGGTTTGTAAAAGATAATTGCATTGATCTTTTTGTCGCTTTAAAAGGCGTTCCTGTCTACCACTCTCCAACATAACACATAATTCAGACAAGCTTCTCCACTAGGCTACGCATAATCCGAACCGACTTCTTCGCTAACAAGGCATCGTTTTTGAGCTTTCCATAATCACAGAATATGCACTGACTTCTTCTAAAATGGATGTATCAGTCACTCCTCCGAACTCTGTTGGAGAGCTAAATATCCGATGACTTAATGATTCTGAAGCAGAAGAAGCGACAACAACCACTCCTCCGACATCTGTAGGTTCTTCTACCTCAGGATCGCAAGCCTCAGGATCACATTCCTCAGGATCACACGTCTCAGAATCACATGCCTCAGAATCGTCAGGTCTTCGGACGGCTAGCTCTCCAACACCTGTATCTTTCGAGGGTCAGGATGATAACAGCCGACGACGACAACTACCACTACCACCACCACTACCACCGCCACTCACTCTATGGCTGTGCACCGATTAGTGGCATTGTGGAAGGGCTACAACCGGTCTCTGCGCTCCATCCTCCGTCGTCACTTGTCCTGGGCTTGATGGTGATTTGGGCCCAACTCCACCTTCTTTCATCGGGGATGTTGAACACCCAGACGGTTCCGAGTCAGTAGTAACCTGTGGTCATTGTAGAACTCACGTTGAAACTTTCGAACAGAACCGGATTGACATGATTACTACCGATGCCGATACTGCCCCCCTTTCTGGCTACCGCACCCAACTTTGTCACATCTGCATCCGTGATGAAGTCGAACTCTACTGGCTCCGCCAAGGTACACCACTGCCGAGCCAGAACAGCACGTTGGGAATGGCACGCCAATGGCCTATGGCAAATGTTGTCCAGGATCTCTGTATCTGCGAAGAGAACTCCGTCGCTCGGTTCGCACGCACGCACTGCCACTCCTGCCGTATCGCCGCCTTCCTTCATGACGTACACGCTAGATGGCAAATTGCGGAACAAGTTCTCCGCCACCATAACAGAGCTTTCATAACCGGCAAACGCCAGCACCGCCTTAACGAGGACCTCAATGCACCTGAGAACCGCGTCTCGGCCGCCACAGTCGCCAGTCGTGTGGCCAACGGCATTGGTCGCATGTGCCCCTGTGGCGAGAAGCCTAAACGGCAGAGCACACCAGAATATATCACTTTCTGTATGGGCTGCTCGGGTGTCCGCATCGATCCCCAGCATTTGCCGGCGGATTTGCAGCAAAGTCTTGTGCTTGCATCGTATGAACGACGTCTGACGCTAAGGAACCCGAATCGTAATACTAAGGGTCCTGCAATGGCGAGAAAGGATCCCAACTATAGGGTTGACACCGAGTGTGGGTGAATGGGACCGGATCCATGGCTTAATGGGCATTGAGCTGATGATATTGGATAGAGAGATATTGGGTTTGAGATTTTATGGGATCTTGGAGGAAGGATAAGCGGTATACTGTAGGCGGAGTTCTTTTTCTTGAGAAGTTAAAGACATTTTTCCTATTTTTCCTTTGCTGACTGTTAGATTACTTTTAGCGACTTAAAAATGCAAATCTATAAGGTCCCTTCGTGTGGGGCGAGACACTTACCGAAACCAGGCACTCCCTAGATACTTCGACTTGAATATAAATTTACAACTCAACAACGTTAACTCATAGTCTCATTATCTCTAAAAAGACATACAACTTCTTCTAAACAACTCTTCCTGTCGCGAGCATAAATTACGGTTTTGTGGCTACTGTTACGGCTTGACTACGAATGACGATACTATCTCTCCACGTGTGGCCGAAAACTCCAAGTGCCGGTATGCCGGTGATGCTCCCACTGCAACAAATTCAATCCTAAATGAGAAGCATAAGAACTCTTGGGACAGAGACCTCGACTATGACAGTTTCTCTGTGCTAATGTCCGTGCCTGAGTAGTGAGACGCACCCTGTCGTGGGACAATCTGGAGGCACTTTAAGAGTAAGCGGCTTTTTTATTCTAGACGTATGGAAATCTTCTATATTCTACTAAAAGTAATTTTCAAGCCTGCAATAGCAAGCTCTCGTCTTAGTAAATACAAAAAAATACGCGGGGTTGATGCATTCGCGCCTAATTGTAAGAAGCCTACTTCTTAAGCGATGATCTGGACCTACGCCATACAACACTACTATCGACTCTGCTAGCTAATTAACCTTTTAGGATACTTTCCCCAAGTTTCCAAAGGTTGTCACAGCAAATCGGAAGTCACTACTAGCGCTGTGGCAATTGTGGCGCGCATATTCATGCGTTATTGCCAACCTGGTCGGTACTTTGGATCAAGCCGCTTCTATCTCTAGTTAGTATAACCCCAAACGTCTTCCTCTGTGTACTGTATTTTTACGTTAGCAGCCGTCTGTGGGTCTTCAAGCCTATGGCTGTGCTGATACCATCATATGATGAGCTGACTAACATCAGTCCCTCGTAACCTCTGTACGAAGCTGCCTGGAGTGCGTTGCTGTACTCTCCATCCTGCATGTGGGCCTTGGCGCCCTTCTCGAACGGTGAAACGCTTTAGATTGTGACTGGCCGACTACAGCATTGCTGAGTTAGGCGACGTGGAATGCTTTAATTAGCGGTGCAGGCCACGACTTACCCCGCTCTGAGAGACAGGTATCGGCTGCCTTTTGCACTCTTTGATATCAAATCTAACTACCTTAGACATTTATTTCAATACAATACTTTGTTTAACATATCCTTATTAATACAACTGGAGTCCAAAACCGCTTTGAAGATACCCTACTATTCAACTCGGCGATGTCAGCCCCCCCGACTACAGGGAACCCCAAGCATGAAATCTTGTACAAAGCCCTCTCGAAAAGATTGCAAAAATTGAAGCTTGACGGGCGAATTGAAAATGCAAAGGAGACTTCTGGTTTCTCGAGTCAAATCCCGGTTGAAGCCGAACATCCATACGCACTCCTGGATTCATGCATGAAGGGAGAATACGACCATGTAAAAAGATATCTCCAGGAAACAAAAAATCCAGGACTCCTCCTTAATGGGGTTGATGAGAACGGGAACACGGCTCTTATCTCTGCTGCATCAAGAGGAATACCCAAAATAGTTGAATTGCTTTTGGAATTTGGCGCAGACATCGACGCCCAAAACCACCATGGAAGAACGGCTCTTATGGAGGCTGTTTTGTGGGGTCACCTGGAAAGCGTCAACTATATCCTAGACAAAGGTGCTGCCTGGTTAGAGGACAAGGATGGAAACAGTGCTGTTGACTTATCCAAAATGAATGAACGGAATGAACAGGAAAGATGGGAGCGCCTTCAAAATGAGGATATCCAGCGACCATATGTATCCAAGAACTGTCGACAGCAAATAGCCGATTTGTTGGAGCCTAGGGAGCCGGAGCCATTAAAAGACTTTTCTACTCAAATCGAAGTTGCAAAAATCTGCGCCAATGCATTAGTATTCAACAGAACTCAGGCCTGGTCGATATCTACACAACCCGGAATTGAATGCAATCATCTGGCCGACACGATCTTCGAGGTTCCCACAAGGGGATGGGATAACGTGATGAGCCATATGATTTGGAAAGATATTACTCTACCAGCTCATATTGGAACATTAAAAAGTTTATTGGATTCAACTCTTTCAGGAGCATCATGTCATCACTTCGATAATGCAATATTGTCGATCTGCCCGGTAGATAGGAACATCCTTAGACTTACTGCACATGTCAAGGAATTCCTACTACCGAAATCGACGAAAGCTATGGCTTGCATCAAGCTTGATGGGCACCCGAATCAGTACACTATGAGCGGAACTTCACACTCGACTTTAGGGGCTGGAGTTATAACTAATAAGAATTGGACTAAGGAGGTTATGCGTATCGCGAGTCACATAGGTCACGATTTTGGATCTAATCCCCGAGGTTGGGCGTGTCACGCAGAACTACAGGCCATAGCGGGGTATATCCATTGGTATCTGCCTCAGCTTGGAATTCCGTGGAACAGAATAACAGAGCATTGTTTTTTTCCCTACCCGTATCAAACCAGCCTCCGCATGGTGTTGATCCTCGTTAGCCGGGAGATGTGTAGCGTGTGTCAGCATTTCGTAAAGGCTATCAACAATATCACCTCGCAAAGATTTGGATTTACTTTTGATGTTAGAGACGGGTCTCCCAATGGACGATATAGCACAATTATAAGAAACCACGCGCTATCCAATATTATAGAGGCGTCTTCTCGTTTTGTCTGATGGCGGAAGCATGTAGAATTCGTAGATAGCGAATAATTTTCGCATGTTCAAATCAATTTTGATCAATCAATAAGCGTACACAGGATGCTGTGTTAATCTGGGGTAATCAAGGAAACATTGAGCGTGTATGGTGTTACAGGAAGAAATTCTGACTGTTATGCCAATTCTAGCAACCTTTTGCTAATTTTACTTGCTTCAAGCGCCTACTAAAGCTTCCTATTAGATGATGCAGTATAACTCTAGTCCTAAATCATTTAAATCTAGCTTAGCTATAAGAAAGGATGATATTATAATATAACTAGTATCGATAAATAAGTCTCCAACTGTAAGAAAGAGAGACATAAGGTTGCAATAAAGATATGTATTAAAAGAATATACGAAACCAGTGCCAAGGAGTTCTGCCTTCCTGCCACAAAACAAGCCTCCCACACGTCTTACACATAAGTTTTGCAGCTGGCGAAAGTCAAAGTATGTATATATCTTGAGTAACGAATAACTGTATGGTTAGCAATCCCATAATTTGCTACTAGCATGTACGAGAGTCTCATCTCGGACAGTCTCGGACCCGCTCAAGGCTTAACGTATGTATCTAAGAGTCTGTCAAGCCGTACAAAGACACATAGAGATTGTATCATAAGCGAGACACTAGGGTATCTTATGCCGCATTGCTGTTATGTGAATCGATTGCTCTACAGAGAGTATTGACAGCTAAGGTGTAGGCCGTACAGAAATGCCGTAATTAGCTTAGCCGTATTCTAACTGCGTCTTGATATAGCTACCTGACTACCAATTAAGGCTACGGCTAGGCATCCCTCGCTCGTGTTGAAGGAGAGGAGAGTAGTACATTTAGAGGCTTTTGTAAAGTTTTGCAGCAATGTCGGAATTAGTTCGAGTATTTAGTATATATTGTGGTGTAGTAGCTGTCGGAGTGGTAGCACGTGACTAGACTGTTAGTATATATGGGGATTTCCTTTCGGAGTAGATAGGCACCCTTCTTCACTTAAGTAATTACTGGCGATTACTGCTCGACTGCCTGATCGCGGGTTGTCCTCTTGATCTTCTCGCGCGCGCGTTTACCTATCGTGCCACAATATACTTGTAACAGAATGACTACATTCTACTGGAAGCTAAGAAATGTCACACGCCCTGAACGGCACCCTAGACACATCATATGTCCATGCACTGCTGCAACACAGTGCCGATACTCGGGAGGAAGCCATAAAAGCGGCTGCTTTTGAAGCAATACCCATTCGCCATCAACCGCAGCATATGGCAGTTCTTGGGCTGGAATGGCAGTTGTGGTAGCGACAGGATCCAATGGCAAAGAGAAAGCTCTATTGTTAGTGTAGAGAGTCCGACCATCTGGCGAGAATGCCATGCGAGAGATAGGCCAAGGCTGATCTTCTCGCAAGCTGCGGCAGTGGCCTGTCGCTGTCTCCCACACCCGCACTGTGCTGTTGGACGCTGAGGCGACCAGCCGCCCGTCTGGTGAGAACACTACCGTTCTGACCCAGCTCAAATGGCCCCCCACCGCGATGCGACACTGGCCTGTTGCTGTCTCCCACACCCGCACTGTCTTACTAGATGCTGAGGCGACTAGCCGTCCATCTGGCGAGAACGTCACCACCCTGACCCAGCTTAAATGGTCCTCCAGCACGGTGTGACACTGGCCCTCCGGCGCGCTGCGAAACTGGCCCGTCGCTGTTTCCCACACCCGCACTGTCTTGTCGTACGATGCTGAGGCGATAAGCTGCCCGTCTAGTGAGAATACTACTGCGTTAATGTTTTCGGAATGGCCCTCTAGTACGCTGCGACAGTGGCCTGTCGCAGTCTCCCATACCCGTACTGTTCTATCCCGAGATGCTGAGGCGACTAGATGCCCGTCTGGTGAGAACACTACCGCCCTAATCCGGCTTAAGTGTCCCTTTAACACGCTGCGACACTGGCCTGTCGCAGTCTCCCATATCCGCACTGTGCTATCATCAGATGCTGAGGCGACTAGCTGCCCGTTTAGCGAGAACACTACTGCGCTAAGCTCTTCTAAATGGCCCTCTAGTACGCTGCAACACTGACCCGTCGCTGTCTCCCATATCCGCACTGTGCTGTCATCAGATGCTGAGGCGACTAGCTGCCCGTCTGGCGAGAACACTACTGCAATTACTCCTCTTGAGTGTCCCTCCAGTACGCTGCGACACTGGCCTGTCACTGTCTCCCACACTCGCACTGTGCTATCATCAGATGCCGTGGCGACCAGCTGCCCATCTGGTGAGAATACTACCGCGCTGACTGAAGCTGAATGGCCCTCTAGTACACTGCAACAGTAGCCTGTGGCTGTCTCCCACACCTGCACTGTGCTGTCGGCAGATGCGAAGGCTACCAGCTGTCCATCTGGCGAGAATACTGCTACATCAATCTCTTCTAAGTTGCTCTCTAGCACATTGCGACACTGACCCGTCGCAGTCTCCCATACCCGCACTGTTCTGTCCCAAGATACTGAGGCGACTAGCTGCCCGTCTTGCGAGAACACTACTGCGATTACTCCTCTTAAGTGGCCCTCCAGCACACTGCGACACTGGCCCGTTGCTGTCTCCCATATCCGCACTGTCTTGTCGTGCGATGCTGAGGCGACTAGCTGCCCGTCTGGCGAGAACACTACTGCCCAAACTGCATCTGAATGGCCCTCTAGCACACTCCTACATGCATCCCACTCTGCATCTCTCCCAGAAATCACCCTCACTGTCTGTGGTACCTGTTTAATAAATGTCTTTTGTACAACGCTTGACTCTGGCGAGAAAAGAAGAGCTGAAGAATAAATCTGAAGCGGGGCTTTACCGAGTATTGGTACAAACCGCAGCACAAATCGGACGGCATCGTGGAGGAACTTCGCAACGGGACTATCAGATGGCTTTACTTAGGTTAGCATGAAACACGATAATTAGATAGAAATTCTCTACCGTCGCTAGCGCTTGTAGCCTCGCCAGTAGTCGCACGCATAGACTCGCTTCGTTGAGTAGGCTCATAGCCTCAAGCCAGTGAAGGAGGTGTTTCTCAAGAAAGCAGTGCGTGGCGTCTCCGTCTTCAACACTGCGCCCGCTGCGCTCGAGATGATCGACCCAGTAGCGGCATGCGTACTGCAGCTCAGGTAGCAGGTTTCGATTTATCTTCTCCTCATCGATGTCTCTCCGGAAAGTGCCAGGATCTGAAAGATTGCACATATCTTGTCGAAGACCGCTTGGCGCCGCCGACATAAGCTCAAGACAGCAATGCGCTAGCTTCTCATGCGTGCTCTTCTCGTCTACATAGAACCTATCGTCGCCGCATCTCTTTCTATCGAGCAAAAAATCACGGAATGATGGATGGTGTAGGCGGACTGGCCAGCTTCTATTGGTTGGGATGTCAAGAATCGCGTGGAGGTCTTCTAGCGTCGGCTGAACCCCTTCTGTAATGTCAAGAAGCTGATCTAGAGACTGTACAGAGAGAGGAGAGAACATCACTGCTATACTCCCAATGATATATCGAAGTGCTCTACATTGCTCCTCTTTTTCTTCGTCTGTATAGTCTTGGATCGAGTTCTGTAGCACTGTAGTATAGATCTCGTTAAGGTGTCTCTCTGGGGCGACAGAGGTGGTATCTCTGTTACATAAGATTGTCTCGAGTCTCTTTGCTGCGAACTGTTTCCCTGCTTGGATAAAGCGACACGCTGTTGCAGCCCAGATAAAGAGACCCCCTGCACTCCGAACCAGCTGCACGACGATCTCTGCACCTGGCCAGCCAGCGCGCAGACAGCGTTCTTGTGCAATGAGCTGGAGATTGTATTCTAGGAAGAGGGCTATATCATGGTCAACGATAGATCGCGATATGTAGTGCAGCACAACGTCCTGGTGCTCCGTCTCAGGAACTTGGCGGAATCCGTGTCGGATCGGCACCTCTGGTCTGCTTGTCAGCAATACCCGCAGTCGGACCTTCGTTAGTGATCGAGCTTCAGCCAGCAGCTGCACGATAATGCGGATATTGCTGTCGTTGTCACACTCGTCAAGAGCATCGACGACTATGATATATATTCTTTGCCCTGCTTCTGTCTCTTGCAGCTTCGACAGCGGGCGGAGAACAAGGTGCTGCCACTGGTCGTGCAGAGACTGGCTAGCAATATCATCGCGCTCTGCAACTGCGTCGCTAATGCGCTGCTTTAATGGTGGCACATTGCGCGCAAACTGCACCGCAAGGCTCGTCACGAACTTACCGGCGTGGCCTATGTCGCCGCCGCCGCGGGAGAAGAAGAAGCTGGCCGCCAGGCACTGCTTGTCATGGTACCTACGCGCGATTGTCCGCGCAATTGTCGACTTGCCCGTGCCCGCCAGGCCGCTCAGCCAAAAGATGCGCCGCTTGTCTTGCCCATCCGCCCAGCTGTATATCTCTTGTAGCAGGTCGACGCGCGTGTCAGGGAGGCATGTGGGCTCGTGCTGCTTAGCGTACGAGTTGAAAGGCGCATCCTCGGCGTATGGGAGGCGATCGAGTATGTTGGGTCCTATTTAATGTGCTTGCTTAACGTCCCGCATCTTCTACACAGCTGGATGGCCCTCGGACGGTCCCGCGACGTACCAATGTGGACAGAGCCGTTGATGCTGTTAGCTTGGACGCTAGAGTATGCGTTGCCAAACGTTACATTAGTTGCTGTAGAGGCCATGACATCGCTGGAGAAAAGCATGCACCATGGATGGTGTGCCTGAAGTAACAACTAGAGTATGTGGTGATGGTCTGCAATGATGACCTCCTCGCTCTCAGCCTGGCAGCTATGCAGCCTGTAGCCTGATGACCTTAAACAGCCACCTGTGGGGGCCAATGCTCGGGCCAGGCACACGCATGTGCTTGGCTGCTTATCGGTTTGAAAACTTTCTTGCGATGAATATACATTGCTGTTAGTTGTTCTCTGAACACGTCAAGAACAGGCGTTAGTGGAGAATAGTATAGTGTCAGTTGTGCGTTCAAGCTCGAGCGAGTCATGCTTAGTCCTAGCTACACGCCTGTCAAAGCGATATCAATTGTGGAAAGAACTGACGTTAGCAAGTACAAAATACCACTAGTATGCTTCTGGTATTTAGATAAGACTTGCAGATAGCGCATTTGGCTGTTGCACTGATCTTCAACTCTACACTACAGCGCCGCAACATAGTATGTATATAATCGACTATTGATCGGGATAGGCCTTTTATATATCGATTTCCCGCTTTGCTCTTCGATTTGTTTCTCAGCGCACTGTATAACTCAGTACATAACAAAAGCGATTCCCCGGTCGTACTAGCTCACTGCAGTCGTATTTTCGTAATCATGGCGGGTTAATCAGTATTCATTAATTGAAATCCATGAGGTAAAATCCCGGTTGATGCCCTCGCTCGCACCAATGCCATGTGAAGTTGCGGTTTTGCTGTGCTAGAAATCATTCAACAGCACCTTGCGAATCAAAACTGGAGCGCATATAACTCGACTTTGGATAGAGTGATTATTGTATGTTTGGCGTGCCCTCTCGGATCTATTAAAACGGATCTTCACTAGACACTGGCTTCAAATCAACTTGTGTAGACAATCGACGCTTCTCGGCAAAATGCGGTTGGCAAAGCTCAGTGACAAACGCCGTTGGACGCCATTGCATTTAGCGATAATGCTGTGTTACATTTCCAGTATTTGAGAGCCAGTCAATACGTAGCACGTATCTGTTTGCCGTGCAACCCCGCATCTTTTCGTCTTCTTCTCAAGCTTCCCACATTGTGAATTGACTTTAGTCGAAAGTCGACTTTCATATTCTTTACTCTGCAAAGATCATCCAAAATCTGTTGTATACAAATGGCATCAACCTTCGAGGAGTAAGTTTCATCTCTAATGGCAAACCACTTAAGCTAAAGTTCGGCAGCTTTATTCAATCACCTCAATTCACCTTCTTTGTAGGCCAGGAGGGAAAGCCCGTCGTGGTACATGCGGCTGCGATTGCTGCTACCAGTGATCAACTAGATGCACTCATCAATGGTGGAATGCAGGAATCTGACACGCGATGTGTGAGGATTGAAGATGTCAGGGTTGACGATTTCATCCGGTTCTGTGAATACGCTTACCGCGGTGACTATACGGTACCTCCGTGGGAAACACTTCTTTCAGAACCGAGCCCTACACTCTTGTCAAAACCGAGCCCTACACTCTTGCCAGAACCGAGCCCTACACTCCTGCCAGAACCGGACCCTACACCCGGCAAGAACCAGCGGATTGAGGTCGACGATGGCTGGGGGGGTTATGCTCCGGCTTACAAGAAGTATAAAAATAAAAAGGATGTTAAGAAGGGGCGAGTGGCTGCTGTCTGGGATGAGCGTAGTGCTTCACTAGAACCCGTTCCGGAACTTCTCACCAAAAAAGCCCCAGCATGCGAAGAACCTAGCGCCGAGCTGGCTTTTAAGTCTCAAAATGAACCAAGGATCTTCTCAAAGACCCTGTTACGGACTCAATTCAACTCCCGGAACTACCTAAAAGATGGCGGCCCCAAAGATCTGATCGTGCAGCACTTCGAACCCAAATCCAATAGTGCCGCAGACCAAAACTTCACGCCAGTCCTCCTCGCTCACGCAAGGCTTTACTGTTTTGCGCATCTACGTCTAATAATAGCACTCAAAGCACTGGCCCTCTACAAGCTGCATAAGACGCTGATGAACTTCAAGTTGTACAAAAAGCGCGTTGGAGACATCATTGAGCTCGCAAGATATGCGTACTCGAACCCAGATCTGCCCGATAGAAGCGATGACGGAACTATGGACGACTTGAGGGAACTGGTGATTGAATATATCGTGTGCGAGATTGACACAATCGGAAAAAGTGATAAATTTGTGAAGTATATGAAAGAGGGTGGTGAATTTGTAGGAGATTTCTGGAGAATGACAAGGGACTATGTGGCTTAATGTAGGTGTACAGTAATGCAGCTTTTACAAAGTAGAGGCCCTATATGTTTGGGTGTAGATACAGCCCATGACTTATGCAAGATCCCGCTAAATGTTCACGTGTTTTTGATTGATATAAGTTGAAGTATGCTCCATATATCTTCCTATGGTAGGTTCCTCGGCAAATAAAGATGGTCATTATTTACATGATTTGTTGTTAATTACACTACAAGCGATGCAATGCGCTAACACGAAGTAAGAAACTCCCTTGATGTAGCGACTGTGCGCTAAGAAACAAATTAAAGAGCAAAACCGGAAACTGATTTTGCTCCCGACTGTACCAAAATAACTTTTCTCATCGACTACGCTCACTGAATTCTCTCCAAATAACCTTTGTAACCTTCAACAGCACGCTGTATTAATATATATGTGCAACCAGGGCATTCTATAAATCTGCTACTCGGTGTAAACTGTACTCGTTCGCGCTACTTTAGATATTACATAAAGGTTGCTTTTACGCGGTATTCTCGCGCTTGTAACGGCGCAGGCAAGAGTGTTCGGATCAGTATCGGTAGTTAGTGTCACTTAGAGGCATATGGGAGTATGTGGGACAGCATAAGAACCTTGATTTAAGCAGACAACTATAGGCATGTACTAGAAGATAACAGAAATTTACCCTACGGCTCCGATCTTCCAGATGCTACTTATACTTCCCATTCAGGTTTCCAGCCTACTATAGGTCCGGAATAGTTCCAAC
The DNA here is from genome assembly GCA_036172615.1 of Curvularia verruculosa. Taxonomy (NCBI): domain Eukaryota; kingdom Fungi; phylum Ascomycota; class Dothideomycetes; order Pleosporales; family Pleosporaceae; genus Curvularia; species Curvularia verruculosa. Next base: position 197,232 of record JAWDHC010000001.1, on the reverse strand, counting down.
TGTGAACCGTTGCAGTTCAGGACTAGTTATTTAGCCTTAGTATTGGCCAGTGCTGGATCTGCCCTTGATCCGCTCCCGCAGCTGGTCCCAGTGAAGGAATGTATTGTTACAGCGCTTACGACTACGCTTTATCTTTACTTCATTTACAGTTACTCCAAAATAAATAATCAACACTGTAGCTAAGATTATCGGACCTCAATAGTCGCGTATAGGCTGTGGGTAGAGAGGTGTTTGAAAAATAATAATATGTTAAAAGTAACCAAAAGGATAAGTAAGGGGGAGACTGTGATACTTCAATAATAGCTTCGTTTCGGCACAGGACATTTTTCGCTAGATGTAGATGGACATTAGTCCTATGTGGAAAACTCTGCCGTGGCTGTGCTTTCTAACAGTTATAGGGAATGTTTTCTTATTATAGACAGGAAGACACAGACCACGGGCCCCGGTTCGCCTACACGAGCCCTGAGGAACGAGTTTTGGATAGAAAGGGAGTTGATTTTTCAGGTTCTAGGAGAAGGGTATACTAAGCAGACTTATCTATTGGCTGAAAGAAAGAAGCGGAAGGTGCGGGGTCGTTTCTGCCGATGTGTCGAATGATTGAATAACTTCACCACAACCCAGAAATGCTTTCCCAAGATTCGAACCCATATGGCGGCTCAGATTCGCATCGAATCCCAACTTTGGCATTGAGACAAGCTCTATGCTTTTCCTGCTGGGACATTTCGTCCAATCTCAGCCGATGTGGCGCTTGCAAACGGGTCTCATACTGCTCAGTAAAGTGCCAAAAGCAAGATTGGAACAGAAATCACAATCAAATCTGCGAGAAACTGGTTGATTTAAACAATCAGAAAGCATTTACACCCGCGGCTGGGAGGCATTGGAGCGAGTACTGTAAGGAGCAGGTATATTATTCAGCTCATTTGGCAAGACGAGCGAGTAGATTCTGAAAAACTTTATAGATTCTAGATTTCTCGAGATCCAGTACCCTGAATCCTAGTAAACTTGGAGTGTTGGTTGGGTATGTCTGAAAACCAACTGCTAATACAACACATCCATTTGTATCCATCTTCAAGCTAACACTTACAGTCAGCTACGAACCATATTGCTATCACTGTTATCGAAGAGAATCTCAGCTTGAGGATGGGATGAAATTGAACGTCTGCCGATATTGCCTTCTTACCTCGTTCTGCACCTCTTGCCAGCAAACACATCCATCAGCGGAGTGCACAGCTTTGCAAGATATTGAAGCCGATGATAAGATCTTGGTAAATCTTTACCGGCAAACGGGAAAGCATTCGGCTATTTCTTTCACTGAATTTCCTAGAAGCCAATATCGTGCTCTCTCTTCTGCGACGGGCTGGTATGACTACTACACGAAGCTCTCAGACAAGGGTGGCTTCAGTTCCAAAATGAACCGAGATCTGAGGTACCACGGAAATCACCCCAAAGAACAAGAATTTGTCGAATATATGAGATATGCTACCAACACGACAACTATTCAACTCACCTTAATTGCGGCCTTGGAGGCGATAATGCCCGATATCGGCACTCGGGGTTCGATCAATCTTCACATTATCGGTGCAGCTGAAGCTGAATTTTCCTCTGTTCCTGCATTTGAGGAGCTATTGCACATTCTACCGTCGCTGAAAGCACTTCGATTATCCTTCGTAGGTCTCAATGTAAAAACCCAGAAGCCACACACACTTCAGTGCTGCACTATGTGTACCAAGGTGGGACGGTCAATTTCCATTAACACATGGAGAGGTCCATATCATGCATACGTCGATACCGAATTCTACAAGATGCCAGATCTAGCAGCAGCCTTCCACTCGGGATTTTCGGTAGACGAACAAGCGGAGTGGTACCCAACCATCAAGTATCTTGCACATGCTCAATATCCAACACTCTTTACTGCAGCTAGATACTTTGAGATACAGGGAGAGATGGAAGTTTGGAAGAGTATGGGGGCCGAATTTGTAAAGATCCCTGAAGTAAATAAGTGGAAAGGAATGTCTCCATCACTTGCAGTGTGTGGGAAGAAGCCGAACGAGGTCATCTATTATAATCATTGGTGGTATGTTGTGAAACAAATATAATTTGGAAATACGAGGGATTATTGCCGCTACAACGCATGGCTATGCATGATTTCTTCAAAACTCCTTTCTGGCATCGATCTGCGCTTGAAGTCTGTGTAAGGAATGGGTGGCGCAGGCTGAAATCCAATCGTCGTTGAAGCCACAACTTCCAGCTGACTCCATGCATGCCTCACAGCTTCGCAGCCTCAGTGCTCAGCCTGCTCGATATATTGGCAAAAATGGAAACCTCACAGTTTTCTTTCTCCTCCAGCGACTGATTTTGTGCTTTCATCTTCAATCTGGACTTCATGCTTGAGCGAAGCATGCACCACAATGCGACTTTTATGGCGTGTAGAAGACGACATCTTTGCACTAACTTCTTTCGAGGGTAAACAACTGCCACCATACGCTGTTCTCTCACACACATGGATTGAAGGGCAGGAGGTCACATACGATGATATTATGGTTGGTGCAGGCAAAGATAAGAGCGACTTTGGAAAACTACGCTTTTGCAGTAACCAAGCCGCGGCAGACGGCATTCAGTACTTCTGGATCGACACCTGCTGTACCGACAAGTCATCTAGCAGGAGCATAAATACAACAATCAACTCTAGGTTTCTTTGGTTTCGGCATGCAGCCAGATGTTATGTCTATCTTGCAGATGTCTCTGTGCCAGGGACAGCCGATCCCCGGTTCTTCCAGTCGAGATGGGCCGAAGCGTTTCGACAAAGCGAATGGTTCAAACAAGCGTGGACACTACAGGATCTTCTAGCTCGGGAAGATATTGAGTTCTTTTCTAAAGAAGGCAAGCTACTAGGAAATAAGACGGCGTTATTACGGGAGATACATGGAATTACCCAAATTCCTATCAACGCTCTGAAAGGACAAAGCCTCGCCTGGTATAGCGTTGATGATAAGATAAGCTGGGCGGCTTCTCGTAAAGTCATGCATGAGGAGGATAGGGTGTACTGTTTGGCAGGGATTCTTGGAGTGTTCTTACCGGCGAAATATGGAGAAGGAAAAGACTGGGCAATGCACCGGCTTAAAGAAGCGGTCCAGATATTTCAAAAACCACAACAAGAAAAGAGATTCATGGGCAGCCATCGCAGAGAAGGTTGGTTAGTACAGTAGATCTCCGCATCCCCAACTGATACATCTAGCACACTCTGTCCGTCTGATCCCCTTTCCCCGCAACCCTAACTTCATCAACCCCGGTAAACTTCTCGATGAAATAGAAGAAAGATGTTCGGTGCCAGCATCCCGTGTGGCGATTGTAGGTACTGCAGGTATGGGGTAAGTTGGGTGGCGCGACTCTTGATTTGGTTATCGAATAACTGATGCCTGTCAATCACAGAAAATCGGAGCTGGTCCTTGAGCATTGCTATCGTGCTATCGAACGGTCACCTACGACATGCATATTCTGGATTACAGCTAATGATGCTGAAAAGATCAAGCAAGACTATCGTGACATCGCCAGGCGTATGAATATCGAAGGGTGTCAGGAACCAGGGGCTGACGTCCTCAAGCTGGTACACGATTGGATGTGTGCTAGCAAAATCCCGTGGGTACTTGTTCTCGACAATTTGGAAGTTGCAATCCCTAGAATCATGCGCTACATCTTACCCAGCTGCAAGCATGGCTCAACACTCATAACAACACGTAATAGGAATACGGCTCGAAAACTGGTTGCTTGGCGCGACATTGTTGTCATACGAAAGATCAATGATGAACATGCGTCCACACTGCTCGACACCAGATTAGAAGCTGATAAGTCAATTTGGGAAGATGATATAACGTTCAGTCATCTATTGCAGAACTCGATGCAAACGATGGAGTCTCTGGAGGATCTCGAAAAAGATAGAGATACAATAACGGTAGCCGACAGCAAGAAGAAAGCACAGGAATTCAAGACGCCAAACCAACACTTGCCCGTCACGGAGCAACTGCAAGATGCCGATTCAGACTGCGATATCCAACAAGACGACGACAAAATGTCTATACAGTCAATTCAATCCTCAACAACGCTCAATTCCACATTCAGTAACTCAACAATAGTTGCGAAAAGCGCCACTGTGGAACTCGAAAAGGTCTTTCAGGAAGATGAGGAGCTCATCAGCCTCTATCGTTTGGCTCTAAAAGACACATCCATGGAGCCAGACAAACTACAACGCAATGTTGCAAGACTGCTCCAATTCTTTGCAAAAGATCTGCGTCGCGAGGCAAGAGGCCAGCTTGAGAAGATAGCATCTCGTTTCGTGCAGAGCAAAGCCCAATATATAGCACAGTGTATTGTTGAACAGTTCAACGATACACCAAGAGTCTTACAACAGCAACTGGGACCGAACAATGAAGCGGTTGAAGAGCAAAATGAAACCCAGATGGGGATGGTTGAGGTTACTCAAGGTCAATCACAGGTCAATGAGCCATTGACGATGGATGATGTGGACGAAGTAGCACCTGTTGACGAAGATTACTTCGAGGACCTCGCCGTGCTTCGAGAATTCCTTGTCTGCAGTTCTGCCTTTCAGTTATTTCGAGCGAGACTTAACAAATTTGTTCTTCCAAAGGGCTTATGGGGATCAGGAATTGACTGCATTGTAAAAGATCATCCTGTCGAGACGCCGCTGTCGAGGATGAGGCGCCTTTTGTTTTCGACCTCTCGTATATTCAAAGCCATTCTAGTCATAGCTGGTTGCTTAGAGCCGCCTTTGGAACCAGGCTTCATCCGGCTCAGATGGCAATGTGTAAGTAGAAAACCAAACTAGGGATCTCATCCTAACCCGCGACATTATCTTATTTGAGTTGTTTGCAAATAGAATACTTGAGCAAAGGACTGATATCTCATAGGAATGTGGCGATTCACTCTTTGGAGATATTCAAGAATATCGTATCGGTGGAACTTCCAGGCTGATGGAGCGGATGGAAAAGTCCACTGGTGGTAAGGTTACAGCAACGTCTTACAACAAAGAGTCAACAAACCAGCAATACATCCTCGGTCCAATCATCTGGGTCCGAGAAACAACCAGGAACATGATGAGGTCTTTTATGAGGGCTGAGAAATGTAGCGATACACTGCCCCGACACAGCAGACCCAGCATAACAGTGACGCCTGCATCACCCGATATTGAGTCTCCGCTTCCAAGAGACCTTTTACTATTGGCTTGTATGAATGAGAGCCAAGGCGGGCAATTCTTACACCAGGATAGCATCGGAGCCATGTCGAACGACCGCCAACTCTTCTGTTTCATCCGAGAACAGATATCCCAAGCTCCGCGCAAACATTGGCCCTCACGCTTCCTCAAATCAGTGTCAGGAATTCACTTCACACAGGTTCGTCATCAAAAACCAATCTTTGACATACTATCATTACTTACCCTCTTCAAAGTTCCACCTCCGCCTAAACGACGACGTCGAGCCTCGCCTGCACAAGCTCTGCTGTCGCCAAGACGCATGCCAGTGCGTGCCTCTAACATCCAACACCGAGTACGACTGCCAACCCGCCGGGCCTTTAGACTTCGGGCCCCCAGTTCTACCCTCCAAAATGCTCCACTACTTCCAGCATCCTGAACTCATATCAGAAAAAGAAATGTCAATCTTCAACCAACTCCCCAAGCGAAACTGCGGTAAGTTGCACTCTACGGGGCTAGTGCCGGCAGAAGGCTGGGGTCTATACTATGAGGAGAAGTGGAATTCTGGCTTGTTGATCGCTATTTTTGTGCTTATGGTAGTTTCTGCGAGTCTGGTGTTTGGTATTTGGTGGACGGTAGAGAAGTCGGATATACAAGGCGCGTGGGGAGTTAGCTCATACATGATAACGACGTGTGCACTGGTTGTGGGATTGGTTAGTATAGCTGGTCGTGCGAGTGGGGGATGAAACACTATTAGGTTTAAAAAAGGGGAAAGATGATAATAGTTCAGTATTCGCGTTTGGAGCACTAAGTGAAACGCCTTTCAATCATTCTACTACATATAGGGAGATCTATGCAAGAGACAACATCATAGCTCTTTTCCTTTCTCTCTCTATTCTCTGACATTGGAAACAATGAGAAATCTTTACACCAAACCCATGCCAATCTAGGCCAGCCCAAAGCCCTTCGAACTACGAATAGCTAGCTGCATCTTTCTCTCCATAATCTCTCTTTCTTGGTAATCTGGCAGGTACAGTTTACCAAAGCACGTCGAACTGCTTGGCAGCGCATTTGGGGCACCTCCTATCCTCGCAATATGAAACGTGATGCTCTCATACCCCGTGACTGGTACACGGTCAGATGCTGTGACAAACTCGAGCAAGTGTCGACAATCTTCTTGTGTGTACTGTTCGACAATAGCCCAGAAAGTCTGAATAGTTGGGTGGGTAGCGTTGTAACCTTCCTCGTATTTTGCACAGCGTTTGAGGTCGGCGATGGAGATGTGTTGGGTGCCTTCGACAAGCGCACGTAGTGTTGTGGGTGTGAACAGTTGCAAGCTCTTGGCGTTGATACAAGCCAGAAAGCCCTTTAAGAAAGCCTCAAGTTGTGGAGCCACAGAATTATAAGTTAATGCCCGGACATATTCACTGACGTATTGCTTGCGGTTTTCGTTTGTTACCATATCCGTCTCTTCGTCCAGGTCTTCCACGAGACCCTGGTGGGGAAATTGGTGCTTGAGATTATGGTCGATTCTCTGACCAAAAACTTCGTAGCTGAAGACATATTCACGTAGAAATATGTCTTCTACATCGCCATCATCCCAAGATAGTAGTTCCTGAAAGCTTTCTGCAAGGTCTGGCCACCCGTCTCGGATGTATTCTATAGCGTCATAATTGGCATAATGAGTGCAGCGAGGATCTCCGTTGGTCTGAAGATAATCATAGAAAGCCAATGGAAATGTAACTGGAAGCGTGATGCCGTTGTAGACGGCGAGGCTGAAAAGGATGCCAAGCATCTCAAACTTCGACAGTGGCTCCAAACTCCCAGGTTGAAACCAAGTCATTCTTGTTCGAGGATCGATGGTGAACATTCCTGGCAATATCAGATTGCGCTTCAGAAACTAAGCTGTGGATGCTTACCATGTTGAGGCTGGAATGCATCATTGAGGATTACGCGGAAAAACTCGTACGTTATCCCGCCATGATCCACACCAATCTCTCCCTCACTATGGCCCATCTTCACCTTGAGAGGCTTGAGGAGCATCCTTTTATCTTGGCCCCATAGCTGATCCAGCGTGTCCTTTAGTGGCTCTTCTCGGCTAACATCCAAGACAAGATACTCGCTCAATGTGACTTTCAGCCGATTCTTGATGACCCACCAGTAAGGCTCTCGAAGAAACATTTTAAGCGATGCTTTCATTTGCTGGGTGCGCATTGTATGATCATAGTGCTTCATCATCTCCGAAAAGTTGATTGTGCGAAAGTATGCGACTAGATGATGGGCAGGGAACAGGGAAGGGTACTGCAGGAGGTGGAAGTTGTTGGGTTTGTTGTTCCACATAATGAATGCTGCGGGCTCATTCACTGAATTCAGACGCTCATTGAAGATCGGCATCTCAAACATGCCAGGACGTAGGTTGAGCGACTTGCATTTGGAGTCTGGAGCTGTTAGCTTATTCAAGTAGCGATGTAGCGCCTACTTACGAAGTTTATCCAGGATGATCACTGCGGTGCCCACACTGGTCCACTTGTTGGTTTCGGCTTTGCCATCCCATTCTTTGATAATGACGGTTCTCAACCACTCTATAAATGTCGCAGATATCGTCCAACCTGGGTCATCCTCAATGTTTGAACTGGGAGTTGATCTGTGTTTGGCTTCCAATGTAACATGCTCGACTACTTCCAAGTGCCGTATAAGAATATCTAGGAGTGATTCATGGGCAGCTGTAGACTTTTCATTTTTGCCATTCAAGCTCCCAATAATGTGTTCAAAGCAACAGCGTGTTCCAATCGCGCGACACAAACGACTTGCAAGACGAAGTGCAGGTTCAGACTCAAGCTCATCGATGATGTCCATGTATGAGTCTGTAAGGGCATCTGTATTGGGAATCGTGTGGGGTACGATGATCCCCCACGATCGTAGTTTTCTTATTTTTGCCCAGGTGTGTGGCAAACCTATAGGTACTGATGATGTGAGAGCGTGTATGCATATCATGACAATGTGAGCAGCTTCTTGGGCGCTGAGGTAGCGTGTTGGAGTGGCTGATGTGCTACCATTACTTTTTGTTTGCCTCGACAGACTCTCGGAAGAAACGCCTTTTATTGATGGTCTCAAATGAGGGCTTTTATGGAGAAGGAGTTCAGGAGGCGGAACAAATAAGGCTTCGAGTGCCAACCATAGACTTTCAAAAATGAGTGCACCATTCCGGTGGTTCCAATCTCGGAAAGAATCCACCAGTCCTTGGGAGTCGAGGTGCGGGAGTGGAGAGTCTTTTGAAGCCTCATTTCTATCGTGGAACGATGAGAGTAACGTCTCGGGGTCACTCAGCGTGTAGAATAATGATCGATTAATAATAGGCTTTTCTCGTCGATTGAGACGATGGCGATCACGGTCCACGACATGCTTGAATTCTGAAGGCCTCTCTTCTTCATACGGACGCACCTCTTCTTTGAGCTGATTCAAAGTTTTACAGCTCAGTTTAGACAATACAGTTACCCCTTCCTCTTCTGTGCGCTGGCTATTTGACTGTTTCTTGGGATTCGTTGAGGTCTTGAGAATAGCCTTCGTGTCTTCAATGTCGTTTGTAGAAGCTGGCCTCATTGCTCCGATCGTAAAACTCTTTCTACCCGTCTTAGAAATTGACAGCATAGTTGGAGGCCCTGCTCCTTCGGACGAAGCAGAGTCGGCACCAGTAAAAGAGTGGCTTCGTACTGTACTACTCGGAGGATGGTATGGTATTTTGTGAATCTGTTGACCATTGGGGCCAATTTGAGCCGCTGCATTACCTGAGGTTGCATCATCATGTGTCTTTAGCTTAGACTGTGAACGTTCACGGGTTATGCGGGGGTTTCCGTTCGCATGCACTGAGCTAGCGTGTTCGTTTGAGTGCGACGGGCGGTCTGCAATGTTACTTTCACCATCTGCGTCTTTTTGGGAACTATGCGTATTTTGAGAAGAGGCGTCATGCGAAGGGCGTAGAGAAGCAAGTACGGAGGCGGTATTGGGTATTTGTTTGGTATACGAATATATCATGGTGAAACTGTCGTACAAGTTCTGACCAAGAGCCTTTGGGTCCTTCCTAGCCTGTTGCCGACGGGCGAGTTCGCTCACGATGGTCCCATTCTCCTTTTTTGCTTGGCCCTGAGCATGCGAGTAGCCCTGGTCGGCCTCAATATATCCATGCTCATGTCGATGTACCTCCTGCCCTGGCGGAGAACGTCGAGAGAACTCCTGGTTTGAGCTACTCGTTACTTGCGCAAAGGCATCACCGAGTTCAAAGGAAGACGGAGGCACCTTGAGCTTGTTCGGGCATAGCCCTCGCTGCGGATTGTCTTGACCAGCAAGGTAGTGGGCTAGAGCGGTGGCGGTAAGTTGAGTAGGAGGACGGTGGGGCTTGGAAGCGTTGCGCGCGTGGGACGAAAGACAGGTGGGAGTGTTGCAGTAAACATTCTCGCAGCCATGGAGGATCTGGGATAGGTAACTGTCTGGGTCAGCACATTGTTCCAGTATGTACGAACCGAGATGGACTGACGAGCGAACGAGATGCTGGAACTGGCGCTGACGCTCCGTCTGCGAGCACTCGAGTACTCGGCGGGGGTCTCGCACCTCTACGAGATTACTGAGCAGTGCACTGTTCAAAGCACGTGACGGATGCCTTGGCAGCTCCTGTATAGACGAAGTGCTCGGGTGAGAGACGGCGTGGGGCGAGTCGCGTGCGTGCTCCGTCACTTGTGACGCAGTCATGTCATGGGCGGAGGCCATGGTCGCGGTGTGTGGAGAGAATGGTCAGCGGTGCTTGTGCAAATGTCATGGCGCGGTCGAGCTGGAAGTCGGCATCTCGTCTGATGAGAATCCAGATGAAGCTCGAGACATGCGTATAGGTAGGAAGCCGTAGGGCTGAGTAGCGGCCGGTGGGTTGGTTGCTCCTGCCATGCGGCTCTCGCCCGCTGCAGGGATACCATGTGTCAGTGGCTTGGCGCGGCCAGCTGATGTCATGGCGGTGCACTTCAATATTCGCCGCATTCCCTGTGGCCGGGGCCTTTCCACCAGTTTCGCCGTGGCCAAGATCACTCACGGTATCTGGAGCCTAGCCACTGCTTTTGGGCTCATCTTGATCACTGCCGCCTCATCCGCCCGAAAGAATTTTGCCCCCCGGCCAGTCATAAAGACCCTGAAGTCTGTCCGCGCTAGATATCAGATTCCCACACTCAACCCCACCTAATCGCCTTTATTTCTCCCCTCTCCTCTCCTCTCCCCCTCCCCTCTGACTGCGACTACGCCCATACACACGAAAACAACAGCAGATATGGCGTCGCAGGTCCCTACCCAGGCGAATATTCAGTCCACGCACCCCTTCACCTGCAACACATGCCAGGTCGCCTTCCGGTCGAGCGAATTGCAGCGGGCGCACATGCAGACGGACTGGCACCGCTACAACCTCAAGCGCCGCGTTGCCTCCCTCCCTCCTCTTTCCTCCGAAATCTTCACCGAAAAGGTTCTCGCCAACAAAGCTACCGCTGCCGCCACTGCTGCCAAAGCATCATTTGAAAAGGTGTGCTCCGCATGCCAGAAGACATATTTTAGCGAGAATGCCTACAACAACCACCTCAACAGCCAAAAACATCGCATGAATGTGGCAAAATCTGCAAAGGGTGCGCATTTGGATGACGCTGCGTCTGTTACCGGCTCAATGATCAGCTCCGCATTTTCTCTCGGAGAGTCCATGGCTGAGTCCGAGGCCACGGTCAATGGTGACACAGACAAGGACTTGACAGACCTTTCCCAGGGTATCAAAAAGGCCACTCTTGATGGTGAGGCCGCCGCTTCAGACGAGTCCGCTGCTGCCCAAGACGACAAGAGCTCAGTTGCGGCCTCAACTAAGCCTGCTGGAGATCCTCTGCTTGACTGCTTGTTCTGTAACTACAAGTCTCCAAGCTTCCAGCTCAACGTTGCGCATATGGGACGTTTTCATGGCATGTTCATACCTGAAAAGGAATACCTTGCACAACCCGAAGGGCTCATCAAGTACCTCCACGAGAAGGTACATGTTTACAATGAGTGCTTGAAGTGTCACAAGGTGCTTCACACTGCCTCAGGCATCCAGACGCACATGCGCGACCGCGGTCATTGCATGATTGCCTTTGACACTGATGTGGAGCTTGTTGAGATTGGCGAGTTCTACGACTTCCGAAGTTCGTACCCGGACGCTGCCGACTTTAACGAGATGGAAGAGGAGGCTGGAGATTCAGACGACTCGTCTTCCACTACAGGAGGAGGAATCAAGCTTGGAGCAAGACGCGAGACCAAGACGACTACAGAAGACGACGCGGCCATGTCTAGCAACGCTGAAGACGATGAGGGCTGGGAAACTGACAGCACTGTTTCCAGTGTACCTACCGATGAAATCACTGCCGTACCCATTGACCGCAGTCACAGACACAAGTCGCTCAGCAAGTCCAGGCATCACAGTCATACTGATCCTCGTCCGCACCGTGCGGCGGATGGTTTCCACTCCCATGCCCACCACACTCCTCAGGCAGTCTACTACGACGACTACGAGCTTCACCTACCCTCTGGTCGCACTGCTGGTCATCGATCGCTGAACAAGTACTACCGCCAGAACCTGCGAAACTACCCCGGTGTCGCCGAGCGCATGGAGGAAGCCCAACGCCGTGCAATCCCAGGTGCCATCACCGCCGGCGAGGACGAAGACGGCGACACAGCCATGGACGGAGAAGACAGGCAAATTCAGGTCCGTGGCCGAGGTCACGACATTAAGCGTCAGCTCATCTCCTCCCGCAACAACGGACTGGGTATGACCGGTGTCACGGATGCCAAGAAGAAGGAAGTCGAGGCTGTCGAGAAACGCGATCGTCAAAAAGAACAGCGCGCACGCAACAGGTACCAGGCTGGCAACGAGAGGCGTCACAACTTCCAGAAGCACTTCCGCGATCCTCTTCTGCAATAGGCGTGTCGTGTGCCTGGTTCCACACCTGTTTGGTTTATTCGGGGGGATTTCTTTTCCTGTCAGCTTTACGGTTTTTCGGTTTTTGTTAACGACTTCACGAGCATGGTTGGCGTTTGCGTGACGACTTTGTTTTTTTTCGGGGAGGACAAAACTGGTGAAGAAGTGAGTGGAGGCCGCAGAGAGAGGCGTTACAAGGGTGGTATCGCTGGGACTCGAGAGCAGCAAAAGCTCCTGGCTGAGTGCATGGATTGCTACTTAGAATCTTGAACTTTTTCTTATATGCCCTCCTTTCCACATGAAACGTGTGCAAACAGAAAGTGATGACTCGAAATGAAAATAATAATCACGACACTCATTCACAAATCATCTTTTCATAAAGAATCTCTCCCTTTTCTCACACTCAAAGCAGAACAAACATTATACAATGGTATCTCTTATTAAGCGTATTTTTCATGCCAATGTATATCCATATTCTCAACACCCAAAAATGCAATGTCACTTTTTTGTCTCCTTTTCGTCAAAACAAAAGTCACCTTGGCGGTTTTTGCAACTATTGCTCTCCCACGTGACGCTCATGTTGTTGCCGATCCTGACCTTCGCTCGCCTTCAAGCCTGCGGTGAACACCCCCCTCTGAATGTCAAACATGGCATCACTTACTTCCCTTTGCTCTTCTCGGCTGAATGCTAGCTGCGGTGTGCTGAAAATGTAGTCCTTGAGGCTCTTAAGTTGGTTGATGATGCTGCGCGGGGTGAGAATCACTCGCTCAGCAAAAGAGCGTGAGGGTGTCATGACTTGTGGCAGTTGGGATGATGATGTCGTTGAGGGGCCGGGATGTTGTGCTGGCTGTGCTTCGAGTGAAGGCTGTTGCCGAGTTACAGGTACAGTGGCTTCCGTGGCAGCAAGGCCAAGAGATGTTTCTGTGGGGTTCACAACTGTAGGTGAGGTCGTGCCGGAGGCGTAGGGCTGGGGAGGCGGCGAGACTTGTATGTGGCTGAGGCGTCTCGTCTGGCTGGCTGGGATTTTATCCTTGGCTTCACTGACGTCTTGGTGGTCGTCCTGCTTTGCTCGCTTAGGCGCCGGCGTCTCGTCTACTGTCACGTCCTCTGAGTTCTCTACCTGGCTGAGAGTGGAGTGAGACCGACGTAGGTTGAATTTGCGATTGCTTGTAGGGGTCGCTACACTGGAATGTGGCATGGCGTTGCTGCTCATTGATTTACGCTTCTTTCCGCGGGTATTCTTGGGTGTCGGAGAAGTAGCAACGACAATATTGTCTTGCATCTCTTGGTCATCGGGTCGAGTTGACGCCTGGGATTGTAGTTCTATGTGCTTATCTCCTAGCTTGGGGGTTTCTGGAGCTTCTCCTCTGCTCTTCTTCGCTTTGCTGTCCTTCTTCCCTGGGGGGTGCCTGGGTTTCTTCGTACTAGGAGGAAGAGGAGGAATACCTGTAGAGTGGCGCGTGGAGCGGCGAAGTGAGTTGGGTGTTTCTTGTGAAGAAAGCGCGGCGAATGAATCATCCACTCTGCTTGTACTACTGGTGCGGGCTTGAGAGCCTTTGCGTGAAGTGCGACGCGTGGAAGTACGTGTAGGTGTCTGTGTGTTTTCCACTTCAGCTTGACTACCTGCTTGGTCATTGTCTCTAGTAGCTGACTGCTGATAGGAAGCAGCATCTGCAAAACTGTCTTGCGATTGTGATGTCGCTACCGCAGTATCTTCAGTTGCAGGATCGTCATGTACATGCATGTCCGCGTCGATTTGAGCATTGAGTTGAAGATCTATGGTTGAGCTGGGCAATTCCGACATTATACTGTCTGAATCAAACTCGGCGTCTGTTTGTGGATTTTCGTGATGTGCAGCCGCTTCCAATAGAGCTTCCTCGTCAATGGTAGTACCTTCATCGAAGGATGTGGAATGATTGCTTTCAGCTTGTCCATACTCAAAGCTAGATCCTACGAGAACGACACTGTCGTCTCCTGCAGTATCCAACCGAGCCTTTCTCTGGAAATCAGGTGGCGAGGATGCTGGTTCACCATTTTCAGTGTAGTTGATACTCCTTACAGCAGTGGGTGTAGCTACATCGGTATCCTCGCTCATAACGTGCTGAACGCTCCTGCGAGTATGTGGAGTGGGCGAAGATCCAAGATAGCCGTCCATAGGTCCCATTGCTGTGAGGGGTCTAAATGGAGTGGCCGAGGTAATGTGGTCCGGTAAGTCATCCGCAGTCAAGTCATCGGAAACAATCTCCATCGCTGAAGGCTCTTCCTCTGGTTGAGTTGATGCCGCACCCATGTTCGCAAATAAGTTAGTGGAAAGTCTGTGCCTATTAATCATCTCCTTTTGGCGCTCAGTCAACACTTGAGACTCTTGGTTGAATGGGTTTGACGGTGATGAAATGATGGGCTCAAACTTGATTTGAGAGTCGTCATGTCGTAGACGAACTTTAGGCGTGTTCCTTGAAGAAACCCGCCTTGCCCCTGACACGGCTGGAGATCTCGATGTTGATCTCCGTGTTGATCTTGTGATTTTGAAGGGCGATTCTTTTACACGTGGACTCTTGAATGCCTGCTTAACATCGCTAGTGCTGCTGTCGGAATCATAGAATGAAGGTAGCTGGTTCTGCTTTAAGATCAGTAAAGAATAATGCAAAGTTAATGTTGAGATATGGCCTTACCGCATCCTTCTTTCGCTCCTCCAGTGAGGGCAATGAAAGATCCACGCTGTTACGCAGACGACGCACAGCCTGTTCGAGTTCGGAAGGATATTGCAGACTATCTTGTTTTCCAAAAGTATTATTCCAGGTCTCTATCGAGACGTTGACAATACTTCGGCGTCTACTGACGAAACCTGCAGTCATCAAGGTTTCCAGATGAAGCAAAGTCTGACTGTCCTTCCTCGGTAACCGTTCAATAGCTTTGCCAACTTCTTGCCACATTTTCACCACTTCACGATGCAAACTCTTCAACTGTTCATCTCGGCTCTGCATCTTTTCCTCAGGGTCTTCAATCCAGGTTCGAATAAAGTCTTGGGTCTTTCGCAGGTAGATGGCGAGTTGAGAAGTCGGACAGTGTTGAATCGAAACGGATACAGCGGAGAGAAAGTCTCTTGTGGACTTGACATCGTCCTTATCGAGATCCCGATACGCGGCTGAACTGACGCCGGCAACAGCGCCATACAGATGAATATAGGGGTCGAAATCAGTATTACGTCCAGTGGTAGGATTTGAAGGCCAAAGATTTTGTCGACCTTGATCCAACAGCTTTCTGCTCATCTGTTTTGGCAGATTACGAAGCAGTATGCTTGCATACGGGAGACAAGAAGCCTTTTCCTCGTCAGGTATGTGCTTGACGACGCACTCGGATACCTTTTCGACGACAGATAGAATCAATGCACCCTCGCCGGCCTCACGTCGAGCTGTGTCAACAAAAGTCGACAACACCTGCTGACCATGCAATGTACCAATCAATGATTCGGCACCCAAACCCAGGATTTCTACGACAATATCATACTCCTTCCCAAGGGGGCCAGTGACGCGTTCAATTGAGGTAACTGCGGACTCTTGTAATGTGGCATTCAGCAGGCTAGAGATCTGTGCCCAGAAATTTGAGGACACCACACCCTTGAGTGAGTTACCAACAGTCGCAGCGCAGTCTCGAAGAAGTTCTAGCTTGCCTAGTCGAGTGTTTTGAGCGGTGAAGCAAGGCTTGATGATCACATCAATAACACGAAGGCGAACAGGATCGGCGAGCTTTCCTTCAGATTGGGTAACTACAAGATCGATCAGGTAGAGAAATGGAGATGTCCGCGCACTGCTAGCTCGTGATCTGTGAGAAGGAGTTGATGCGACCTCGAATTCGTTCTTGTCGTTGCGAGTCAGACTCTTGTCTGCAAACTGAAAGGCTCCCATCTTTTGGATGACAGTTTCTATTAAGAAACAGAACTTATCTGCCCAAAGGTCCTCCTTTTTCTGCGGGACAGCCAACTTTGTAGTGTGTCTGTCCCAGATACGGCGCAGCAGGTTGACGATCTGTGCCATGGCGTCTTTGGTTTCTGTAGAAGCCATAATCTCCTTGCTACTTGCCTCGACTAGTGAAGTGATGAGCGAGAGCCACATCGCTTTGACTGGCTCGTCTTCAGGCTCTTTGGCTTCGGTCAAAAGAGTAGCATCCAGTAGAGTTTCAACAAACCGAAGCACTCGGGTGATCGATTTTCGAACCCATCTTGGGTCGACCAGAGGTAGCTCTCCGCGTTGAATCATATACTGTGGTCTGAGATCTAATGCCCGATGTTCATCCCACGGTTTTCGGGAGCCACCCAAAAGAGCAGACACTAACCTGCATGCAGGGAGAGCATGTTGACCCGGGGCTGAATGAATCAAGGGATTCCAAAGGGAAGCTATGAACTCATTCCAGTATCGGTCAAGCTGCGCAAAGGAATCTGTAGGACGAAACGCATAGTATAGCAGCGTAAAGTAGCCCGACGAGATTGGGGCTCGTTCGGGCTTTTTTGCAGAGGTGCTTCTTTGCAAGGCATGCAATGCAATGCTAAGAAACATTTTTGTCCATGCTTCGGTGGTCTGGTGTGTTAGGTTGACGGAGTATATCATGAAGCAGAAAGCTACGTTGGAGTAGATTCTAACCTGCTCCTTTTCCGAAGAGACACAGGATTGGAAGACCTCGAGCCATTCCTTCATACCAGTAAACATGTCGCCATTCAGCGAGTCTTTCAATAGTCCTGTAACTGCAGCCCAAATTTGTGGGACCAATACAGCGTGCTCGCCACCTAGCATTCGTCCCAGCTCTTTTGTAAAAACACCCGCAATCGTCCCACCGTCATTCTTGGTACGATTGAGCACAGCTAGAACAGATTTTGCGACATTCCGGTCATGACCGAGAGATTTTGCGGCTGATACAGTAGTGTCGAGTGCACTCTGGCTGATATCCTTCTGAGCTGTTACCAAAGCTTTCAGCGTATACGTGAACCATCGCTCGGTGTGTTTAATCATAACATCTGGTCGTTGCTGAATCAACTTTCGATATATTCGAACTCTGTAGGCTTGTACGGCATTCCCTGAAATACGTTCATGAATGGTGTCCAGCGCGTCAAGGGCCTTTTCCACGCGGGCTGCTGTCATGGTCTTTTGTCGGAAGTTTTGCTGCATCAGAACAGCGAGATGGGTGTTGACGACAACCTTGGGAATGGTGCTGTCGCTAGCCATGCGAATAATGCGCTCAATTATAAAGGAGCAAAAGTCATCATCCATGGCAGATGTGAGATCTGGGATGCGAAACAGAGCCATAAGCAACTTCATCGCTTGCGAAATGAGTTGAGAGTCCAAACCTGTACCAGTCGGACTCGGAGCTTGGGCATCGCGGCGTATGAATTGTGTCAACAAAGACATCTTTTGCTTCAAGGCATACTCATCTGGTATCTTGTCGTATGCCTGCATGGTTCTGTGCAACGAATGGTATGCATCCAGCCGTGATGAGCGCTCCGAAGAGGCAAGCAGCTTCACTATAGACTCCAACATCTCAGCGAACGATTTGAACTTGTGTGCCGCGGCAGCGTTGTCGGCGGGTGGTGGCGTAGGAGTGCCGTCTGAAGGCTTGAGGATTGACTTGAGTGGCCTGGTGAGGCGGGTCTGAGGTAGTGGGCGGAGGGGCGAGCTACGCGTAGGCGTCCAGGACTGTGTAATGGCTTTGTTGGCTACGGTGTCGCATGTTTGCAATTCGAAGTTGACTCTCTTTCTTGTGCTCGCTGGACTCGAAGGGATGTCTATGTCCGATGAAGGCGATTGTTCTGGTGTATTAAGTATCTTGGCCGCTTTGAGCTTGGGCGCGACGGGCTTCTCTCCAAAAGGGTCTTCAAGAAACTGCAGCGTCTCATCGACGCCGGTGTCTTCCTGGTCCTTGGGTGGTGTTGGTGGGCGAACAGAGAGGGCATCGAGTTTGGATAAGCCCATGGCTATGCTGGAATCAACTGGCAACAAACGCGGAGGAAACAAAGAAAAACAAACGGAAGCGTTCACATGGCCCTCGCCGTGTGCGCGATGAAAGGTCCAGAATAAGTGCGAGTAGAGGAGTGATCGACTACCTTGACCTGGAGATGCAAAGGTTCAGGTTGGTGTTGGCGACGCGTTTAGCGGGACGCGCCCGCGTAAAGTGCTAACCAGGCCAACCGCCGTCCCATCCACCGGGAGACGGCCCTCGAGCCAGCAGCGGCCCCCGGCCAAGTAGCCCACACACGTGAGCGCAATGGCACTGTCTGGATACGTTCGACATGTCCGGCGCTTGGTCGTCCCTAGTTTAGGTCATCTAGGCCCCATAATACCGTAGTCGCATCGATGTTTCTAGCGGGGCTTCCCGAGCTTGAGCTTCATACCACTCGGCTATTCCACTCCTCCAGACTCAACCCGCGCCTCGGCCGCCATGTTGTCACAAAAGTCAGGAAAGGGTGTGTAGCGCTACAAGAGACGAATGACATTGGGCTTGGCCATTGCTAATCTGGTGTTGTCTTAGCAAAGCTTGACGACGTCACTCGCATCCTCGCCGAGTTAAAGGCCGACCTCGACGCAAACAAACTATCCGTCGAGGGTATGATTCTCTGAGATGCGTTATGAGCAGGCTACTTACTCCATGGACAGAAAAGAGGCAATTGCTTGAGCAGCTCAAGGTATATGGGCGATCTGTCGAGAATTCCGACCCTATATTCACGCAAGATGTATACCACCCTCTACCCCATTCGTCGCGAACAGTATCATGACCCTCGCAGGGCCTTCGAACTTTAGGGCGCCATGCACTGCATGGAAGCACTACTCCAGCATCGCAGGAGGCTCTTCGGTGCATAGCCAATGCACTGTTGCTCCAGCCTAAGACGCGCCAGATCCTGGTCGACCTTGGCTACGGCCCGCTTGCGGCAGAGAAGTTGAAGGCAAGACATTCATTGACTGGCAAACCCACAATGTTAAGCTGATTTTCTTCAAGAGTGACAGCGTTGATGACGAATTCCTTGCCTCGCGCGTCCTCTTCCTCATGACCTACGATGCGAATCTCGACTACGCACAACTTGTACGTGAGAATCAGCTGGCAGAGAGTATCAATGCAGCCATAGAGCGACACGCCAAGCGTTACTCGGCGGCATCACGTCAACCTATGGAGCTTATGGCGCTGTCTGAGACACTGAAGCTCGTCTTCAACATCATACACTTCCACAAAGACCTGAGCCCGCATTTCACAAAGTCGATACCTTATGTGTTCAAGATGCTGGTGCTCAGCGGCACCACCCAACCGCCACTCGCACCCCCTGCAAGAGAACTAGTCAACGCGCTCTTGCACTTGGACTTGGAAAATAATGAGGGCAAGAAAGCGGTTTTCCCACCAGAAGACCCCAAGTGCAACGCCGAGCACCTTACCAAAATGCTTGACAAAGCCATCATCACTTATCCGTCAAAGGATCTAGACGAGACCGTAACCCCTCTACTCACACTCATCCGGCAAGTATACGAAATCGCCCCAGAGCAAGTCCAAAAGAACATGGAGAAAATGCTACTTCCCACTACCGAAGAGCGTGACCGGCCCCTTGGCAAATCAGACACGCTTCCTTCACGTCTGCTCAATCTCTCCACCTCGGCCCACACCTCCACGCTGCGTGGATCCATTTCCTCCATGCTGTTTGAATTGTCTCACAAAGACCCTGCCACCTTTGTACGCAACGTCGGCTATGGCTTCGCATCTGGATACCTCATGTCTAACAATATCCAAATGCCCGAGGAAGTCATGAAGGCGAATGCGCCTCAAGATATTACAGAGGGTATTCCTGTCAACCCCATCACGGGACAGAGGCTAGACAAGGAGGAGCAAGTGCCGCAAGAGCCAATGACGCAAGAAGAGAAGGAAAGAGAGGCAGAGCGGCTGTTTGTCTTGTTCGAACGGTATGTTATGGTATCACCTGCATCTTCTCTATCAAACTTGCTAATGATTTGCTCAGACTTAAAGCTACCGGTGTGGTCGATGTACAGAACCCAGTAGAGGAAGCCTACCGTTCAGGGCGCATAGAGGAACTACCTGATGATTCTGATTAATTCAGTTGTCGATTTAGCTACAAGAGGCTTGTAGAATGCTACAAAACAAGGTATAAGAGGTAGCTACGTATGAATCCTCTTCTGTGTCCACCGCGCATAAGGAGATAGAATCGTAACGGGAATTTGAGAGATGTCTGAGGCCTATGAAGCCCATGTTGTCATTCTGAAGAAAGGAGAGAGCCTCTTGCCTCGGATCACCTTCAGATGTCCGTGTTAAACTGATTATAAATGCTTTCTCTCTCTGATTGTCTCAAAGTATTGCATGATAGATGACTGAAAGGTATCGATAAGTGGTCGCTAGTATGAATGTCGAAAAGGAAATCGAAAAGATGGGGCAGGTCGAGCACCTATTCATGGCGACGCAGATAGCACCCTCCCTTGTTGTCTTCGCCCCAAGCAGTTCTTGCTATAGGGACTTCAACGCTGGGAAGATAACCGGTGCTGTCGCCACTGCTGTACTCACTCACCCACAATGGACTGAGCAGCCGCTGGAGTACGATAACGATATAATTTCCGAGGTAGACGTTGATCCGGCAGATGGGATATGCACCCAGCCACAGCAGGAGTAACATACCTGTGCTCTTCTGCCACGACGATATGTTACTAAGGGCAGAAGGCGGGTTGTTGCTCAGTGTTGACGGAAGTGATATAAGCCAGTCCAAAATCCCAGTAGTATAGAGGAAGAATGCCGAACTGCATCCTCCAGCGATATAGGCGGCAAGCCTCATGTTACACTTGCACAAAGCAGCGAAGATAGAGGTGGCCCCAACCATGGCAATGAATCTGCGAGCGAGCAATTTGACTAGCGCAGGCATCTCACTGAGGAAAGCAAAGCCCTCAATTATATGCTCGGTTTGTGATTCAAAGGCATCAAGTCGTTGAGCAATGCTGTCAACCTTGACCAGAGAGCGACCGGCGGCCTCGTTGGTTCGGTTCATGGTGTCTTGGACAGTATTCATGTAGCCGGAGAGGATTTCGTAGTTGTGTACTTGCGCCTCATGACTATTCTGGAGATGTACCATCGCATGTTCGTGGTATTGTTGGAGCTGTTCGGAAAAGTACTTGGCAAGTTCTGAGCTCTCCGCAGTCAGATCATGCGAGAACGCTTGCATTCTCTTAGATATCTGGTTCATGTGGTCGCTCTGACTAGTAGCTAGTGCTGTGATGAGCTCTGAAATTGATGACTCCATGAAGGTGTGGAACTTGCTATCGATCGCTTCCACTGTGGCAACGGCTTTTGTTCTCACCGCCTGGAGGTCTTCTTTGAGTTCCTGATGCGCATCCCGGGCTTCCTCGGCATATTTTCTCTGTTGGTGAATGAATGATTCATATTCCTCGTTGGTTTTCTGCATATTGACATTTACATCACCAACGATCTGGGTTAGATTTTTGAAAACCTCGAGGTGGTTTTCTCGTTCAATCGCATCTCTACTTGCTTGACACATGACCACCGCATTCTGGCGGGCATTACTGAATGATGTCCAGTATTGAGGCGTAGACTGAAGACTCTTGAGACATTGCATGTACTGGTGCTCTTTGAATTCTGGGTAGCATTGTTTATCCCCCGGTATGGCGGCTGGCCGAGCATGCCACCAGTTTCCACCCTTACTACAATGTCTCGCAGCTGGGACGAGAACATCACAGTGTGGCGGTACTATAGAATTGAGAGGCTGAGCGCTGAGAAGTTCGCAAACAGCTAGTTTGGCTGCGTACTCTGTTTTGACATTGTCCAGATATGCCGCTGGTCGAGTTTTTGTAAACTCCGGTGCGTGCTCCAGCAATTTGCATTCGTTCATCAAATGCGAAGCGGCCATTTGGGTGCATGTAGGAGCTGACTGCATAGTTACAACTATATCAAGAGCTTGCGTAATCACCCTGTGGTTTCTCGACAATGTGTGTTGAAAGAGTGAGTTGACATTGATGGTAGAAGTTGCTTCTGCTACCGGGGAATAATAGTGTGCATGTGCTTTTGGGAGGATAATTGTGCCAAATATGGCGAATTTTGCAGCACTTGCCCTCTTGCAGAAATTCAAAGAGCTAGCATGTCGTGAAGTCGTCATGATCGTGGATATGACAGCAAAGTTGATGAATGAAACCATGCAAGAGACTGGAAGAAGGAAACTGGAGAAAGAAAAAAGAGAGAAGATGATTTCTATCACAAATGCTCCCAGTATTATCATCGATGGCCTAAAACGTGGTGAGAAAGCGGGTAGAGCATAGCGGTGAACAGTCTGAAGCATTGTGACTTTCTCCGATACCTGAGTGAGAGCAGTTCTGTAGTAAAAGAGCGCCTGTCTACTAAGAGGGCGAACAATTTGGGCGTGAGCGCGACTTCCTACGAGTGAGAATTGTCTGTCAAACATTTCATGTACATCATATTTCACAAAACAAGAACTTTTGTTGTTGACAGATGAGACGAGTAGAGGAAGGAAGGTGCTGACGGGCGGGCCGATCACACCCGCCAATGACGCGCTATCACGGGTTGGATGAGTCAGCACAAAGTTGCGGATTCCCGAAATTCTCACGGATGCCATTGCGAGCATTGGTACGAAGATGTTCGCCCCAGTACGACAGCAGTGCGCCCGAAGCCTTGTAAAGGCACCAATCTCATCGTCCGAAGCGATACCGACTTTTCTTTTACCCGCGTTCTCGAGACCGTCACAGCAAAGGACCTTTACCAGCACCACATCATGCCAATCCAAGATTGGATCCGCGCCGCTTTCGATACCCCAGGGCGTTACCTTCAAGGTGATCGCACCTTCAGCAAAAGATAGGGGGTCGCGTATGCAGTCTATGTCTACCGTACATATCAAGGGACCACTTGGCGAGCTCTCCATGGATATCCCCTCATACGTCCATATCAACCAAGATGCAAACCCGAATGGTCCAACACTCACAATTGAGGATGCCAAGGATGCGAAGCAAAGGGCCATGTGGGGTATGAATGCTGCGTCTTCATCAGACCGCCTCAATTGCTAATATTCGAATAGGCACTACCCGCGCATACCTTCAAAATCACATTCTTGGTGTCAGTGAAGGCCACAGTGCCATTCTCCGCTTCGTCGGTGTCGGATTCCGCGCTTCAGTCGAAACTACCGCGACGACGGTCGAATCAGAATTCCCTGGGCAAAAGTTCATCAACTTGAAGGTCGGATACTCTCACCCAGTGGAGCTGGGCATACCCAAGGGCGTTACAGCAAGCACACCGCAACCGACACGGTTACTATTAGAAGGGCCAGAGAAAGAGGTGGTCATGCAATTTGCAGCCGAGATCAGGAATTGGAGGAAACCAGAGCCTTACAAGGGCAAGGGTATCTTTGTCAATGGAGAGACAATTAAACTGAAGAACAAGAGGGTCGGAGGCAAATAAGTAGGCAATTTGCCTATAGTTATGTGTATTATATGTATCAGGGCTGTATCGGGTTGTTTTGTCGCGTTGAAACGCCTTCCGAGCCTGATTGCGACCGATATAATTGACAGAAGAATATATACGATCCACGCACCAACCGCGTTGCATTCAGCCATTCACCCCCAGTTTTCTTTTTCAATTTGACAAGCTCTGCTGCTCCACATTCAGATGAAGCATCCCGGTATGAATTGAAGAGTTCACATACATGACCTTTCGATCAAACACTGATTACATCTAGCAACTATCAAAAATCTATACAATGCAGGCAAGCCCTCGGGCCAGCAGTTTATTTATATATGGCAACAAACGACAAAGACTATACTGAACTTTTTTTCGAACTCTGGCCAGCTTCAAGCTGGTCAAGCTACGAATCCGCAGAAATAAGGATGGGTCTTCCAGCCGAAGCTCACGAGAACGGCTTGAGTTTGTTAAGAGGGGACTTCCATGCCGAAACCATAACATACAGTCAGCTAGACAGGAAATCCGCAAGCTCGTACAGTAACGGTAGTCTATATTCTCTACTGCGCGTGTAACAACGACCAAGTTATCATAGCAAACAGCAAAGTACTAGCTCTTAAAGGTTGTGACTCAGTTGCAGTATTTCTTTTCATGAACTTCTCAACCTTTCAATATTATCGCCAATTCTATATTTACTGACAGCATAGGAAGAATATTTGGATTTCACTTGGCGATAATTATGACAAACTAAACATAGAATCAGGTTTAAACTAGGGCCTTAACTCACCGTCAATGTAATGCAATCCGGGGAGCTAATTCCAATGTCCCTGTGGAAGGATTCAGGCGTCCACGACCTTGAACAGCCACCCTGTGGACAAAAATGGCGGGACTCTACATGGGTCACACCACCGAAGTTAACACTCTACACTTTTACTATCACTGAGCAGAACTAACGACAAGGAAGATAATAATACTAGGCATGTTATAATCTATCCTGATTATATAAATATTATCTAACAAGTAGATAGGCAGCACGCCTTAAAGACAGCAAGCTTACATTGAGTTAGGCGGGCCAATGGCAAGATAACTAGTAAGATTTTAGACACCAAAGTTTGTATTACCAACAAACCTAAAAACATAGCTATCTACGAAGAAGTATATTCTTATTTTTGGTGGGTGCGGATTGTATAGGGGTGCGTCAAGGCATTTTGGAGTAGCGCCATTTGTCCACAGGGTGACAGCCTCGCGCGTGGTTTTCGCCCGGTCGATCCTTCGAAATACGGTACTACAAACCTGCATGCAAGCTTGGAGAATGTCTTCCTTCAGTGCACCGTAGTGCAGGGCTAATAGTCTCTATATGTCCCAGCAAAATGGATATCGGTAGGACAAAGCTTGGCCATGGTCCACCACATAAATTGCAAGACTAGTAGCAATGGGAAAGTTTCATCGAGGATATTGACCTGCCGGGGGCCTCGCAATACGAGCATCCATGCATCCACATATATAACATGCACCGAGTCATGTTCTAACCACGCCGCATTGCTCTTCTAATAGGAGCTTAGCTTGCAGGTAGCCCCTGCATCCGAATACCTCTAGACTTGCGTCTATTTACGGGGTATAGGATTTGGGAAGGTAGAAAAGATCTTTATAAATTTCGGCCCCTTCATCATAACATGAAATGTTCTCTTAGGCATCCTACCACGCTTCAGTTCCGTTGCAATGCGGTCTTTTATCTTCACCGCTTTCGCATCCCTCGCGGTGTCGCAGACATTCGAAGCTCCTGACTTCAATGTCACAGAGGCACTCATCGCCCAAGGCGTCGACGTCGCGTCGTTGCCAAGCCTGTCTGGTCTTTTAGAACGGTCTTCAAAATCAGCTTGTGACATTGCTGTTTGTGTCCCCAATGCCCGTCTCAATCTGCAAATATGCTCACAGATATCAGTGTCGCTCGCTTGAAACCCTGTACGGAAATGAGGCAGTTGAGTTTCAAAATGAGCCCGGGTACTCGGCATTCACATCCGCATTCTGGTCCAGCATTTCTGGAAACGCCAGGCCGTATTGCATCTACAAGCCTTCCAGTACCACCCAAGTTTCCGTCATGGTGCTTCTGTCGCGACTCTCACAATGTCCGTTTGCCGTCAAGTCTGGTGGACATAGTGCTTTCGCAGGTGGAGCCTCCATTGAGGGAGGTATCACTATGTCTTTCCAAAACATGAAGAGCATAAAGCTTTCAGATGACAAGAAGACAGTAGCTGTGCAGCCCGGCAACACGTGGGTGGATGTTCTTACTGCACTATCAACCACCGACGTAACAGTCGTGGGTGGCCGAGTTGGTGACATAGGCGTTGGCGGTTTGACGCTTGGTGGTGGTATCTCATTTCTTACCAATGAGCATGGTCTAGCATGCGACAATGTTGCCAGCTACGAAGTAGGTCACCCGCATCATGTACGGAAGATCCGTGCTAAACTTCACAGGTCGTAACAGCAAGTGGTCTTCTAGTTACCGCAACCCCGGAGCAATACCCGGATCTATACTGGGCCCTCCGCGGTGGTGGAAACAACTTTGGTATCGTCACCACCTTCCACCTGATGACCAAGCCGCTCCCAAATGACCTACTCTGGGGCGGAACACGCAGCTACACCGAAGAAGCCTTCCCCGATCTACTCAAGGCATGGATAGATCTTGGTTTCAACTCTCCCAAAGACCCCAAAGCCGGAAGTTGGCTCGCCTGGGTAAAGGCGAACGGCACCAATATTGCTTCGACGGAGCTCTGGTACGGCGCTCCCAACGGAAACGAATCAGATACACTCGCGCCATTCTACGACATCGTTGCTGTGGCAGACACCACTAAGACGCGAGGCCATGCCGCGTATGTAAAAGACAACGAAGCAACCAACGTATATGGCGCCCGTGAGATCTACTATGTTCTCTCAGCGAAGCCTTCCGTCGAACTTGGCCGACGCATCATCGACATCTTCTACAAATCCGTCGACGCCTTTTTAGCCATCGACGGCGCGCTCCCTGCTCTCGTCTGGCAACACATTACTGACGGCCCGCTGAAAAGCAGCATGCGCAACGGCGGCAACGCAATGGGCTTCGATGCAAACGGAGGCCCGCTCTTTATAATACTGCTTTCCTGCCCGTGGAACAACGCTGCCGACGACGACAAGGTGTACAAGCTAGCGTCGGACATGATGTCCGCCATCAAAGCCGAGTCCGAGGCTCTGGGCTTGCAAAATGACTGGGTCTACATGAACTATGCCTCGCAGTTTCAGGATGTGGTTGCGAGTTACGGCCAGGCTAGTAAGGCCAAGTTGAAGAGCGTGGCCGCAAAGTACGATCCAAAGGAAGTGTTTCAGAAGCTGCAACCAGGTTACTTCAAGTTGGATCACGCGCCCAAGCCTGATGCGAGATATTTTTCGTACTAGGGCTGTGGGTGTACGAAGATCGTTTGAAGTTTTTAGATAGAATGTAGTTATGAAAACTATAATCCTATGTTCACATATGTTTTGCAGTGAAAAGAAAAAGACCCCAGGACTTCTTTTTGACATGCGTGTGCTTGTGGAAAGACAGCGTCTCTGGATTTGAACTCATAGACATGGTTGGTATAAAGATTTCATTGAAAATTGTTCGTGATAATCATGAGACAAGCTTTTATGGTCAGTCCTCTAAGCACATCTAATATGCAAAGAACTCCACAACCCCTCAACGCCCATTTCTACAACCCCTGCACCCAATTCATATAGTGGGTCAACGGTCCCTCATAAACGGCTACCTCTTTCTCATCGCCGCCCATAGGCCCCGGCCTCCTGTCTCCTCTCTGTCCTCTTGAATCCCAAACTACCTGCCTTTCTGGCTTTTCTTACTACGCTTTCGTCGCTACCATTTTCTTCAGCCTCGAGTACCTTCCTAACTCCATACAACATGGCCGTGTCCTGCTTATCATCATGCCTACGGTCGAACTCGCTTTCTCGACTGAAAAGGGCCATCATATCCTTCATAGTAAGGTTCTTCATACCCTTGCCACCCTCAAGAGCAGCGTTGGCAAGTTTGCGCTTTGCTTCTTGCAACTCGATGATGCGCTCTTCAACAGTATTGTTGATGCTGAGACGGTAGACCGTTACGTCAACAGTCTGGTTGAGACGGTGAACACGGTCAATGGCCTGTTCTTCTACAAACTTTGGAGAAAGTTAGTAAAGTTCGTCCAAGAAGTGAAGATAGGGGGATACATACTGGGTTCCAGAAAGGCTCCATAATGACTACACGACTCGCCGCTGTGAGATTGAGACCGAGACTACCGCATTTCAAACTACACAGCAAGACACGTGTGTTCTTATTCTCTCGTAGCCTTTGAAGACTTGCTTCGCGCATGTCATTGCGCATGCTACCATCATAGCGGGTATATTCGTAGCCAGCGCTCTTGAGGAAAGGCTCGATTAAATCAAGCATTGATGTAAATTGCGAGAAGACGATGACCTTGTGCTCACCGGTTTCCTTCTCCAAGATCGCCAAGAGCTGTCGTATCTTGGTAGACGGCGTCAACGCCACCCCCGAAGCGTTGTACGAGAATTCTGAAGCCTCAGAGTCGGATGCATGTTCTTCGTCGTCATTGTCGGATTCGGAGCCAGACGCTGATTCATCTGATCCACTCTCGCTTTCACTTTCACCGCCAGTCTCATCATCAGAACTGTCTGCAACAACCTTCTTCTCTTTCTTTGCCAGCTTCTTGCGAGACACAGGCGCCTCATCTTCGCTGTCGGTGTCGTGAACAATGAACGAGTCGAGGTTGGTTCTGCTCTCATCTGCACTGTCGGAGGCCTCAGAGTCGACCGACGCCAAAGTATCACCACCACCTTCAGCGTTCTCATCGTCGGTTCCACCAGCCTTGCCTAGATCCTCGACGTCTCGTTGGTCTTCTGGAACAAGCCATTCGCCCTCTTCCTCTTCGTCGTCACTATCGACTACAAGGCGACGGTTGCGAGCAGCTTTTGGAGCAACGGTTTTTGGCTTTTCTTTTTCTTCTTCCTCTTCCTCATCAGACTCCACAATTGGTTCCGAACGACGATGTTTCTCTTTCTTAGCTTTGTCGTGTCTGTGCTTGTGCCTGCGGTGCTTCTTCTTATCTTTCTTCGTTGACATGTTCAGGTCCTCCTCACATTCAATGCAGCGTGCTCCATTGCGTGCAGTATTCTCGCTGTTCAGGTGGGTTTGGCAGATATCGCAGCGCTTTGTTGCAACGCTGAGCCCACCAAGCAGGTCTGCAAGGTCATCGGCTTCGTCTCTCGCGGAGGGTTTCCGTGGGGTCTGGAGGGTAGCAGTAGCGCTTGACTTGGTGCCTGTGGTTAAAGCGTCCTTGTCATCCTTGACGTTGCTTCCTGTGAGGCTAGGATGGTCACACGCCTGTCGCAACCGGAGAAGCAACACCAATGCCCCAATATAATCTTGTTTTTCGCCGCCCATAATCTCGTCGAGTCGGGCTTGTGTACGGTCGCGTAGGCGGTCATAGAACATGCGCTCTTTTGCCGTGAACTCTCCCACAACATGTTCGATATTGCGCCCAACAATGTGGAAGGCTGGCTTCTCTTCCCCCTCCTTGGGTTTTCCGCCAAAGTTGAGCGCGCCTTCCTTTCGAAGCACATCCTTGGTGCGACGCTTCATAAAAGCCCCTAAAAACACTTGGAGACGCTTCATAGCTAAGTTTCCTCGACCGTTCTTCATCGGACCCGCTATTGATTCCTTCCATGATGCAAGCTGGCAGTAAGGTTGGATACGGAGGAATTTGATCAAGCTTTGAAGTTCGTCAATATTGTTTTGCATTGGCGTACCAGTGAGACACCAGCGATAATGAGAGCGGATATCGTAACAGGCCTTGGTCATCTTTGCATTCCGATTCTTGATGGTGTGTGCCTCATCTAGCATGGTGCGGTACCAGCTTACTGCGAAACAGCCTTTCTGGAGACCATCTGGGCCGTTTTCGCAAGATGCATGCTCGGAGGCGAGAACTTGGTATGTGGTAATGACGACGTCGTACTGCTTGAGCTTTTCAGCTGACTTTGTGCGGTTGGGACCATGATGAACAAGGACTTTGAGTGCATGCGACTTGGTGACTTTTGAGTTGATTTCGGATTCCCACTGCTTGATGAGCGCGAGCGGAGCAATGACAAGCGTGCCTTTGCCTGTAGAATCAGAGATTTTGTTCTTTTTGTTTTCTGGTTCGACTCCTTTCTCCGGTCGTGGATTTGATAGGATGAGAGCAAGAGATTGCACAGTTTTTCCGAGACCCATGTCATCTGCCAATATACCACCTTTGGGCAGTTTGGCTTTCTTATTGTGGTTGCCTGTTTCTTTTTCAATCATCCATGAAACTCCATCCACTTGATGTGGCAGGAGCTTGACCTTGAGGCCTTCGACTGTTCCGTCGTCTTCCTCTTCTTCTTCTCCTTCTGGTTCTGGTTCCGATTTGGCCTCTTTGTCCTTTACTTCGAGCGCTTGAAGTCGGTCAGCGAGTGATTTACCTGGCTGGAATTAGTGATGCAGTTACTCGAAAGCATTTTTGATTGCTCATACCAGCATCATCCTCTTTTTGTTGCTTCTTCTTCTTACGAAGGCGCGTCCTTGGGATTTTCTCATTCTCCTGGTCAAAAGCTCCTTCTAATAGCGCCTTGATGTTTTCACTCGCAGCAGCGGCGTCAACGTATGCGTACATATCAGGTTCACCAAAACGACTTCCCTGCGCACGAATTGCCGCATCTGGATCAAAGTCGTCCTCATCGTCCAATATGACTGTCTGGCGCGCTTGTTGCAGCGGGTTGTGTGCGCCCTGGTTCAATGGCCGAAAGTCATCTGGGTCGCCCATGGACGAGTATATTGGTCGCGGTGGCGCATGAGTAGTCTTGGCTGGAGGGTTGTAGGGTCTAGAGATAGGCACAGGGCCGCCTTGTGATGGACGCGGTTGAAAGCTGGTGGCAGGGATTTCGAAGAGGTCGGAATCGTCGGACGCTGTGCTATAGCGTGGTGCGGGTTGCGAAGATGGGACTTTGAACGGCCGGTTTAGAGTGTCTATGCTTGACTTCGAGCTCTGAGGTGGTCTATTTGGTGCTGAGTATTGGGATGGGAGTTTTGTTGTCTGACTGTGTTCTGGTCGCATTTGCCCTGGCTTGGGTTTGTTGAAGAGGTGTGCAAACTGGTCGCTCCGATCCTTCTTTAGCGGATTCCTCATAGGACTGGTCTCTCCAAATTTTGGTTGTGACTGTTTAAGTTCCTGGAGAGGCTTTGGTGTAGGCGCTGCTCCATCGCGGGGTGGAGGGGCCACCGGAGGCTCTCTTTCTCGCACCATCTTGAGCCTGGCTTGAAGAGTCTCGCGCTGCTTTGTGAGGCTCTGAGGGCTCTCGATATCGTCGAAAAGCGTGCTGGAATCGCCAAGCAGAGACACTGACTGCTCGTGGGGAATGTCGCTATCGTCGGAAAAGTATGGTGTAGCGGGCCCGGTAGGGGCTTTGAACACGGGCTTTTTGGCAGTGGAGAAAGTGTCGACTGGTCGAAAAGACGCACGGTTTTTACGGGGACCGCCAGTCATGGACTAGCCTAGGCCGCAGCGGGTTGAGTTCACTGTGTCTACGAACGTCCGAGCACTGTTGCGGGGTGGCAGTCGGTAGTATGCATTATTATGGACAAGCCAAACCCCTCGCCAGGATACTAGGCTTGGCGTGTGTTGCCAGGGCACCGCGCCCCACCTCTTTACACGTGGGTGGACGCGTCCGGACTGTCACGCTATCACGAGATCGGCCCGCTTCACCTCAACCCTACCCAGGGTCTCAGCACTACAGGAGCACTTATTCCGTTTCCATCTTGTAGCAGCCCATACCCAAGCGCATTGACAGCGTTGGTTTCACTCAGCTTGACCAATTCATGGCTTTAGTCCAACATTCTTTTTTACCACGAGCACTGACGTGCCCCTTAGTATACCACAGTGAACCCGTCCCTTTTGGCATGGACAGCATTGTAGACGAGCGTCAACATTGAAGTCTATTGGACTGACACACAAGTTTCAGAACTTCTTATTTGTATGCGAATAATCAACATGTCTATGCTCCCTGAGTGTTCTCAACATTTCAGAATTTAAAACAACAGTGAAGGATGTCTTCAATGGTTGAGTCTATGATAAATACTTTTACAATGAAATCGCCATCAACACTCTAATTACTTGCTCTGTTCGACTGTTTCTGCTCCACTTCCCAACCATTTCAAGATGAGACTCACAACAATCGCTCTGGCAGGGCTCACAGCCTTCGCAGCGCCTTTGTCTCAAGCAGCCTCCGTACCACACTCTGAACTCACAGCCCGCCAGGCAAGATCTCGAGAACTCAGTAAGTCTCCCCGAAAAAATTCTAGTCCGATACAACATACGTTATGCCCTCTTACTAACCACAACGAAACAGTCGAACCCGGCCTCTACCCCGTCCTGCGACGCTACACACGCTTCGCCGCCGCCTCTCAAGGCGCCTTCTACTACCATGACAGAGCATGTCCCAATCCACCCTTCAGATCCTCTCTGGTCCAAATCATTGAAAGCCCCACTGCCGCCATCTACCTCTTCACCCAAGACACTTCGCGAGAACTCATCCTCTCCTTCGCCGGTCTCGCCTCCATCCACGACTCCAACACAGACTTCCTCACTCCCCTAACCACGTCGCCCGGCTGCACCTCGTGCGAAGTGCACGCCCACGTCGCCTCCGTCTGGCACACGCTGCAGCCCGCGCTCGTAAAATCACTCTCAGATCTCCAGCCCAAACTACGCGGCTACAAGACCATTATCGTCGGCCACAGTCTCGGCGGCAGCCTCGCCACTCTCGCCTACACGGAGCTGAAATCAAACGGCGTCGCCGTCGAAAAAGCATATACCATGGGTGCTTTGCGCGTCGGCAATCAGGCCTATGCCGATTTCACCGATCGCCTTGCGAGCGCGGGCGACGCGCGCCTGGGTGACTTGATTCGGATTACGCATGGAACAGACATTGTGCCGAATATGCCGTCGCAGAATGCTGGGTTTCAGCATACGCGGACGGAGATTCACGAGATGGATACGGCGCAGAATAGCGACGAGCAGAGTGCGGAGACGACGTTTCGCTGCTTTGGCCAGGAGGCGAGCGATTGTATTAGGGGGCATGCGGTGCAGGGGAACGGAGGGTTTCATCATACAAAGTATACGGGGGTTCTGATGGTCGACGAGGTCGAGTGTAACAATCGTAGACGAAAAGGCAAAAAGGCAAAGAAAAATTGATGAAAGTAAGAGGATGTTAAAATCAAAGCGACTAGTAGATTCGTATTTTATGTAGATGAGCCTTGTATGTCTAAAAAAAGTCTATTATGATTAGAAACCATATAGCTATTGAAATCCAATTTCAATTATAGAGATTGAAGATGACATATAATATCTCTGTCCAAAAAGTAGCCTGTCATATATGTAACATGAAAAAGAAGATGTCCCAAATGATGGTTGGAGGTTTTACTTAACGTCCCTCCAGCCTCAGTCTATCCCTATTACGTCCCTCGTCTCTTCTCGCAACAAGGAACCACAGGCTACTGATCCAGCAGAGGACTACGCCGAGCCACGTTTGTGCTGGGGCCTTGAAGAGGGAGATGGCCACCAACTGGAAGGCACTCCGAGGGACGGCTACAAATGTGGCTGTTAGCGGAGATGTCGCTTTCACTAGTAGCAGTGTGCCAGAGAAGACAGCCCAGGACCCCATGCCCCCAAACAACATCATGGCCCAGTAAAAGGGGACATCGAGGAATGGAATGTTGTGCCATATATGTGGAACTTCGCCAGAGACTATGACAATAGGTGTGAGCAGCATGATCGAGAGAATCGACGTGTAGTGTAGTGTGCGGTAGAATGCTCGGGTTTCTTCACGGTTGCCAGACTCTTCTGAGCCAGTAGGGTATCCTGTCAGCACATCGCCCGAAGGTACAAGATTTGCAACCATGGTACGGTATGTGCGAAGAAGAAGAATGGGATACAGAGCAACGAAGATGGATGAAAAAACGCCGGCGACGACTGACTCCCAAGTCACGCGCACATCGGAGCGGTAAGAGGCGAAGAAGAGGTTGAGTGTTGCAACAAGGGCGGCGGAGAGGGTACTGCCACTAGGATTTTCTTTTTGCAAGACGCCAGCAAAGATAATGGCAAGCGGTGTGATTCCGATTCGAGCAAGCTGGTAGGTTGGAAGTGGTGCATATCTAGTGAGTGTTAGCGGTCAAGACGACAATGGGAACACATGGGTACCATACGCGAAAGAGTAATTGCTGAGAAGGACTCTAGCCACAAAGACTACCGCAAGCGGGAGTACTTGCTTAGCGATTTGCGTGTCAAACTCAAAAAGCCCGCCGCCTGCTATGCCTCCTGAACCATTGGAAAGCCAGCGAGCAAAGGCTGAAATGCCGGGTTTTCTACCCCCTCGGTATGCTCCTCCTTGTGGGGCAGCGGGCTGCGATGGCGGTACAGCAGCACCGAAGCCAATGAAGCGCAGAGGATTACTGGAAAAACGCAGGAGGCTTGAGATGAGGATGAGGAGAAAGTGGGTGATTATGAGTTGTGCGTAGGATTGGGTCAGGGGAAAGGGAAATCTGCCCTGATTAGCATGTTGCACCAAGCAAAGAAAAATCGTGTCTCAATCCTTACTTGTAAACGCCCGTGAGCATGATGAAGCGGTTCATGAGTAAAAGGCCAAAACTGCATCCGCCAACCCAAAAGACAAGCAGTCCAACCCAGACCTGCCAGCCCTTCCATGTGCCAAAAAAGAAAGCCCCTGGGCCGCCCTGTTGCCAGAAGCCACGAAAGGCATGGCTTCCTCTGCCCACGTCGCTGCTTACTAGAGGCCGGATGCTGCTTGCGGGCTCGAAATCGTCGTCTTCGTCTTCGCTCTGTGCGGCGCTTCGATTGCGCGGATATGGGCTGTTGCTGCGACTCCCAATGTCTATGAGGGGCACGGGTGGCTGCAACTCCGACTGCGAGTTGTGCGCCGAGTGGCTCCACCTCGAAGTCTCCATTTGTGCGTAGTGTTCAATGTCGGAGTGGTCGGTGTCGTCTATGGAACTGACGCTGTTGTGGCGTCGGTGTGCGTTGCTGTCCTTTCTCTTTCTGTCCTTGGGAAGCTGGACTGAGCCACGCGAAAGATTGCTGAGGAAATCGAGCGGCTTGCGGAACGTATTCTGGGTGGTTCGGGTGAATGCACGCGACGAATTCATCGTGACGGCTTCATGGTGAGAGTCAAAGGGAGCAGCTGCATGCTGACGACGTCTGTAAGTTCACAAAAGTTAAGCACAGGCAGGTACGAGGCCAGCACTGTCAAGCTGGACCCTGGCCTAGCCAAGGGGGTTGGTGGGTCCCGTTAAACTGCTGGCCTCTAACGTCCCTCACGTCAGCCACACCAACGTCAACATGACCATCACCACTGTGCTACTGTAACAAACATGATTCCCTTCGGTGGACTATGTTGGCATTTCATGACTGTTAATTGATCCAAAGTCTTGGTCTTTTCGAGAGACCGTCTACTCCCACATGTGCAGTATTCAGAGGTTGGCCCATGGGACACTGCAACGAAACGCCAGAACGCGTCTATAAACACGATGCAGCACTCAGAAACAATCGGTGATTGAAGTCTGGATATTAAGACGACTGTTGCACATGGTAGATGCCCAATAGTTCAAATGATTTGGGTTGATCATCAAAGGTTGTGAACAACGGCTTGAAATAAAAGTCGTTGACCAAAAGCACCTGGGAGCCAGCGTTATATCAGCAAGTATGGCGCGATTGAAGCTAACCTCAACCGCTTGTATGGCCTGGTCAGTTTGTATTGATACAGATCGTCGGGCTTCTATGCAGTGCCAAGACATGGTGATCAATGGCGACATTCAAGGCGAATAAGTACAGTACCAAAGCGGCAGGTAGACAACTGCTGCGAGTACTATCAATTCCTTTTGTTTTGGTTTCCTAGGAATGTCTTGGTCCGCTCTTACAGGAACAGTGATGTGCCGGCTTGCCGCCACTTAGAGGCATGGGTGAGCCCGTTAGTAGGACTCAAGTGTGCAAATGTTGGTGGCGCTGCAGGGCTCGAATTGAAGATAACCCCTTATGCAAGACCACTCGTACCCAGGAGTAAAGGATGCAGAACCTTGAGGCAGAAGAAAACGAATGGAGAAAGAGGCTGCGAGGTGATCGGTAGCAAGGGATAGGTAAGCATCGCCGTAATCTGTGCACGAGTGGGGCGTGGGATTAGAAACATGATAACGGCCCCTAGTTTTGTAACACGGAGCACTATAGGTTTTGAGAGATGCTTGCAGGATGGTACCAAGAAAAAAGAAATGCAATATATATGCGCATGGACTGAGTGCAACAGTGAGAGATAACGGTAAGGTACGGTGGTGAAGAATAAGTCCAGCATAACTGGGGTTACATTGTATTCAGATTCAGAGCCCGCTTGACGCGTTTCTGTCAGCATGAAAACCGTCAATGGTAGAATCTTTGTGCAATTGATGAAGAATCAATGGCTGTCATTTGCCAATCCTAGAAGGGATCGATGTGGCTTCGTCCTTCTGTTTACTTTTAGAAGTCTGTCTTGTGTCGATCAAAGCCACATACAGTGCATGGAAGTTATTGACTGGCTGACGTGGCTGTAAGGATTCTTCTAGGGGGATTCTGAGAGCATGGGACGGGCCGCTGGAAGGAAGACTGATTGCACTTGGTTGCTTGTGCCTGGTACCTCGTATTGATACTGAGCGTTGCTAGTATGTGATTCGTAGTGTAGTAGATAAGAGAAGGGCTCCGAAAAGAGCTTCCAACCCCTACCCCGCAAAGCACGTGAAAAATCCGGATGATTCCTGTTGGAACCTATACCAAGAAACACGGGCGGATCTTGCGGATCGGCACTTGTCCTTTGCTCAAGAGATTCCTATAGAGCTGCGCTATCGCTTGCACGAGTCGTTTAGGAAGGTGTGCCAAAGCCTGAGGCACGCCGTTGAAGAGTATCTACTGAATTCTTGGGTCGACTGGGGCTGCATGATAGTTGCTCATGACGACAAGTTGCTGAACCAGTAGTCGTTCCTGTACCCTATCTTACCGGGGTTAGATAGTCCTGCGATTGAGGAAAGTAGGTCGAGTATGGGAGCTTAGGCAGGTATACGCCAGCCCCAGGTTATGCAGCTGACTACGTACATCATACAGCAGGACAAGTAGTGGGGTTGGGCCGGTTTAAGCGCTGGCTACGATTACATGCTTGGCATGGGCGGAGGTTGGACAGTCAGGGAAGGTCCTTCGACCCACGACCGGGGATCGACACAGGGTCTCAGATACGAGTCGATCACGGGAGATCGCACGTTAGACACTAAACCACGGCTATACCGACTAATATCATAGTATAGCGACCATAGGGCGACTAGAGAGCGATTACAGGACGACTACAAGGCCTCAGTCAACCGTTGGCCGTCGGCGAGTTGCAAGGTAAATCTCGAGAAATCATGTGCCTCGAGGCGCAGGTAAGCAATGTACGTCAATCATACTCATTCGCACGAATCCATCATGGGACTGCAGGGCAATAGTATCCATGTGCTTCTCGCTACAGCCTTGAGCATGCACGGCGCCTAACGAGCAACAACAGCTCGACCTACAGCTTCCGTGTGCACGGGAGTGGCCTATCGACGAGTCGGCCTCATACCGTTTAAGCGACTTTAGCTGCAGATGACGCCTGTGGACCTGAACGGTAGCCTATTGCGGTTGTCTATTCCGTTAAAGTAGACGCTGATATACAAGTAGAGCATTTCGATTAGGCAGGACATGATACAGTCAGCACTCAAAAACGTAACAAGATGCCTGACATCAGAAGAGGGGAGAAAACGGTTTTTTAGTGTCTCAAGTTGACGTCGGCTGCTTTTAGAATGACAGCTCCAGGCACTACCGTAAACGGGTCCCAAGGAATAGACACAAGACAGGCTCGGAGCAGAACTCGGCGCCGATGAAATTCCGCATGTCGGCATGTATAACGAATGGGTCTTTCCGACTATTCCACAACGACACAGCAACGTGACTCTTTGCTCTCTACATAGCTACAGCCTTACCGGCGGACCAAAATGGGTCGTGGATCTTGTCAATACCCGGAGCATTTTACACAAGAGGCAGGCAGGAGCGGCTTGGCAATGACAAGCAATCACCGACAGCCTAGTGATCGACATCGCGACTAGACACCCTCTCGCGAACGACGCGCCCATGTCCTGGCCAGCGGGACAGCCCTCGGACGCCATGACTCCACCAAATTACTCGGGTTACCAGTTTCGACGCCGTAATTCACCATTATTTCGCATCCCATCCCTGCTAGACAGCTTCGTGGGCCCGGCCTGCGTGCGTGAACCGAGTGGTGTGACGATCCGTAACAGCGTTCCGATCGTCGTTTTTTTTTTGCAAGGACACAGCGACTGTCTGATATGACTTTTGTCTTACTGTGCCAATAGTGCATCTACACAATCCACTCACTGCCGCCTTATCTGCCACATCGCTAGGAGTTGGGTGGGCTAC
The DNA here is from genome assembly GCA_036172615.1 of Curvularia verruculosa. Classification (NCBI taxonomy): domain Eukaryota; kingdom Fungi; phylum Ascomycota; class Dothideomycetes; order Pleosporales; family Pleosporaceae; genus Curvularia; species Curvularia verruculosa. Next base: position 159,053 of record JAWDHC010000001.1, on the reverse strand, counting down.
ACGGGCCTGCATCGTGCTAGTCCCCAAAGAAGGAGGTGGTTTCAGCACTTACGTGCTTTTAAGCTTAACGCTAGCGGGTCTTGGGTGGTCAGCGGATGTTGCCATTATGTATGGCTGCACACGACAACAATTGCATCTCGCACGGGCACACTGACCCAGAGATTGTGAAGGAGTGTGGTGCCGTCCTCCAGTTCATGCCTGGTGCTTCACCCTCCCAACAGAGGCCACTAATCCGAGCCTACTCAGCTCATGAAACAAAACCTCCTTCTGTATACCTTGTTGGCTGAAGCGGGAATAACATGGGCTTGCCCGCCCAGAGCGAAATTGGTAAACTAGCATCCATTGCCGAGCGGTCGAAGACGCAGACGACACTTTCATCATTTGGCCACGGCTCGTGATTCGTGCAACCCGTGAAGGTGGACATCCCTGCGAATATGCTGAGGTGGGTATCGTTCTGGGCCCACAATCTGCTCACGCATCAGAATCCTCTGCGTGTCAAGCTTTTTGTCGCCCTCTTGGTCTTGGCTATGCTGCTAATCCAACGCCATCTCGAAGTCGTCGAGTCTGTCTTTGCCCTGTAGTACCTAGATACAGCCACCCTAGCATCCGAGTGTCCATTCTTTTGCCAACGCATCTGCCGATCCTCCCCCCACCTTTCTACCCTTTTTGCTGACTACACAAAGGAGAACACCTGCAAATGATGTGTTTTATTGGACCTTGGACAGTTTACCATACCAGCTGAGGAGGGCTTGTGGGATGCCCAGCTGAGCAGACAAAGTCCTAGTTCCCTATTTCGAAAACCCCTGGTGGTAATCCTGCATGAAACAACTTCATTTGACAGTGGCACTGACGCTAAACCACTCCTCGTCTTTTCGCTCCGTTATCTGGATCCCGACAGGGGTTCTCACGCCCGTAGATCGATACATCCCACATCCAATGACACCATCCCGCGGGCATTCTACGTTAGACCTCTACGCGGGTTTTCTCACATCCCTAAACAAGTAAGAAATGTTAATATACTATGCAGCATGCCAAGACTTGACATCTGACCTTCTACTAGCAGTCTTTCCTCCTTCTCCTAGACACCCCCGCTCACTCTGCCACCAGTACTGCGGTATCTTGGAATGGAGTAGTGCCGGACCAACCTGTAGCACCTCCCAGAGTAGGTATCGAAGGTCTACAAACGCCGCTTTGGGCCGCTTCGGCGAGTGGCAGCGTTCTACGCCATGGTGTAGGCGCTCGGTCATGCACGGGATTGCCGCATCGGTGGGTACTAATCCCAATCGGAAGGTGAATTTGTCTCCTCCCATATCATATCAAATTGAGCCTACAGAGTATGTCTATATAAGATGCCCGTAACGCCTTTTCAGAACATCAGGCAACGAGCACAGCGACACTCAGTCCATCAGTAGCAGTTCCCATCAACCTTCGCTCCATCGACATCGTTCTTCGACCGGCATTCACCATGAAGCTCTCTCTTCTCGTCTCTCTTCTGCCAGTGGCTCTTGCCCTGCCTGCGCCAGTCATCGTTCCCCGTGCTGGCACTCCCATTCCAGGACGCTACATCGTCAAGATGAAGAACCAGAACCTTCAGACTGTCATCAACAATGCCTTGAAGCTTCTCAGGAAGGACCCTGCTCATGTCTACAACTTCGGTGGCTTCGGTGGTTTCGCCGCTGACATGGCTGATGACATTGTGGACCTGCTCCGCAACCTGCCTGGTGTAAGCAGTTGCTATTTCAACGTTAGATTTTGAGATATTAACAGTCGACAGGTTGACTACATCGAGCAAGATGCCGTTGTCCAGGCCAACCTCGGAGAGTTTGAGAAGAAGGCCTTTGTCAGCCAGTCCGGTGCTCCCTGGGGTCTTTCTCGTATCTCAAGCCAGAGCCCCGGTGGTACCACCTACACTTATGACAGCACTGGTGGTGCCGGTACCTGCGTCTATGTCATCGACACTGGTATCTATACCGCCCACCCAGAGTTCGAGGGTCGCGCCACTTTCCTCAGCAACTTCGCTGGTGATGGTTCCAACACTGACGGCAACGGTACGTACTCTGACAAAATATATATGGCATTTGAACTAATCATTTCCAGGCCACGGCACCCACTGCGCTGGTACTGTCGGTTCCAAGTCCTACGGAGTAGCCAAGAAGGCCCAGCTGTACGCTGTCAAGGTTCTCGATGCCAGCGGCTCTGTAAGAAAACAACTGTCCCACCGTCGATACTGGTTACTGACCATACAAAGGGCACCAACTCCGGCGTCATTGCTGGTATCAACTTTGTCGCCAACGATGCTAAGACCCGCAGCTGCCCCAACGGCGCTGTTGGCAGCATGTCTCTTGGTGGTACCCGCTCTACTGCTGTCAACTCCGCTGCTGCCAACGCTGTCTCCGCTGGCGTCTTCATGGCTGTTGCTGCTGGTAACGATGGCCGCGATGCTCAGAACTACTCTCCCGCCTCTGAGGCCACCGTCTTCACTGTTGGCGCCACCGACAGCTCCGACCGCCTTGCTTCCTTCTCCAACTACGGATCTGTCGTCGACATCCTTGCCCCTGGTGTCAGCATTCTCTCCACCTGGATCGGTGGCCGTACTGTAAGTTCCTTACCAATTGGCTATCTTTCGTTTCACAAGCTAATAAGACAAAGAACACCATCTCTGGTACTTCCATGGCTACCCCCCACGTTGCCGGTCTCGCTGCCTACCTTTTGGCTCTCGAGGGCAAGAAGACCCCTGCTGCTCTCTCCACCCGCATCCAGACCCTTTCCCTCAAGAACAAGATCAGCGGTGTTCCTTCCAGCACCAAGAACTACCTTGCCTTCAACGGCAACACCAGCGCTTAAACGGTTATCTGGTTGAGCTATCCTTTCTTTGTATCTATCTTATGAGTTTATGATGGCTAGATTGCCATGAGTTGTTGCAACAATCTCTGGGAGATGGCATGAGTGTAAATACATGATGTTGAGCGAATTTGACGGATTTTTCTATATGTCTGTGACGTCCTTTATGCAAAGGTGAATCTCTGGAAACTGCAACGTAACTTTGTTTTCAGAATAGGAGAACAAAGTCCTGGAGTAATAATTGGTGATCAAAGACTTTTGGTTGCAAACGTATCGAAATTCGCTGACTACATGAGAGAGCATCGCACTCCTATTACTTGTGTATTCGTAGCTATGGATTTATCTCACAACCTAACATAGTTCGGCCTACTTAGGCGCCTCGTATCTCAACCCACAACACAACTCACTTTGGAGGACTTTCGCCATTTACGCTAGAACCCAAAATCATCCCTTCGCATTCCCATTATGAAATTGCCCCTTCACACCGCGCCTCTATTCTCTTCACTCATCCAAAACCCCCAAACGTCCCATTCCATCCTCGCCACACGCACACATATTCACCCCCATCAACCAACCTCTTCCGTACCATCAATAAATGACGCCATCCCAGCACCCACCTTTACCGGTCTGATCTGCACCATCAAGACCATATCTGGCAAGGATTCGCAACGTCCATGCTCCCGGTAAAACGGACAAGACTAATAAATTCTTTCGCGCACAAACCATTGCTTGTACTTCCAGCGTGTACATACTGCAGGGATGTGTGTGTGTGTGTGTATGTTGTACACTGATGTGGGTATGCCAAGTATCTGACTTGCCTTGCTCCACTGGCTCGGGCCCGGTTACGAGGAGGTTTGAGCTCGGCTGGTTTGGCCCGGAGACACCGACTTTTCTTACAGCTGATATGTTTTGCCGATGCGTTTCGTGTCAGGGGAAGGGCCATTTCGTATGCCTTTTTTATATGGGTGGGCTTGATGGGACCTTGGTGCTCGCTGGATTTTTTTCTACCGAGTCGTTGATTTGTGGGTTACGAGGCTTGGAAAGGATATCCACGCTCAGAAGGGATATAGACTTTGCTAGTGGCTGGTGTTCATGTTGTACAAGACGCTTATCTCCGCGGGCGGAAAGCTCAAGGAGGTAGAAGTAGAGGAGCAAGGTACGGCAGTACCGGTGATTTGGGAATGCAAGTCAAGGGCGTGGGAACTGAGTCATGAGCAGGGCTAATGAGAGTAAGAGTGCTGTGTGGAGTGGATGTCGGGTTTGTTTTGGTTGGTTGTACGAAGCTGGGATGGGAAAGTGGGATGATCGGTGGTGTTGGTTTGAGTAGAGTTGTTAGGAGCTAGGCCATCACTTGAACGGTACGGTCTTAGCATAGGCCTTTTTATTGGAGACGTTGTTGAGAAAATTGCTGTCGTATTTGTATAAATATATGTTAGTTCATTGCAGTTCATGCTGGGCTAGGCTCTGTCTGATATCTTGGGTGATTGGAATGGTGAGAGATATGAGATGACATAGGAGATGCCGGACTTGCACTGACACTGCTCGATCAATTCGAGCTTTTGGACTATCATCGACATAGAGCTTTTCTTTATATCTTAGTGTTGTAGAGTACAGGGAGTCCGCACACCATAAATTAGGTGGTAGGACTTGTCAGATGATCATTCACCCACACTCACCGGCTATATGGTTGAAAATTAGAGGCTTTTGAGGTTCTATTCGGAGTTCATGTTTCATTTACAATGGCTCTGCGGCTATGCTACCCAATTGTTCGGTATGGCTGGAAAGACAAGGGCTGAGGCGTAAGAGACTTACTTCGTACAGATATCCACAAGGTAAGGGATTTCTTTCTTCTGTCCCGTCAGGGCAGTCCTCTTCTGTGTCCAAACGTTTCTCGCCCAAGCATTAACCAGAAGATTGTCGGACAATCCGATAATGTGCACTTACCATCTGTGACACTCTCTAGCTATAGTAGCATAACCGAGCATTGTCGTTCCTCTAAAAATCATATCTGGACTATATATCTTAGCGCATTGATAAAGAGAGATAGATGCCCTATGATACTAAAGCTTTCTCGCTATTCTCAGGGTTCTGGGGCTTCTCTCCGTAGCGTCTCGTGTATTATACTTAACGCTTAGTAGCCTTTTTGGTTAGTATTGTAGCACGCGGGTAGTATATTGTCTCGTCTCTAATACTCTTGGGTCTCTGGGACTTGTGTTGTAAGAGTAGTGAGTAACTGGGATAGTCTAGGAATAAGCTTGGTGCAGACGAACTTGTGCGGCCAACCCATTCTCACCACCACCCTCCTCTACTGCGGCTGACAGCGGTGGGATCTCAGCGGTTATCTACCGTAGACCACATGAAGTGACCTTCATCTCAACAATACCGGCGTCGTGGGGCAAGGTAGAAGTATCCGCTTGAGCCCCTATGTCCTCTGTAACCGTCGGCTACCGGGGCGTTTTGTTGTCTGGGATTTTGTACACGTTCTGACATATGTTACTGGGTTTATCGATGTTTTTGACAGATTGTGTAGCGAGCTTTAGATTTCCTATTCACTCCCCTGATGCGTGCCTTGGCGAAACGCGTCAGTCTTCCTGGTTTGGCAGTCCGTGTAGGCGGAGATTTCCAGGTAATAATACATAAAGCTCTGAGCTAGAAGCAATAAAATAGCAGCAGGGCCGTTGGACATAATTCGAGCAACAAAATAAGGCTAGGACACGGCTGTCCTAATGGTAGAGCGATCGCCAGTCAAAATATAGTCAGAGACAAGATACGTCGAGAGCCGGGAATTTCTAAGCTTATCCCTAGACTCATTAGGGTTACCTGCGAAGATATGAAGAAGGGCATCATGCAAGGATTGGCTGGTAGAAGTTAAGAAAATCCTCAGAACTTCCAAGAGTTAGTTCTAACAGACTAGAAAGCCTTAGCTCAAGTGATGAGTCTAGCTTAGGTTTAACGTCTAGACAGAAGACTATAACGTGATTGTAGGCTGGAAGACAAGGAACTCCGAGCATCCGGCTAGACTTCTGTTCGCCGAGGGCATTGATGGGCTGGACAAGGTGTGGGCAGCTGGGGAGGGATTCGCAGACGAATTCGAGCTTCTTCTTCTGAAATCACGCGGATAGCAATCAAATCACAGACCGCATGGGTTGCGTGTGTTGGACGACAGGGGTCAAGTACATCCATCAAATAAAACGAGTTCTCTGCACAGCTCCAAGATAAAGCATGTAAGCATCGAAAAACCCGGATAACTGACTATTTTATCTTTGGCAAAAACAACTATAGTACGAAAGCGGGCGGATACAGCTGGTGAAGCGGGAGAGACCTGGTGGTTAGGAGCCTACTACTGCTAGTACTACTACAATACGATACAGCAATGATAGTGATGGTGAGTCAATCGTGTCGCGTAGGAGCCATCGATGAGCGAGGAACGATGAACCCAAAAATTTTCGCTGGCGGTCGCGCAACGTTACTACTCAATTCTAAGGACAGTTCATTTATCCGACAGACGTTCAAATGCTGACGCGGTCGTGGGGCGCAGATAGTTCTAAGATGCAAGTCAACGCGCAAAGGATAGTAGGTCCTACAAAAGGTTAGGCAGTGGAGAGGGCTCCCGCCACCAACAACACTGTGAGTGGCTCTTTTTGAGCTATGGCTTATTCAAATGCTGAAGTAAGCGCGGGCTGTGGCTGTTGATGCAACGAATATTGCCCTAAAACGGCAGCAAGCGAGAGATGCATGCTTGCTAGCCATCTTCGCCCCGTATCTGAGCCTTCAGTATGCACTCTAAGCTTTGATACCATCAATGAAAATTTTATTTGATTGCTCAATCATAGGTGTTGACATGCTGTGCTGACTTTACGCATAGACACCATTGACACTCATGCTGACGAGATTAGTTACTTTAGCGGTGAAGAATGTGATTGATGAAAGCACATCCACAGGGAGAAAGTCTAACCTTGCGCGTATTTCATAGATATTATGCAACCCAGAGGTATGAGCCACAGAGGACCGATAGTGCCTTGGTGACGGTAAAGTCAATTGAAGTCAAACAAGAATGATCGCGTGACCCTTTTGCGTCTATTTGTGAACATTCCTCAAATGCGCTCCTGTGCTAAAGCATAATTCTGGAAAATGCCAAGTTCCACAGCGACAAGAACCATAATACCGATCGACACTATCACAGGTGCTGACAGGGCACTAATCATCAGCCTGCCGTTTGTCGCGCAAGAATTGCCGTTCCGTCTCACTACGACAAACGCCCGCCCTGGCAGCCGAACAGGGTGAATCACGACCAGGTATAAATACGTCGATCCCATGGGCTAGGGCAACAGTTATATTAATCTTGGAGCGAGACTCGAGCCTTGCAACAGTGATGTCGTCCAAGCCATTATCGCCGATCGGAACTTCACCCAGGGAATGACATAGGGTGACCGACCAACCACCGGCAGCCACCGTGGAGAATTGCGGGGTAAACAACTGCAATATCAGGCTAGTTCCAGCTGTGTGCGCGACACATCTCAAGTCCCAAGCCTTCCAAGAGAAGAGTCCCCCGTTTTTTAATTCCGCTCTATCAGTTATTACAGGCCTGTCCATCCCGCCAACAGACGGCATCCGTCACCACAAAAAGGGCTACAAGTCATGGCGTCATACTTTGATCTCCAGCCTCAGAAGGCGGAACCGCCGGCGAATATAGAGCAGCTACCTCCAGACCAAAGGAGGCAGTTGGGTCGGACTAGCAGTTTAATGTCACCAGCTGTAGCCCAGATCCTTGAAGGACTAGCCGCTGAGCACTCGGACAGCAGCAGCGAGGAAGACGGAAGCGTATCAGAGGACGAGGAACCAAGGATCTCACACCCTAAGAAGGACATCAGCGCCAAAAAAGTACTGCAAAACAAGCAAAAGCACAACTCTGCGCAAGCACCACGGCCATCGTCCCTTTCTCCCAACAGAAGTAACTCCAAGTCACCCAAAAAGATTTCTGGCCAATCAACGTCCAAGGCAAGTGCCAACGAAGACGGTTCAGGAAGATCCAAAAACAAACAACCACACATGGCCCGCTTCCACTCTCTCCGCAGTATGCTTTTCCAACAGAAAATCGAAGACCGCATGAAGACGGCTGAACAGGATTGCCAGATGGAGAAAGACGCAGCTCAGAAGTGGCAGGCTGAACACAGGGAACGCCAAATACAACGTCCAGTAACGCCCGAAAAGGACGCGCAATCAAAGAATGGGATTGGAAGTAGGCTGAAAATGACGATACGCAGGATGACGACTAAAGATGCAGGGAGCATGGAGAAGATTAGAGAAGATGGCGCACCGGTTGAATTCAAGGAGCGCTCGTCGGGTGCTTCATCCGAAACCGAAGAGAAGCAGCATAGTGTTTCGAAGAAAACGAGGGAGAATGATGATGCCAGCATCAAGGATTCTGATGTCGAGGATCTTGTTCGGTGGGTGAGCCGGCGCGGCCCATCGAGCGGCGATGAAGCGCAGAAAGATGAGACCGTAGACGATGCAAAAGACAGCGGTCACGAGAGTCTTTGTCCTTCCGATGTGGAGGACTTGGTTGAATATGCTAGGAGAAAATCAGATGCTAAAGACACTGAGGACGTTAGCGATGAACGCCTAGGATATAGTGATGCATCGACTGAACCCGACACCGAGGTCCAGGAACTATCGTCCGACGAAGAAGAAGATGCAGAAGACCTTGTACGCTGGGTATCACATCGCGAGGGACCCAAAGCTGGTCCAGTACGACGGAACCTGGAACGAGCAGAGCTGGATTCCGACGTCGAGGCTCACTATGACTCTGACGTGCCCGAACTAGGCCGATGGTATAAGCGCTACGATGGTACCAGTGGTGAATCTATAGCCACAGATACCTTGAAAGACAAATTCGAGCAGCAGCAGATAGAAGAGGAGGAGGAAAACCGCGGCCGGCCACGAAGTCGCGACCTGAGCCAGTCGCCTGTTGAAGACAAAAGACACATTACACACGACGACATTGACGACCTAGTCCGCTGGGTCAGCAGGAAAGACATAAAGCGACAAGACACGCCTCTTTCCGAGCAGCAAAATCATGCAGAAAGCGTAGAGAAAGAGGAGCACGAAAAGAAAAAGGCCATAGGCATGACTGTGGACGACGGAAGCTTGTCGCACAGTGACGTTCAGGAATTGGTTGAGCATGCCCGCAAGACAAGTATTAATGCGGTCGAGGACAATGTAAACGCGGACGGTGTGGAGAGAGGCGATTTGAAGAAGATGCAGGCTGAGAATACGCCCCCAGTTCAGAACCCGCAGGAAGAACTAGCAGAAAAAAGAGCGGATATCCAGAACAGAGAAAAGGAAGAGCAGCTTGGTATGAGTGTGCAGGATGGCAGTTTGAGTCATGGTGATATTGAGGATCTGCTGGCACATGTGAGGAAGAGTTGATGGAATTGAGGAGGATGGAGGAGGGGATAGAGGGCTATAAGGAAGGCGAGTACAGTGGATGAATAATGCAACGACTGTCAGCAGCGGGGCACAAAAAAGCAAAGCTTTTGGCCTGTCTTACTGTTGAAAGAACGGGTTTAACACCGGATGTAAGAAAAGAGGCGTATATACCAGGGCCTAGAGACGAGACAGATGCACGCTAAGTGGGGCCGGGAATAGCGGGTCATGGGGGAAACGGGGTTATACGAGGGGAAGCACGTGTTCTAGACTATTGTCTTGGGTTTGAATGTATGAATGTGGGGTAGAGAGTAGGTTGATGTGCATGACGAATTAGGTCATGCAGTGTGTGTATGTGTATGGCTTTTCTAGTTACTTGAAGATAAATTTAATATTGTAACTTTCGTGAAAGGACAAAATAGTAGCATGTATTCAGCCAGACTTCTAAATTCCATGTTGACTATGACCTGAAATGCAAAACAAAAGCTATTCATACAGTATAATCTAAGCAAGCTGTAGGTTCTGAGAAGAGGAAACGTTTAGACACAGCTTTTTATGAGGCCAACCATGGTCTGCAACCTAAACTCCTAGAAATGCCAACCAACAACAGAGTTATAGCAGAAAAAAAAGCAAGTGTGGATGCGCTAAACAGTTGCTTAGTCCAATTGAAGCGCGTCGACTGCTTCGAATTGCAGCCTTCTAAACAAGCCCCTGATGGTCCTGCAGTTTCTGTCGCGTTCGTCGTCTCTGCCCCTCATCTCCGTGCGTACTGGTCCCAGCATATTTGTGCCATCTCCTCGATGGCCGCCCTCCTTGATGTTGGTAAAAAACATGCGTCTGCCCGACTCATCCAGGGGCTCCCACTTGGCGATTTTCACGTCTTTGCGGGGAATAGTCTGGGGTTCGCGATTTGGGTCGAGGAACTTGATGAACGAGATGAAGTAATCTGAAATCTCATTCTGGCGGCGCACCATGACCTGGCCGACGGAGCCAGCGTGCTTTGTACCAAAGCCGTTTTCAATATCGACGCCCCACATGACGTCCCATTGGTATTGGTAGGTGGGTACCTCTGGGGGGTTGAAGCGCGACATGGCGTTTGAGGCAAGGTAGGTAGGACAGATGTAACGGATGTCGCCTTGAGCTTTGGAAACTGCATCCCACCATTGTCCACTGTCGGGCCAATGGCGATCATTGGGATACGTCTTCTTTAGCGTCTCGAGGTCTTCGTCAGTGAGCAAGGGGTAATGGTCCTTGAGATAGGATTTGAATTCGCCTTCGTTGTCGGTCGCCTTCTTGACCTGATCAGTGCCCTCGTTGGAGGTGAAACCAATAATGGTTGGGACTTTGACATATTTGTTGGATAGAATGGCGGCAGGAGCTGGCTGTGTGAACATACCGCCTGCGGGCTCTGTTGTTGGAGCCCACATCCAGCGGGGTGGGGTATTCCGGCCTGGAAAGGACATTGGGTAGTTCTCGTAGTACAGATCACCAGTCTCGGCATTGCGGACGCAAGCAATATCCGTGCAGTTCAACCCATCCGCAACTTCGTTCCAGAACTTCTCAGCTTGGTCGGGTGTGAAGAAGGTCGGGCTCGCCGGAGACTGGGCGATGGCTCCGTGGAAGAGCTGCTTACGGCCGGTACCGGGGACATTGTAGTGGTTGTCGCCCTCATTCGCGGTCATTTGGAGCATGACTGACGCGCCACCAGCGCTGGTGCCCATGATGACAACGTGGTCGGGGTTACCACCAAAGTAGCGAATGTACTTTTGTACCCATTCCAATGCTGCTCTCTGATCACGCAGAGCGTTGTTGTAGTCACCGTCCTTTGCAATTTCTTTACCAGAAAGAAAGCCATATATGCCGTTACGGTAGTACATGGTGACTACAACAATGCCCTTATCCAGCTTGCCGTCTACGCCTTTTTCGCGTCGAGCTTTTTCTACCATTTCGCCTCCATTGCTGCGTCCAGGAAGATGGAATCCACCGCCGGGAATGTTGACCAAAACAGGGAGATCATCGCCTGCTTCAGCATCGATTGGCGTGAAGACGTTGAGACTCAAGCAGTCTTCAGTGGACCGTGTCTTGATACCCAAAACGTCTGGACCTGAGATATCCTTCCTGTTCCTCTCTGCTGGGTTGATTTTCTGTATCCTTGGGCACATTCCCAGCGAGCCATCCCAGACCAGGGGCTCCTCTCCCAGGCCAATGCCATACGTCCGGTTGACGGGCTGTGGTCCGCGAAACCGGTTCTTGCCTCCAGCATCTGCGGCATACGGAATGTTCCAATAGGAGCGGACCTTGTCTGTGACATTGGGCTTGATTGCAAGGTAGTCTAGCTCGACGATGTATGGGTCTTGTGTGTTCTTCAGCGGCGCAGTGAACGGAGAGGAAGGCTTCGACGTCAACGGCGGTATCCACTCGGAACTAGGTCGCAGATCAGGCGAGTAGAGGAAGGCGAAGGTGAAGGCGAGGATGATAGCAGCGGCGAGACCGAGGATGATGCGCCGGTCGAAGATGAGGCTCGAGTTAAGGGGACGTATTGCCATGGTAGGCAATGTCAAGGTGGGCTACAAAAGAGTGTGATGAATGGTGCTGTGAGGTAGTAGAAGACTATGGCAACAGCGTGTTCAAAGACAGTATCTGCATCCCTCGCAGCAAGTTCAGGGATGAGAGAAGGATGCTAGTCCGGTGAACAATGATCGAGGTTCCTCGACGCTGTCGCAGGACTTGCCCAACATTCTTGCTTCTGCATTTCCCGGAACTTGGCCTGCCAGCATGACGGAACAAGCTAAGGGGGCGGTAATCGGCACCATGCGCTTGGCGCTGACGCGTATCGCCTTTGCGGGAAGCCCATGGCGATCAACCGCCAGGACGCGACGCACCTCGTCTTGCGCAATCAACGCGACGGCAGAGCGTGATGAGGCTCCTAGGAATTTTTTTGTCACCATGTTGATGAGGGATATGCTTCGCTGTCTGGTGCCTGCTATCCCTCGCCGGCGACACTCAAGACAAGTCGAGCTCAGTCATCTTCAAACTCAAGATAAGATTCCCATCATCAATTTTAGCGGGGGCATTCCACGGTTCTTGGTGCATTGGTTTCCTCGTAAAGAATGGCATCCACCATGTAATGTGGCTGAGCCAGTCCATCTTGTCCCGAAATCCAGACAACATGTCCGAAATATGCACATACCATATGCTTTTTAGCCGCGAAAAACATCGGTTTCGTTGGTTAACACTCTCCATAGCCCGATGGTGGAAAAAAAGGAAGCAAGGGATTTGACTGACGCCGGTGACTTACACCGACCGGTACATTCCGGGAAATACGATTCGGTCGCTAGAAACTCTTGAGACATACTGCAATTGTCTCAACGAACCTAATTGTATCTTTGATTGGCAAACTTACATTTGCGATAAGGTTCGTACCCGACAGGCAGTCCATGAACAGCGATCAACTTGCATGTGTACAGGAACCCCTCTCCATTCAGAGGCTGTCCCAGTATGTATGTCGTTGCCAGTCGAGCACAAGCTTTGCCTCATGATGGTGTAGAGGTACTTGAAAATAAACCAAAAAGATCAGCAAAGTGCTCATGTCGCACTGTCTTTTCCAATTCGATCAGACTGTGCTCCAAATCCGGTGGCTTCGGTTCCACACGAGGAATTTCCTCTTTTGGAAACCATTCGCGCAGTGGAGCTACTGGCTGTCTTAGCGGTAAAGACTACCCGTCTTACAAAAATAGAAGTCTTCTTGTAACCTAACTGCTGCTGGATCCATATAGAGCTATGGGTAACTCTATACAACAGTCGCTGAACCACATATGTGTTCGAAACCTTGACATTGGCCCACGATGGAGGCTCAATCTAGTAGGTGTAAACGCAATATTGCGTTGGTTGTGGAGAACAGCGCCATCATTGTCGCCCATACATACATAAAGACGCCCGCTACACTGGGATTCTCACTTCGAAACATCTCGTCTTTAGCAAGAACTTTCAATTCTTACTAACTCAATCTCACAAATACCGAAATGTCTCCTTCACTTACAAACGTCACAAGTGCCTTGACACCAAGTGCTAGTCAGAATTCAGCCACACAAGTACCTTCAATGTTTTCACTCACAGGCAAGACGATAGCCATCACTGGTGGTGGTAGAGGGCTTGGTATCACACTAGCGCACGCCGTTGTTGAAGTCGGTGGCCATGTCGCCTGCCTGGACATTCTCCCAGAGCCAAGCAGTACAGAATGGCAGGCCCTTTTAAAGCTTGCCAAACAATTTGGGACCACGGCGACGTACCGAAAATGCGATGTCACAAGCGAAGCAGAAGTCACTCAGGCCCTTGAGGAAATATCAAAAGATGGTGACAGTCTAGGCGCCCCTCTCCATGGCATGATTGCATGCGCCGGCATACAACAAAGAGTTCCTGCTCTCGACTACGAGGCATCTGACTTTGAGCGTATGCTAAGAGTCAATGTTGTGGGTGCATTCATATCAGTCAAGCGAACTGCACGGATCCTCAAAGAGAAGGGTACGGGTGGGTCCATTGTACTCATTGCAAGCATGTCAGGTCAAATTGCAAATCGGGTATGTCTGAGACATCCCTCAGCTTATATCTGGTAATTCCTAACTAATCTCGTTAGGGTCTGACCTGTACCGCATACAACTCCAGCAAGTCAGCCGTTCACCAGATGTGCAGATCCCTTGCACAGGAATGGGGACAGTACGGTATTCGGGTGAACACCCTTTCCCCAGGTGTATGCAATTGCCCCACCCCTATTTGCAGGAGTCTCGCTAATCTACCCATCATAGTATATCCGAACCGCCATGACCGACGAACTACTTGAAGCCGACCCAGAAGTAGAAAAGACATGGATGGCTGGTGCACTTCTTGGGAAATTAGGAGTGCCAGATGACTTCAAAGCTCCTGCAGTGTTTTTGTTGTCAGAAGGTAGCCGCTTCATGACCGGTGCAGATCTGCGGGTTGATGGAGGCCATTGTGCGTCCGCATAAATCGCCTCTGATACTCAAGTATCCTTTTCGCCCTGCCCCAAAATTCATACTCGCTTGAACCTTTACATCATGAACAAGTGAATCCAAGCTCCTATGGTCTGGGACAGGCACATATTCGTGGTCCACTGGACCCTTTCACAAGCACCCCCAGAAGAATTCAGCATCCCACAATATAACGGATAGAATTCAAAGACCTCTTGCCACACTCACTCTCTCCATGCATCACCGAACATCCTCCCATTTTTAAAGACCCTGAGTACATCCGCCATGGCCACAGACACCACCACCACAAGCAAACCACCCCCCATCTACACCCGCAACAACCACCACACCACCACTCTCACCCTAGTAATCCGCCCCCATCCATCTCTCGCAAAGCAAACTGAATCTAGCGATGCCGCTACAACCTCCAGGACCACCCACCTGACCGCCTCCTTCACGCACGCCGTGACGCCGCGGACGCTAGAAAACGCACTGAGGGAAGAAGAGGAAAATGCGGCGCAACGGCGTGAACAGCAGTGGATGGCGACGTGTCTTTACTTTAGCGCGATTATAGTGATGCTGGCGTTGCCGGTGTTGGTATGGATGCTGGTACAGGGCAAGATGTAAGGGGGAAAGACAGGCGAGGGCGTGGATGGAGATGAGGGATAGAGAGAAGATAGAAAAAGGAATTTGTGCAGCTTTGGGTGAGGAATTGACAGCTTTGATACATGTATTATTACTTTTCTTTGTTCGTATTAGAAAGTTTCGCAAGATGCTTTTCTTTTCTTGTAAACATGTCTCGAGTGACGCTATCGATGAATCTTAGACATGCTTGATTCCACAGCGAGCACACAAAACTGATAAGGACATCCTGAGCAGATCCAAACATAACCATGCATTTTTATTAAGTGAGTACAGAGTCTGAAGGGGTATATATCCATGAAGAAGAAACAAACTCGAAACTACACTTGGTCAGGTACTTCAGGGAAACAGGTCTTGAGCAGCCGCTGCAGTGGCTTGAGCCTGTGCTTTAGCTGCCTCGTTTGCAGCTGCCATGGCTGCAGAAAGGTCGTTGTCTACCTTTTGCTGTGATGAGCTTCCAGGACGGGTCTCACCGGCTCCTTCCCGCTCTCCTACCGCAGCTGCGGCCAGATGCTGGAGACCTGCCATGTTGGGTTCCAGCGGAGGACTAGCTTGCTCTGGACCGTTGAATGGGGGAGTGGAAGCCTTCTTTTGATGGAGCAGGTCTCTGATGGCTGTTTCCCAGCCGAGACCATCCGAACTGCGATGGATAATCTGGCCGTTGGCTAGGGCATCGCTCATCTCCTTAATGCTTGATTGCGCATCCACTTGCGTCTCAACTCGGTCGGATAACTCAGTGAGTGAAGTTGCTACTAAAGCGGCAAATATATGATGCAACGGAGTTATGGCACCACTCTTGAGGTGGTTGAGAAGCTCCTGAGTGGCATGGAGAACCTCGATCGAAGGTATGTTTTGCAAAGAAAGCCTAGCTATAAACACCCGCAGATACTGGTGCGCTAGATGAGGAGGCGAGTTTCGGGTCAGGCTGGTCAAGTCAATGGACTGTTTGATTTCGTCGAGCAACCCATTGAGATACTCTGACTCAGCAGTCCCGGGCTTGAGTGCAGAAAAGGCAAAAGGCGCCGAAGGATCGACGTTTGGAATACTGCCTGCTCGGTTGACATACGCTATCCGTCCTACGATTTGCGCGGCGCCTATTGAGATTTAGTGATGTTCGGTTAGATGTAGTTGGGCTAGTACTCACGAGCAAGGAAATAGCCGACTTCACCAAGCGCCGTATGGTCATCCTTGGAAAGAGTTCCACTATATCGTCGGATCATCATATCCTTTGATCGGCTTGACGCGTGGAATCGGTCGAGTATCAAGGCCGTCCAGTAAACACGGCGCGCTGTATAATACAGTTCAACATCTTGCTCCTTCATCGTTGTGAGGGTCCGCGAGTCATTGATACCGGCGTCAGCAATAGAAGCTGAAATCCTGGCCAACAGCCCTGTTGTGCTGCCTACGACAGCAGGCCCAGGTCTGTCAGAAGCCGCGGCAAGTAGAATCATAGACTGGCAGTAAACTAGATGGTTGTAAAACTGCCGCGAGCTGTCCGAGTCATGCAAACAGTAGCTAGCTGCATCTACCGAAGTAAAGCATTGTTGGAGTAACTGGTTCAAGGACACTTCGAGAGGTGGCAGGGCCTTTGAAGCGAGCGAACGGATACAGACTTCTAGCGTCATGAAAAAGGTCTCTCGCAGTTTCGAAGGGCAATTAGTAAGTCGACTCAATTGCGACTCATGGTGGGGCAGGACTGGTAATGTTGGGTGTATAATGTTGTAATATCTGGAAGATCAGCACGACGTTTGTGAGAGTGTTAGGGACATACATACGCCTTGAGAGTTTCTTCGTTAGAGCCTGTGATAAGACTGCCACCCAAGTTCATATCACCAAATGAGGTGCGCCGATTGCCATTGAGTGATGAATCTTGATCGCCCAAAGCGGACATACCATGCGCGTCATTTCCCCGATCTGGGACAGTCCAGTTGGGTCGGCTGAATGCCTCGTGAAAACCTTCCGTCATGGAATGAGTGCGCTGGCGCTTGAATTGGGGTGGGCTCTGTGTATCCTGGAATGTCTGGTCTCCCATGGATCCGAAATCGAACGTGTGCGTGGGGTTTGGAGGATGGTGGATCTGGCTTTCGAGCGAGTTGAGTCGGTCTGCTAGCTCCTTGATATAGCTGAATATCGTCAGCATGTGCAACCATTCGCAAAGCTACCAGACACAAACATACCCTTTGCTAGGGCCACGCTTCATCGGCTGACGGCTAAACTGACATCGTGCACCTGTCCTCTTGCAGCTGGAGCAAGCCTCTGGTCCATTTTCACTCGTGGCGTCACATCGAATCTACAGGAAGTAAGCACCAATCACGCATGGAGACGCGAGGGCTGCGCACCTTCTTTCGACGGCATTCATCGCAGGCGCGTGACACCTTGGATCGCTTGCGACTCGGATCATTTGGATCATAATGGTCGTGGTGTCCCTCTAGGCTCATGACATGTTGGGCCATCTGCTGGGGCGAGTGGGTTGGACGAGCTGGGCCTTGGAAGTGCGGATGTCCACCCATTGTCGGGCCCATATGCGCCATCTGCTGGTACTGGGGCTGCTGTGGAGCTGGCGGGTGCATTATGTCTCCTCCCTCGCGCAGCTGTTGTAGGTTTTCTTGCAGACGCAGCTCCGGATCAGTCAACTGGTGCTGCGGGGCTGGTGGTGTGCCATTCTGATTCGCGTATTGACCTGGCCCTCCGCCCATTTGCGCGTCAGGATCCGCGTAACCGGCCATGACGGAGCGTGTCGTATCGGGGAGCGCAGATGAATGGTGCGAGTATCTAGTCTGTGGCTTAATTCCAAGGCGGCAGTTGGGGAGGCGGGTTACGCGATCGCGCGCAAAGTGGGCTGGTGGTGGTGTTGTTGTTGTTGTTGTAAGGCAAGAGAAACGGACAGTGCACAAGAGACCGAGGGAAGTTGTGCGGGCTTTGCGATTTTTGCGCTAGCGTGAACCATGGCATGGGAGGAGAGCTCCTCGCTGAGCGAAAGGGGAGACGGCAACAACATAATGGTGGTTGGAGTATACAAGGACATTGGCATGTCTTCTACTTGCAGTTGTTGCTCGGAAGCTACTGACTGGTTGGTGACGCTGAGGTCGCTGTTCGGATTATCTCTTCCACCGTCCGGGACGGCCAGTCGAAGCACCATGCTCAACTATGCCCAGGAGAGCAAACACTGCAATCCGCGGCCCTGCTTGCCAGCGACTCAAATTGCTGCACACATTTTCTATTGACAAGAATGGTTTCAGTACTTACAATCAGTAGCTACTCGGCGACAACTGCCTCTACTTACGGGAATTCGTGCACTGTCTTGAGTGCAAAACACTACAAGGCGGAGCAAGCTTGGCGCACTCCCGATGCACAATACAAATTTATCCTGCCGCCGCAAGCCGAATGCAACGTACGTATGTGCATACATACGACTTGCTGATCGAGGTCAGCATGAAGACGGATCTTTCCTGGTGACCGTGCAGAGAAAAAACGATTATCATCAGCGGTGTCCAAAGCGGCCGTGGCCGAAGCCAGCGAGATCTTTCTAGTTGCGCAGACTAGCAGTACGGTCCCATCATAGAGTACGAGGGCACAAAGGCACAGGAGCGCAAGAGCACGAGAGCACGAGAGCACAAGAACCATGTGCTCCGGCAGTTGCATGCCTCGTTTGGACATCTTGGCTTCTACTCTATCTCTACAATTTACGAACTATGGAAATTTCCGGGTGTGACGAGAGCGAACACGCACTGATACATGTCTACCTAGCAACTAGCTAGGCTCGACGAAAGGGTTGTCGTCGGCACTGGATCCAAGGCCAAAAAAAGGGCGACCAAGGTCGACCCAGGCGAAGCATGCAGAGACGCCGACAACCCCGAGTAGAGTTCCTACACGAAGGCAACCTAGTAGGGCCCCACACAGAGGGTGTGTGTTTCGTGGAGAGTGCTTGCCCGGGACACGGCCAGACGCACAAGAGCGTACCGGAAGATGGGCCTGGCTAGGTCACTCACGTGCATGGCGCCGGCTGATTGAATTACAATTTCCCGAAAGGCAATTTACGGCGGTCGCGCTCACGATAGACCGGGCTTTGAGTCGGCGATGTAGTATGTACAGTAGTAGAGTATATATCCTACGTACATGGAAGCATGCACCAGGTGGCACTGTACCTGAGGAGGAGCAGACGGCAGGATATGGAGGATGCAGCCAATGACGGCGACGGGCGCTGGGCAACGGGCGCTGGACGGATTGCGTTACGGCGAGGGCGGCAAGGAAAACAGGCTGACTCGACAAGCGAGAGGCATCCGCAATTGAAACAGGCGGTGCGTGGAGTCCCGCAGCAGTCGACGAGGCGGGTTGACGGGGGGCCACAAGCACAGCGCAGCACAGCGCAGCGCAATACAGCAAGGACGCGTCGTCGTGGGAGGGGGTGGCATGGCTCCGGTGCTTCTGGCGGCGTGGGAGCGGCTAAGGGCCAAGCTGCAGGTCATGATGCCTAAGAGGGCAACGGGCGCTGGCGACGACAGGATTATGCGGTGAAAAGGTGGTGCTGGCCCTGCTGGCCTTGGTGGCCCTGCTGGCCGGTGGGTGTGCATGTGCAGCAGACGTGGGATGCTGGCGCTAAGCCGCTTTGGGCGACGCCTGTGGACGCTCGCCATGGCTGATCGCGCCTGCAGATTCGAGCTGCGAGGGCCTGAGCGCACTTGCCGATGGCGCTAAGCTCCACAGCCAATTACACGCTCCACAAGCCCGTGTCCCTTCCCTCTTAACCTGTTCCTCCCGCTCCCTCTCTTTCTCTCTCACCACTACCTCACCCCAGCAACACCACAGCATATACTGGTCTGGTCGTACCGAAGGAGCCCCGTCTAACGCTTTCGGCCAGCGCCTCCTGCGCTCGGTTCCCCCTCTGATATCAACACTACTCTCCTCTCCGTTCTCCGCTCTCTCTACACTCTCCACTCTCCACTCTATCCATCCTGTCGGCCCCGGTCTTCTCCACGGCGTTCACGGTCCTCGTCCAGCATACCATTGACCAAGATACCCTCTGGCGTTTGAATTAGCATCCTTATTACCGTCTTGTTTTTGCCTTGTCCTTTCTCCTCCTGCTTCACGCCCGGCCCCGCCCGTTGCGTGTTGCTTTTGTTTCCATTTTGTCCTCCACTGTGAGCCCCTTGGCTCCTCTTGCATCCCTCCACCATCCGGCTGCCCGTAGCCACCTGCGACGACCGCACTCGGCCGTAACCTATCCGGTATGCCTGTTATCGATGGCGAAAAATGGGCTTGCTCGTCCTGCATCAAGGGTCACCGAGTAAGCGGCTGTAATCACACGGGTATGTCGCACTGTTACATGACGATATGCACCCACCCACAAGCATGCGCTGACGCTTGTCTTCAGATCGCGACCTGCACCACATCAACCCCAAGGGCCGCCCCGTCAAGCAATGCGAACACTGTCGTGGTGCGCGCAAGTCCAAGTCCCACCATGCCAAATGCGACTGTGGCGACAAGAAGGACAAGGACTCGCACAAAGACAAAGGCGAGGCGAAGAGTGAGCTCATAGCTGGCTTGGCCGTCGTCGAATTATTCTGACCTCTACTCTAGCTCATGACAACCGTTGCCAGTGCCATTCTGGCGCAAAGTGCATATGCGGCACCAAGAAGGACGATCTTGACCTCAAGGTCGACACTTCGCGACAGACGCTCCATGATGCCCGTGCCAAACCCAAATTGACTGGCACCCATTCCGAGAGCCACCTCACCGTCTTTGCCAACGGCCATCACAAGCCTTGCCATCGCAACAACAACACTGCCCATGTCTCTGGAATGCCGTACAAGATTCCACGTCCACACACCCTGCATGGCCATGCCGCCTTTTCTTCTCTGTCGCAAGACAAGAGTGCCCGCTCCAAGCCCGACGTGCAGACCATGCGCTCTATGGATACATTGTCACTGTCCAACAACGAGTTCCACGCCATGTTCGGTTCGACGCAGCGATGTGCAGACAAGCCTCCCGTACCCAGTACAAGTACCAGTCTTGACGCATTTGCCTTCAATGACATGTTCAATAACCAGGTTGGTATGTTTGGTCAGGGCGGTGACTCGCCCCAAAGCAACGTTAGCGAGACTTTTTCCAACCAGCAATGGCCTTGGATGACCAACACGGTAGCACCTGTCAGCAGCGCATTTGGTGTCGGCAGTCTGTCGACATCACCTTCGCAAGACTGTCTCCCCAACCTGGACAAGGACTGGGTGGCGCCATCGGTGGGCTTTGATCCGCTTTGGTCTGCGACCGACCTCCCGCTCGACCCCAGCAAGTTCAATGACGACTTGGCTCAACCGTTGTCCCACAGCGGAGAGTCGAAGCACAGTGGTCCCGGGCTGACTGTCGCCTCTTCGGTCCATTCGGAGATTGGCGAGGGTGGCCTGTTTGGTGATGTGGACTTCAAAGCCCCTCAGTCGGCCGCCAGCGAGTCATTGTTCTGGGAAGATACTCCTGCGTATCAGTTCAACACCACGATCCCCAGTGAAACCGTCAATGTGCCCGTGTCCATGGCAACCACGTCCGCTCCAATGACCAACATGCTTGGATTCGATGCCATGTATGCCAAGAGCATGACTGCTGCGCCTGCCATGATGACGAGCACGGCTTCGCCCGACTTTACCGAGGCGAGCACCATGCCAATGCCTAGCCAGTTTGAAGATGTTGTCCCCATGGATCCATGGCAACTAGATCAAAGCAACGGTGCGTTTGGTGCGATGAACAACAATATTGACTTGTCTTGTTACGCCAACAACAGTTGGTTCTAGACGCCTGCGAGGGGGCAGCCGCTGGTATCAGCCGCTGTTCCCTTTTGATGACGCCATGACTGATGACGCTGCTGGTGCGCGATGATACCAAAGGCATAGGCAATGTCTACTCGTTCCCTTCTTTCGGCCCTTGTGGCCCTTCTATCCTTTTTTTGTGGACCCTTGGGTCGCCTGTGTATAGTTCATGACTTGACGCGAACCGCTGTCGTTTGGCTTGTGTGTTCGATGTCGCTGATAGATGACCCCCAGGCACTGCCTTTTGGTCGGATGTGGTAGTGGAATCAAGCAAGCAAGCAAGCATTTGCATATACACTGGGGCGGTGGGTAGGTTTTTTTTTTCATCTATCCTTATTTAGGTTGGGTTGGTTTTTGTCTTGCAAAAGTATATAGACCCTGGCCCTTCGACAAGGCACCGTTGGGCCCCTTGAAGAAATAGAGCACAGTTCGATAAGAGTTTCTGGTCAGTATGATTGTTGTACCAATTGTTTGTCGCAACCAGGCTTGAGCCAAGGGCTGGTTGGGTCACCGCACAGGCACGGGTGTAGATGACGTCCTTTGAGCTGCAGGGCGTATGCCGCACGGCCGCGAGGTTCGCCGGTTGGCTCTCGACCAATGTCTGCCCTGGATTCGACACGCGGGACAGATGCAAGTGCAGGCAGAGATTTCTGCTGATCTGTATGGACAGATGGGTCAAGCTGGCAGCGCTAGGCTGGTCGCGCCGTGGGTTGCACAGTCGCAGGTGATGCTTGATGCACATCGACACATTGACAGATTGACAAATTTATTAGCACATTGAACCTATGCAGCTCAGCAGTAGGAAGCAGCAGCTACAGGACCATGTGCCACAGTCATTCTGGGAGCTTAGTTAGGCCATCCAGATTAATCCTTCTGTCGACAAGAGGAGGGGGGCAGAAGACCTGGCCAGAAAAGTAACTGCTTACGGTTACGGTAGTCCGCTGAGCGCGGCTGGCTGAGATACCGAGGGAGAGGTCACATATACAGAGCGGCACAACCACGGCTGGCCACCATCAGCACAGCCCTCAGCCTTCAGCCCAGCCCACATACCCCACGACTGGCCTGACAGGCTCACTCACCGTCTGACGCCCCGCTGCAGGAAGAGCACAAGACACAGAGCGAGTACGGTTGCACATGGCTCTCCCCGCTCTTCCCAGCTGCAAACACTGTTTCATCGGCTTGAAAGGGCCGAAGGGTTGAGTGTGGGTGAGTATGGATGAGCGAGAGTGAGAGCAAGTCAGTACTGTGAACAGCTTACTTGCATTAGCTATTACTGTGTTCCTTCTTTTTCTCTCTGACAGCACGATTCCCAAAAGGGGCACATTGCAAACCAGAGCAGGAGAAAGGCCAACAAGTTGCCGGACCGGATAGTCAAGAAAGCATTGTTAGATCGCTCATGAAGCGCATCACAAGCGGCCTGCCTGCCCTCTCCTTTTTTTCTACCCACCTTTGAACAAGTAGCAAGCGTTCCAATGGCGAAAATCACTCATGCAAAATCCTACGTTACCAAGACCCAATACACCGTAGCCGCGGCGGACACGCCCGCTCAGCGCACTGTCTATCTTGTGGGGCAGCCTATGCGGAACAGCTGCGCATGGGAAAACGGCTTGCGTGCTTGGTTTCCCTTCCCCTCGAAACAACCCACGGCCCTTTGCGGAGAAAAGGGAGGTGGGAAATGGCGGGAAATGGCATGGGCATGGGCATGGGCATGGGCGTAGGGAGGGGGCCAGCGATGCTGCCGTCACCTACCTACAGGCGTGGTGTATCCCCAGAGCTGCGCTAAACGTCGTTAGCAAGGAGGGACTGGATCAAGAGATGGTCCTGACTGTTACCATCATCCACCAAACCCCCCGCCTTTCTTCCCGTCGCCATTCCATCGTCGTTGTTATTGTAATTGTACCGATGATTTTTTTTTTCGCTGCAATCGGGCCAAGCACCATTGTCTAACAAACCAGGGCAAAGAAAAGAAAGAAACAACGAGGTTCCGTAAGTACAGTAGGGGTACGAGCAGTGTGTCCTATCTTGCTCTCCACACCGCATTCATCCATCACGTTACCCATCTTCCCAGCCTGAATCTTATTACCGTACACTATTCGTATTTTATCTCCTCTAGGTACCTTAGCCTTGCTACCATGTCCACTCACACGCACAAAAATCACACACACGCACACGTACATGCTTAACAGACGCTTGACATTGATCGTCACCGCCGCATGGCCTGTGCTCCTTGCGCCATCATGGCTAGTCGGACCCTGTCCGGCACCTTTTTTCTTTCTATCTTTTGCTGTCTTTCTACAGGAGAGAAAAATGTGGGGAGGGGGAGGGATGAAGGGCAAAGACGAGTCGAGTCGATCACGAGTCCCTGGTTTTTTAGGAGGGCCTACTTTTGGCGCCAGCGAGCGAATGAACGAGCTAAGCGCCAACACACAGACAGAAGTACACACACGCAAACAATTGCAAGTCCCCCAGATCCGTGTTTTCTTCCCGTGCCGACGATGCGTGAGGCAAAATGATGTCAGCATTCCTGTATCAGTTGGGGGAAGGGGGGCTTGTTGGGTTGTGTTCAGGTCAGCTTTTTTTTATTTCCAGATTCTCCATAATAGTAACAAAAAACGGGAACGGTAGTTCTGAGGGACAGGGGAGGGGGGATTTCGGGTTCGGAATGCGCGGTTGGGACTGGGTTGGTATTTCGTCATAGCTGTGGATGACGGGTTCGTGTTTTCTGACTACTCTCCCGCCGGTCGTATCTGGTTGGCTGGCCAATGCTTATGTCGGGTCTGTCCGCCTTTCTGGGCTTTGGCTCTCTTGCCTTGATTTTTCTTTTTTCTTCCAACGGGGACGGGGGAAGGGCCAAAGAGGGGAGCCCTCGGGTGTGGCTTGAAGCTTGAAGCTCATCACACATAACACAGTCACTTGGCTGTACCACGTCAATATCTTTTCCCTAAAGACTGTGTGGCTTGACCTTGAGTTCGACATGGTGTACGGTGCGCGTGCACAACTCTGGCTATTCGACAAGCCGGAGTACCTCCCGAGCTTCTCGCCTGAACCTACACCACGCCACACCACGTCCGCCTCGCAGTCCTTTCCCAACACATTTCGACGTGGGTTATACACACATCTAGTCATGCCACCTCTCTCCCCTACAAGGAATATGTTATACTTTTTGTAACCCCACATCAGACCAGGTACGCGTAAGGTTTTGCGCATATGTATATAGTACTCTGTACGCTGCCTTAACAGTGCTTTGATAACGCACACCCCCCACGTCATAATAGAGCCATGTATTTTTTCCCCTGCGTCGGGAAACTACGGACTCGCAGTCTGCCGTGTTCAGTCAGTTTCCTGCATAGTTTTCCCTGACATTGAGCGCGTGGGAGCGTGACAAGACGCCGATCGCCGGTGAGTGAGAGTGTACGCGTGCACCAGTAGTCGAGTCTGTGCTTGCCTCCGCTCTAAGTAAGCATTAATACGAACAGCTTGATTGGAACGGCGCCTCCGACGGCGAAACGCGTGAGGCGAATTTGATGGCGAGATGCTTAGTAGGCAGACCAAGGGCCAAGCATAAGCGTCTGATTGACAGTGATGATGTAGTGTCTCTTGGTATTTGTAAAATGCCAAGACATATGTCGCCAGCCGTTTACTATAATAGAACCACAGTTTGCATACCGCCATATTTGTTACTATTTTTGCAAAATGATGAAATAGAACCATTATGCGGGGGAGGAGTAGAGAACTAACCAAGGACGTGCGCAAGTATCATACGGCACAGAAATGGGTTTTCTTGTCAACACCGTTATCGTTGCCATATCAAAGTCAAAGTCACATTTAGCCACACATCAACATCTCGAGCGAGAGAAACCCCGATCCTCACCTTAATCATAAAAAAAATACCAAGCCCGAAGCCGCATACGCACAGATACACCAGTGCGCCTTCTACAAGCGAGCCTCTTATCTGCTGCTTGCACCCGTCTACATGTATATTTACGCCGAGTAGCAAAACCCACAGACCAACGTCGCGCACCCCAGACCCGATCCCCACACATAAGCATCGTTTAACCTTCTTTTCCTTCTTTTTTCCTTCTTTTTTTTCCCCTCAAGGATCTCGGTAAATGCAACCACTCAGAAGAATACCTTAGCACACGTGAGGCCTTGTGCATCCCTGTATTCACCCTATTATCCTTGCCTTCTAGGCTCTTCTGGCGCACAAGCAAAGTATAAGGCACGCCGGTGTTCTACCGAGAGGCAAAGTACCTCCGATACTCACATACAAGTACATAACGCACGCAAGCAGGTGTGGGTAGGTACGTAGATAGATAAGTACGCGCAAGAGCACGTTCCAAACCGCCATCCGTGTCCCCCTACCCCACGTGTGTTCGTGTCTGTATGTCAGCTATGTATTTGCGTTGCTTGATACCTTGTCCTTGTCCCTATCTATATGCAAGTACACATGTACACCACCTAATTGTTTGTCTGTGCCCACCCACCACGGTAGATGGCGACATGGATGAAGGATAGGCTGGATGGTTTGGCCGACGTGGAGATACGAGAAAGAAGGACATGCGGGGATACGAGAAAGAAGGACATGCGGGGATACGAGAGGGGAACGGGAAGCGCAAGGACATGAGAGGGACTGGGTAAGCGGGCTAGAACGATAATATACAAGCGTTCGAGCGTGATTTTTTGTATCCATGTACGCATTCTATGTAGGTAGGCGAAGTACTTTGTAATAGAGTATGTGTGTGTGAAGAATTGTGCCTCTGATTCAGGAGGATTTTCTTCTATGTAGTTTGGGTGATGATGTGCTCGGTTTCATGCAAGGCATATGAACACCGCGTAAACTAAGATTGGGTATTGTTGCATAGGTCATACGGTAGGGGTAGGCAGGCTTATCATGAGGGTTCGCTGACATCTGAAACAAATGTTGCAGCGGGCATATTTCGGTCGAGAGGCGTTGCTTTTTGCCTAATTTAGGTAAAAAATGCTCGATTGAGGGTGATAGGCGTTGGAAGTAGAGAGAAAGAGTGAAGAGGAGATCTTGGGAGTCGCGTGATTTGATGGATCATGCTGTGCTATCTTCCTCGTTATCAGGGAAACGGGTGGTGAAAGAGGGTAGGTAGGTGTATTTCGTACGAAGTAGGTATCAGTTCCATCATAGCGAAGAAAATAGCCAAAAAGCCTTTGCATTACAGTGAAAAAATTCACATTCCACCAAGATGCCAAACCCATGGCAGCAATCCTCTCTGTACCCCAAACCCTTCTGCATAATATACAATCCATATCTTACACACATCGCCTCATCTTAAAGCCTCATCACCAAACGTGTCTTGATACACATATGTTGTCCCCCAATTAATCGGTTGATACCCACTGAACAGGCTATCACCGAGTTGGTATCCAGGTTTGTTAAAGTACGATGACATGAGGCCCATGAAGACAGGCGGCGCTTCGAAGTCTGCCTCTTCGTAGTAGGCGTCGTGGGGTACGGCTGTATAGTTTGAATATGGTCGGTACGATTGGGAGGGGGCTGTCGTGTCTATTCGTAGGCTGCTGCGGGGTGGCGGAGGGGGAGGTGACGTTTGGGTTGCAGCGTCTGCGTATGTAGATTTTGGTGGTTGTGTTTGTGAAGGAATGGGCGAGGTGTGACAGCCGCATGTGCACTTCGAGGGGCTTATTATAACCTTTCGTTTCGATTGGTTGTTAAGCTGATCTGGTCTTGGAGTCGCGGTTGATGTGTTCTGTGTGCGTGATGTTGTCGTGGTTTCCGCCAAAGATTCTGATCGTACAAGTCCTTGTTTCTGCTTAGGACTCGGCTCAGAGCTTTCATCAATTGAATTTTGTGGTGAATCTTCTTGCCCAACATCCACCGCTCTCGACTCCAGAGTATTCCACTGCGAAAGGTAAGATGAGCGGGTTGCCTGGCTGGCTTGTCGTTCTAGGATAGTATCCCCCAGTAGCGATATCTCTGAGTTTGTCCTCGAATTTGTGTAGCTTAGGCTGGGTGGTCGACTCGCTCGCTGTGAACTGATCGAACTCGATCTCTTGCTCCTACTCGTCTCACTCATCACACTATCCGACCGCACACTGGTTTCCGACAAAGGTCTCAAGAAAGAAACGGTTCTTGATCGTCTGAAAGTCTGCTTTTCAAACTTTTCCTCGTCATCTACTGGTGCTGGCTTCTTCACCTCTGGCTCTTTGTACTCTAGCTTCCCATTCTTGTCTGATGCAAAGTACTCCTCACCCCGACCAAAGACAACCTGTAGAGAAGCAAAGTCGCGTGTGGTACCGTCGCTCGGATACAGCCAATCTTTCAGGGCAGGTGGAAGGCCATAGTTGTCTCGAGTATGTTAATATAGAATGCTGATTGTCTTGATGAATGCGCTCACCTTGTCTGTACTCTCCACTCTTGGTTCTCCAGCAAAGATAGTATCTCTCGAACGCCCCAAACGCGCAGACAACAAGATCGTCCAAGCTCTCCGGGTCGTTGGGATCTTCGGGTATCTCTCCTAGGCGTTTGTACAGACGTGTTGACGCGTCCATATTGTACTATGAGTGTAACTTAAACAACGATGTGCAAAAGGTGTGCCCTGCGACCCGGTGTAGATTCTCAAAGTGTAAATTCCAAATAATTCCCCAGATAATTGATTGCAATTCTCAAATCGATCAAGGTCCAGTTGACACAAGGTACCGCCTGTGTTCGCCGTGTATCCAGTCCAGCGGTGTCCAGCGCTAGTTTAATCGACATAGTTATCATCTTTTCTGCCACCATTCCATCATCTTTCCATCACACCACACCTGCCGCATAGCCTCTTTTACTCGTATGATATTTCTACTATCCGCGACATCTGGCTAAAACGTGCCAGAACATCTGAAGCATCGGCAGTACCCATGTCGGTTTCACATTCGTCGGTTGGTGGGGCGTGTAATGGGCGGGTAGACGGCAAGGTCCATTGAATTCGTAAGTACAATTGCCGAATTGGACGTTGCTGTGTACTCCAGTAATATTCGGAAGGTTTTGTCGTATCTTTTTTTTGGTTGTGGAAAGAGGAAGATGGTGAATATTTGAGGTTGGGCGAGAAAAAAAGACGCACGTGAAAATCGCGCATGACGTACGCGGTACTCCTGTCCACCGCTTATATTCTGACTAGCTGAGGGACAAAAGATATGACGTCTTTATTTTGTGAGAAAGTTTAGAATTATAGAAGTATTTGTAGTATTGAGAAATTTACTGGGGCAATATGTGGTGGTGCGAATCCGGAGAGCCTCCACAATGATCAAACCTGGAATATTCATACAGACTAACGGGAAATTATTCATACAGCAAGATGGACGGCTGCAAAAATTTCGAGAGATTCTTGAAAAAATACCAGACTCTGCTCGGACATCTTTCTAAGTTACGAAGCCGCCAGCAACTTTCTTACACCATATGTCCTTCACTTTCTCTCATCTCTTTCGCGCGCATCCGTACTAGCACCCGTATTACTCTCTTGACTAACTAACTCATCAATCTCTCTGAAAAGTGCAGACGTAGTTTTCCTCCCGACTGTTCCAGCTCTCAGTCGGTTCTGAGCAGGACTTGACCGCCCCCCTGGACTAGGCGTGTTTCGATCTCTGCTTGTGTACCCTCCACCCATCCGGTTACTCATGCCTTGATTAGCCTTGCCACTCGTCATTGTTCGAGAGAGCAATTGGCGACCTGGTCCTACCACAGACTGCGATGGCCTAGGCGATGAGCGGGAAAAGGAGGGTGTCTCGGATGTTGCACGATTTCTTTGTTGGCGGTTCGAAGGGGCTGTCTCAGATGATGAACGATCTCTCTGCTGGCGGTTCGAAAACGGTCTCTGTCCAGACGCTTGAGATGCCGTCCTTTGAGCCGAACTCCGTTGGCCTGGAGCCGTTCTCGATGCAGAAGAGCGTTGTGATGCAGATCGCTGTGAAGTTGTTTTCCCCGGCCCAGACACCGCGGGATCTTCTCGTACCGAGGGTACTCGCTGGTATGGAGGTGTTATGGGCTCTTGAATCGAAGGATCCGATATAGGATCTGTCCCTACTGGTGTTGGAGCCCGCGCTGCCAATGCTCTTGCCTGCTTCGCTTTTGATACCGCCAAAGCTAATGGTGCAGGGACAGTAGATGGCTGGGATTCGGTAATGGTAGCTTTTGGCTGTTCCAATGCCTCATCGTTCGAATATACAGAAGATGAATTGCTGTTAGTGCGAGACCCCCGTTTACTCGGCCTTCTCTGGACGTCGTCTATAGGGTTTTGTGCCGTCGCCATGGCTTCGAATTTTTGTGCTTGTGCTAATGTCCGTGATCCGCTGTTCCTATCGAGCTTAGGAGTAATGCGTTTCTCATTTGTAACCGAGGGCTGTTGCGCTGCTTGTGGAGACTCTGCTCTAGTGTTGGTTGTTCGTGTTCCATCATTTTGCATCGGTTGTGTTTGTTCTGATTGAGAGACGGTTGGACCTGGTATGTGGACATCACCAAGTTTCGGCATGATGACAGCTTGTTCCTCGTTTGCTGCTTCTGTCACCGTCGACTCTTCTCTTGCTGCTGGAGTATATGCCGGTGGTGGTGAAGCTGTTCTGAACACCAGAGGTTCCACTATAGGTGGTGGGTTCTCAAAAATTGACTTTGGTATTCTCATCGGCCTGTCTTTGTATATATCCTGAGAAGATATCTGGGGTCCTTTCTCATCTACCACACCAGGTTTTGATACCAATGCCTCTGCAGCAAGCGGTTGATCAGTTGGTGCTTCTTTATTTGTATCGACAGCTCTCTTCGTTGTTTGGTCTTGTTGGCGCGCTTCTGTCTCTTTCTGAAATCTCTTCTCTTTTCGACTGAGTTCAATCTCCAGGACCCTTGTACCAGGCTCTAGTCTCGATTTTAGTCCATCGTCGTCGAGATCAAAGTACAACCCCCAGAGACCAGGCGCACGCTCCACTGCACACCATCCCTCCCAGCCATCGAATGTGAGCCGGCGATCTTGTCGTGTACAATCAAATGGTCCGGTGAGATTGGGTTGGGCATCGGCACGTACACCATACTTGACTTCACCAGTTTCCTTGTCCACGTAGACCCAGTTCATAATTGGAGCAACGTCTGTAATGGTCGTAACGAGGCCTTCGTACTTTGTATCCGGGTAAGGGAGATAATAGCCAGCATAAGGGTGGCCAAGTGGACTTCCATCATCATTTCCAGTATCGATCCATAGCCTTCCATTTCTCAAGACGACCTGTCGCCCATTGATTTCCCGGCTGCGGTTGGAGGACTTGACGCATGTTGCGATGAGATTGCAACGACGTGCCCGATGCTCTTCTCTCTTCTCCTTGGATTGCGACTGGCGTATTGCTTCCTGTGAACCAAGCAGACCTGGGGCTGTGATCGCTGCTATGAGAATGGAGAGGACCATCTAGGGCAGAGTGCAGCAAATTGCTGTGCTTGGACAGATTAGAACATGGGGGTCTGCCATATTCACCATCACTAGTGAACAACAACCAACTTGGTCTATGCGTGCTATGGCTCTTGTCTAGCATCCATTGCCTTGTGTTTGCTATGGCCTGATGCTCGTCTGATGAGAAATAATAATTGCCAGCCTGAGACAAATGCCTTCAGCCCCGACAACCCCTGTATGTTTCAGCTTCGCGTACGCGATAACCAACAGCATGACACCATCCACAATGTCCATGCAACCGTTGTAGATCTGGGTGCCTGGATGCGGCGACCCGTTTTTGGACATATGCTAGCACGAGACTCGAACCATGACAACCAATCTCAAACGTGGAGAATGCCACAGTAGTGGTTTCGATGACTCGACCTCGAGTGATGTGTTTGAAGAGGAGGGCGACTTTATCAGAAGACACATCAGTGCGTGCACGTATATATAAAGCAAAGATATACCGTGTGAGAAAAGGTCAATACAGTTGATCTGCACCTCATCCTCACCTCCCAACTTCATTCTGCGAGCGGCCTGGAGCCCATTGATTTCGATAATACTTAATAAAGGCCCCACTCAACTCTTCGATCCAAAAAACCATCATGTCTACAATGTAAGCCAAAGCCTAAGCAGGCTATTGTTCAGATGCTGACGGGGGACAGGGATTCAACTATGCGCCCAACAGGCTACGGCTCTGACACGGAAAGTGATGGTCAAGCGTCTGGCGGTCGCAAGATCTCTGCCAACATCGGTCCCGTTCCTTCCTCTGCTACACTCAATCGCCCAGCAGGCAACATCATCAAAGGGCCCGTGGACGACAACGGCAAGCCAAAGGACGCTGCACTGTTGCTTGGAATCAAACTGGATCTCGAGGCGGAAATACATTTGACGGCACGAATTCGTGGTGATATTACAATCGGATTATATTGAGCTATTTATATCATTGGACGAGAACAATCCAGGCTCAACCCTGAAGGCGGATACACGGGAAATCACTTGTTCAAGATAGCAGACTATGATAGACAGCATACATGGCCACTTTCTCGGCGTCCGAGATGTTGAAGCCAGGGCCAAAAGAGGTTTCTGTGAAACCCTTTCGCATGGATACGTGTTTGTCTCAAGCCTTGAGGACAGGATAGATCACAGAGGTCACGGTACGAAGCAATCAATTTCTGTTTTGAAAGTCAGCGTTTGATCGACAATTGCGTGTAGACAATGTTAAAGTGGAATGTGCTGATCAGACTCATGCCCTGTCACAGGCAGTTATCACCATTGCCGTAGCTCGGTAGACCGTCGTGATAAATTGAATGTTCATCTTGTAAGGGGAAAGAGGGAAGTTAAGGGTTGACATACCTTACTTTGAGTTGCATGCTTACAGCCATGTCAAGATCCTGTGCAACCTATCAGTTGCTATTTCTAACCGATATATCTTCAACAACCACATTACAAATGCGGATCAGACATGACGGTTCTCGTCGTCGCCGGAGCTTGGACATATGCTTGTCTTTGTTTGTGTCGTTTCATCATTGCATAGGAGGGGATAGACTTTGAGCGTACCGTATTGGTTCAAAATATCATCTGAAAAGCATGTCAGCGAATGCGTCCGTCAAAACAACAAGATAAGTTGGTAAGACAAGAATTTATTTCAGTTGACATGAATGGATATTTTTGATTTTAAGTCTTCACCGGGCGGACCCGTCGGACTCGTCATCAATTGTTCATCATTTGGTAAGGAGTGAAGGGACAGAAAGAGAAAAGCTTACCTGTTGCTTACTCAGTCGCCTGCTGTAGAGAGACTGTTACGTTGTCAGCCAATGATCATCCTTGTTCATTCAATTATGAGACATTGAGGCGTGATCAGTTCGGCGAGGTTTCTGAGGCCTGCCATGAGAGGCATATCCGTCAAGAATTGTCGGAGCCCAGTGCCGGATCATCATATGACGCGGAGTTCGAGGAAAAAGGTAGCGCATACCGATTCGCTTGAGAAAGCGCAATGAGACCTACGTAACACTCTAGTTAGCAACAGAGTTGCGCAATGCATGGAGCAAATCGAGTGATTAGGTTGAAAATCAGAAACAGCCATTGTTTATCGGCACAGGCAGAAGCCTTGGTCGGTAATTTCCAGCGTGCCGAAGCACAGATGATCATCATTGAAAGGGTTGGGTGGTTGCGCAAAGAGAAGACGTACCATAGGGAGGATAAGAGGGCAGGCATAATCGCCTAGCAAAAAAAGCTGCGCCTAAGCTGAGGACGCATTTATGCTAGTCCATCAACTGATATCTGTTGCTAGTCAGCTACATGTGTTCACTGTAGAAACTATATGCATTCGGTGAGATAGTCGCGTTCAGACTGACGTGCAAGTTGAGTTTTCATGCCTCGAAAGGTCAAAGACTCTAGTTTAATTGGCTTTGTGATTCATCATAGAGATGCAAGATGAAGTGCGAATGAGAGTGTAATACATACCAAAGCCAGGCTATTCTGGTAGCGATGTGGTTAGATAGTCAGGTTAGCAGAGAATCTGACACAAGCGACAGTGCATGTTGCCACATTGTTGGTGTTCACCGCTGCATGAAGCGGGAAAGTTGTGTGTATGCAGAAGAAAGATTGGAGGCTCGAGAAAAGTTGTAGCTCTCGGAGGTTGGGAGCTAAATTTTCCGCTCCGCTAGCGCGTTGGTGACTAAGCGCGCATCACGCGAACAACATGTGCGTTGTACGTAAGCAAATCTTGGTCCAAGCGCAGAATTGGGAGTAAAGAAGTTTGAAAAAAATGGCCGTGGCATTAGGCACGAAGTAGATCTCATTCTGAGCTAATATGACATACTAAGTGCATGTCTCCTCGTTGCTCCATCCTCCTCTCTCTCCCCAAATTGACGTCCACCTGTTCACGTCGCTGGACTCACGAGCGCCTTCTTATGACGCGGGAAGATGCTATCAGGTAACTCGTCTATGTACATGAAGTCGTAAGATATGAGAGTCATAAAGCATCGCGCGTGCAAAGGCAGTGGTTACGTCCGTCTGTACATCCAAGTCTCGAGATGGAAGGCACAGGAAGCTGGTAAAGTCGCAAACAGCAATTGTCGTGTGTTCTTTCATGACGCAAAGATGCGAACATTAAGGTCCACGCATCCTGTCGCAATGACACATCGTATGCCTTTTGTCGCGTCTTCGTTCTTCTTGCTGGTACCGTTTGTTGTACCATTGGGGGTGTCGCCGTTGGCGGGCGCATCCGTGACGACATTCGGTGCCCATCGCATACAACTGACGAAGTGGCCATGTGCATCAGTGACGGTCTTAACACAGCGGCCGTCTTGTGTGAGATCCCAGCAACGGATGGTCTTATCGTCGCTGGCTGATAGCAAATATTTTCCACCGGGGTGGAAGACGAGAGATCGTATCCAGTTGTCGTGCCCTGTGAGTGTCTTGATCAAAGTACCTCGCCCATCCCATATTTTGATCGTCTTGTCTCTCGACCCAGTGGCGATGTATTCCGCTGAGCTGCTTAGCGGTGGTGGCTTCTTGAGTCCAGCAAGAGTGGCAAGGTTGGCGTAAGACACCGGGGGCGCTATGGTGACACATTCAATTACATGTTCGTGACCTATGAAGGTACATTTTGGTTCGCCCGAGCCTGCGTCCCACAGACGGGCGGTTTGATCATTGCCTCCAGATAGCAACCATCGTCCGTCGAAACTTGGAGCTACGTCACGTACCCAGTCTGCATGGCCTCTAATTGTCTTGACGCAATATCCTGTTGTGACATCCCATATCCGTAATGTCTTGTCTCGGGACGCAGAAACTAGGAGGTTGCCAGATGACGGCGAGCCGGCTGCGCCGCTAGGTACGAATCGAATAGCAGAAACGGAGTGGTCGTGGCCTGGAAGCGTCCTTATGTTCTTGTATTCATCCGAGGGGTCCCACAGTTTGATCGTGAGGTCGCTGGAGCAAGATGCTAGCAGTGTTCCTCCTCTTGGGCCGCCAAAATCAACGTCAAGCACGCCTTTGGTATGTCCCTTGACTGTCCTTTCGAGCTCTCCCAACTCCCAGTCCCAGATTTTAATGGTCGTGTCCTCGGAGCCCGAAGCGAGTGACGAGAAGATGGGATGAAAGGCTACGCATGTTATGGGTGAACGATGCGACTGTAGCGTGTGCCGTGCTGGGGCTCGTGGCAGCCAGCTGGTGGGGTCCTGATTTCTACGCAGAAGCGAGGTTGGGGTGGTAGAGTCTAGTTCGCTCTGGAGGCTCTGGTTGCGCTGCTCGAGTTCCAAGACCTGGAGACAGATAAGCAAGATGCTTCAATGTGCATACTAGCGCGCAGCTACCTTCTTCTGCAGCCGTACTACGCTCGTCCACTTCTTCTCGAGCAGCCCCTCATACTTTTTCCGGGTGGCCTCGTCGAAATTGTCCGAGATGTTGGCTTCTTCGCGGAAAGCCTCAGCGGTTTTTGGCGCATTTATGACGCCCAGATAGGCCACAATGGCCTTGTGCCTGGCATGCTGTCAGTTGTGGGCTTTTGTGCAGTGGCCACGGGTAGGACTCACAACTCTTCGGCCTGGCGGTCTGTGAGTATCGCGCTCATGGCGAAACGACTAGCTCATACGTGAAGGTCTCAAAAGTCCACCATCTATCGTGACGTGGGTAGGATTGGTGGAGGGCTGCCGGTGTGGAGGGTGTTTGGTGGGCGCGGGGGGCACGGCGGCGGCGGTGAGCAGGGAACGGAGTCTGGCGGGGTGGTTGTGTGTGTGCGTGTGCTTAGGCGCAAGGGGGAGGGGGCCAGGGGGGGAGAGAACGCAGACAGCCACGGAAGGATAGTGAATGTGCGTGAGCAATGAGGAGGATATGTGGGCAGAAGACGGTGGTGGTGGGCAGCGGTGTGTATACACCTGGACTGCCTTTGTCTGGGTGCAGGGGTGCCCGCCAGTGAGAAAGACGTGTTGCTGGATCAACGCCCAATGCACATGCGATTTACATCAGGACCCAGACACAACCTTGGTCTGTCCACGACACGCCTCTGCTGTTCCTGCACAAGGCTCCCAATACCCACCAGTTCCCTTTATACAGGACACTCTCCGGTCCCACTGACATCATCCGGCGGTACGTCAGCCACTGCTCCTGTTTTCCCGCGTCGCTTCTACTCTCCCTGCCCATCTTTCCCTATCCATCCGTTTCTCTCCATATGCGCTCCCTAGCGCACCCTCTCCAACACTCTCCTCACATTTGCGACTGACCTGCATACCAGCCTTTGTTTGTTTCTATACCGCCTACCTTGGGCCAACGACCGCCCACAAAGAATACGCACATAATCAATAAACACACGTCATGGCCGAAGAAGAAGATTTCAGCAAGCTGCCGCTGCCCGATCGCTTTACACACAAGAACTGGAAAGTGCGGAAAGAGGGATATGAGGCCGCCGCCAAAGAATTTAGTCTCGCCGCCAGCGAATCCGACCCAGTAGTGCGCCAGTTCATCAACGATGCGAGCATATGGAAGGGCGTAGTGGGCGACTCCAACGTCGCCGCGCAGCAAGAAGGTCTTGGTGCGCTATGCGCCTTCCTCGACATAGCAGGCCAGCAGGGCTGTACACGGTAAACATATTGTGTGCCCTTGTGCCAGAAGCCCCGGCTGACCTCATACGCAGGACACGGAACATCACAATTGCGACCATTGCCGAAAAAGGTCTGCCGTCAACACGTCCAGCCGCAAAACAAAAGGCGCTCGAAGCATTGATGCTGTACATTGAGACAGACAAGCCGGATCCGGTCATTGAAGAACTGCTCCCAATACTATCACACAAGCAACCAAAGGTCATTGCCGCAACCCTCGAAGCACTCACGCAAATGTACCACGCTTATGGCTGCAAGACCATGGAGCCCAAGTCCATCCTCAAGTCACTCCCCAAGGTGTACGGTCATGCGGATAAGAACGTTCGCGCAAAGGCGCAGGAATTGACAGTAGAGCTCTACAGGTGGCTCAAAGAAGCCATGAAGCCACTCTTCTGGAACGACCTGAAACCAGTCCAGCAGCAAGATCTCGACAAGTTGTTCGAAAAGGTCAAGGACGAGCCTCCACCAAAGCAAGAGCGATTGCTCCGTTCACAACAGGCGGCCAAAGAAGCTGCAGCCGCAGCACCAAGCGGAGGCGACGAGGAAGATGACGAAGAAGATGCGGCCATTGATCTCGAACCCGAATACGAGGCTGTTGATGTTTTCCCAAAGATCCCCAAGGATTTCTCGGAGAAGCTAGCATCGTCCAAGTGGAAGGACCGCAAGGAAACACTCGATGAGGTCCAAAAAGCCCTCGACCATCCCAGAATCGCCGAGGGTCCATTTGACGAGTTGATACGTGGGTTTGCCAAGAGCATGAAAGATGCAAACATTGCTGTTGTTATTACAGCCGCAAACTGTGTTGAGCTACTCGCAAAGGGTTTGAAGAAGAGCTTCGCAAAGTACCGCAAGGATGTGATGAACGCCATGATGGAGCGACTAAAGGAGAAGAAACAAACCGTCACCGATGCCATTGGAGCCGCTCTGGACGCATCGTTTGCTTCGACAAGTTTCCAGGAATGTCTTGAAGAGATTCTGGAGTTCCTCAAACACAAGAACCCCCAGGTCAAGCTGGAGTCCTCTCGATTCCTGATTCGATGTCTGAAGAACACCCGTGAAGCACCAACACCAGAACAAGCCAAGGCCATTGCGGAGGCTGCTACAAAACTCCTTACAGAGTCACAAGAGGTACAGCGATCTGCTGGTGCCGAGATACTAGGAACGCTCTGGAAAATCATGGGGGATCGCATCATGAATGCTCACCTTGATGGACTGGATGACATCCGCAAGGCTAAGATCAAAGAGTTCCACGATTCTGCAGAGGTCAAGACCAAGTACAAGCCAAAGACGGCTGCTGCACCCAAGCCAGCAGCTGCTCCACCGGCGAAGAAGCCTGTGGGTAAACGACCAGCGCCTGGTGGTGTCAAGAAGCCCGCCCCTGCGGCCAAACCTCCTCCGCCTCCGCCTGTCGAAGAACCTGCCGCGCTGCTTGAACCAAAGCCGACGTCGAGACCGGTAGCATCAAAGTTAGGTGCTAAGCCTGGTCTGGCAGCGCCATCGAGACTGGGAGGATTGAAGAAGCCCGGCTCTGGTCTAGCAGCACCCTCTCCGCGGAAATCAGCCCCATCGCCTCCCCTGGAAGAAGAAGCGCCACTGCCGCAGCCCAAATTTGCTGCAGGCCGCGGTCTGGCGGGCCGTCCCCTCGGAAAGCCTGCTGCTGCTGAGCCTGCTGCAGCCCCTATCCCCCAGGCTCCTACCGGACTGAGTCTGGTAGAGCGGGCTGAGCTTGATGAGCTTCGCGCAGAGGTCGAGCGAGTGCGAAGGCAGAACGAAGACTTGCGTGCAGAACGGACAACGCTCACTTCGCAAATCCATGAGCTTCAAAACCAGAATGCTCAACTCATCGAAGACCACACGCGTGATGTACTTTCCATCAAGGCAAAAGAAACACAACTGGTTCGCGCCAGGTCCGACTTTGAGGCATCGGAACAAACAGTGCAGAACCAACGTCGGGAAATTGACCGCTTGAAGCGCGAGCTCAGTCGCCAGGTACGAGTATCGTCGCCGCCCCCTTCGGATATGGCCGATCAATTATATTCGGACGTCAACGGTTCACAGTTTGGTGACTCTGGATATAACAGCAGGGCCATGCAGGTTAGAAGAGACAGGGGTTTTGCTAATGGGCCAACCAGCCCAGGCGGTGACGGTAGGGAGAATTTCGAATCCCTATCCCGTCCCAGCAGTCATATGAGTGGTAGACTGAGTCCGCGAGCAGATGGCGCTTCTGGCAAATCATCTCTATCGTCACGTGGTGGCGACCGCATTAGCTCAGGTGAGAACGGTAGTGCATTTCGAACAAGCTCACAGGCTGCTTCTGGCGCAGAGAGCTGGAAGCGTGCCGCCGAGGTGACCCAGAATTTGAAGCAAAGGATAGAAATGATGAAAGTAAGTTGTGCTGTGTTCTTATACCATGTAATGCTGCTTACACGACATACAGGCCAAGCAGGGAATCGGAAGGCCACAGGGATAATGGGAAGCTCATCGAGTCTTCGCATTCGCATAGTTAATCTGACTAGGGGCGAGGTGGTCCGATGTGAGCCTTATTAGCACGGACCAAGTGTAGTGCACCTTACTCGATGTTCATCCAAGGAGCCGTTACCAGGGCTTCATAGCTTGTGACAACGGTGGCCCCCCCGCAAATAGTTTATCAGTGTGCATTTTCAATGGCGTTTGGTCAAATCAGGGAGGTGTGGGTGTGATAGTGATAACAAGGCACATGGACAGGATAGAAGGAGCACAAAACGGCGTACCATGCGTCGGGGCAGCAGGATCACATTGGGCTGGAGGTGGATTTTGTTCCGTATGAGAGATTCCCCAAATGCTTAAACCATTCACCATTCACGGTTAGCGTCAAGGGTACAGTTCCCGCTTGAGTTCCTTCAGGCAATCGGTAGTGAGAAAAGAGGCCGAGCCTTCAAAGGCCTCGACTCGATAAAATAGTGACGCGTACCAGACTGTTGGGAGACAACTGTGCCGCAGACGGGATCGGCTCGCGGAAGATTGGATGTGACGCTGCTCAGGACCTCGTTCAGCTTTATTTGTCCGCAGCTTACTTTTTTTTTTTTGCTTCTATACTCCACAATAACTGGATACGCGGCTACGCGTCTCGCGTTCGATGATGGCTCTCGCACTGGATTCTGGGCTATCGCAGCGCACCCAAAAGGCGTTACGGGAGCTTCTCCCTACGTTCGCGGCAAGCGCCCCACAACAACAAGTCGATCATTCGTCTACCACGGCTGATCTGGCCCGCGGCCTCAACGAGGCCATTCATCCCGAGCTTCTCGAATTCTTTCGCAGTACCCAGGAGAGGAATATTGCAAGCGATGTTCGTAGCCCTGCCGCCGAGCTAAGTCATGCGTCCCAGCTAATCGTCCCGACCAGACGTTTGCAACACCAGTCAACGGCGGAGATCAGCGACTCCGCCAGGCACTAGCCGGCTTCTTCAACTTATACTTCAATCCTATCCATACTGTGAAGCCTGAACACATTGTGCTCACATCGGGGGCGGTTGATGCTGTTGAGAATGTAATCCACGCCATTTGTGACGATGGGGACTGCATCCTCGCTCCCGGCCCACATTGGTGTATGTATATTCTTCGCAGAAAAGCAATCCAGATCACGAGACTAAAACTACATAGCCGGCTTCGAAGCCGTCCTAAAGCGAAAAGCTAATGTTGAACTCATCGTTGCAAAGCCACCAACCTATTCACATTGGGACAACTATCTTCTCCCCTCCCTGCAAGCCGCCTACGACTTCTCAGACAAGAGATCACGCATCAAAGCCGTTCTGCTTTGTAATCCCAACAACCCACTTTCAAGATGTTACCCTCGCCAAACCATCCTCGACCTCATGGAGTTTTGTCAAGAGAGAGGCTTGCACTTGATCTGCGATGAAGTCTACGCCCTCATCAAACTACACAACACCGACGCGAAAGCCCCAGACTTTGTCAGCGCCCTCAGCCTCACAGAGCCACTGGTACCAGCCGGCGCCGTCAAAGTCGACCCAAGCCACATACACATAGTATGGAGTCCCAGTAAACTCTTCGGCATGAGCGGATTCAGAGTGGTATGTTTCCACCCTCTCCCAACGTTTCCTCCACACACACACACACACACACACACGCCATCCTCTCCTCTTCTACTAACAAAAAGAAATACAGGGCTGCATCGTATCCCAACAGAACCCCTCTCTCCTACATGCCATGGCCTTGACCTCAACCCCACCTTCCTCCCTCTCAACCTCGCACCTCTCCGCACTACTATCCTGGTCCCAACTCCCCACCCTCCTTGCCCTCAACTCGGAGCGCCTAACCGCCAACTACACAACCCTAACCAATCTCTTACGAAACTACGACATCCCGTTCGTACCTGCATCACATGGCCTCTGTCTATTTGCGCGCCTAGCGAAGATCGCAAAGTCGGGAGCAGAAGAGGAAAGGTTCTGTAGGGAGTTGGAGAGACGTACAGGTGTGAAGGTTGCGCCGGGCAAAGGGTTCAAAGGTGTAGATAGGGATTTCGGATGGGTCAGAATGAGGTTTTCGGTTGACGCGAGGGTCATGGCGGATGCAGTGAGGAGGTTGGATGCCTTTTTGAGTGCATGTAGGTGAATGAGAGAAGATGTTTGATTATAATGGTCTTGTTATGGTTTGGGAGCAAGCCCCCCCCCAATTATTATTTTTACGCGTTATCGTCATCATGCTTTGGCACTATAGTATCGTTTTAGTATCTGGTAGTTTTCTCTCGATTATCCTTCCGCCTTCCTCGCTGTCTGAGAACAAGAACAAGAACCAAAGAAGAATCGCAAAATTCTTTTTATTTTATTTTATCTCTCAAACTTGGCTGGCTCTTGAGCATGACACTTGACTCTTCTTCCCAAAAGCTTTATGTACGAGACGCGAGATTGGTATTCTACAACAGAAACGTTTTGGTTTGGTTTTGCTCTCTCACCCTTTTGCAAGTCAGAAAACTATATCTTCTTCATTTTTTCTTTTCCTAGAGAGGTTAAAAAAAAATCTCTTGACGAAAGAGAAGAAAAAAAGAAAGAGTATGAACAAGTATTTTACCATTGCTTTAATGCCCCAAAACCAAGAACAGAGAAGGAAAGAAAGAAAGTGCCCTATGACGTCTTACTCAAAACTCCCTCGTTCTCCTCAATATACTTGACCATATCCTCAATCGTACAAACCTTGATCCCCCACTTCTTGCCAAAAGCCAAACACTCGTCCCTCCTCATCATACCGCCACCCACAAATTCTGGTTTACCAGGCACTTCTTCTCCATCGGTAATCAGCTCGCAGATGACACCTACAGGCTGTTTCCCTGCAAGCTTGCACAAATCGACTGCGGCTTCGGTATGCCCCCTACGCTCCAAGACGCCGCCATCGCGAGCCTGCAGCGGCAGGATATGGCCGGGTCTGCGGAAATGGCTTGCTTTTGCGCTGGGGTCGGCGAGCATGCGGCAGGTCAAGCTGCGATCGTGGGCCGAGATACCCGTTGTGACGGAGGGATCGACCGCGTCGATACTGACGGCGTAAGCAGTACGGTTTGGATCAGCGTTGTCGGCGACCATCTGCGGGAGATGTAACGCCGCAGCGCGTGAGACAGGCAGCGGCGCGCAAATGTAGCCGGAGCTGTAGCGGATCATAAAGGACGCTTTGGCGGGAGTTAGTGCCGAGGCGGCAATGATGAGGTCGCCTTCGTTTTCGCGTGAGGGCGAGTCGAGGACAATGACGAATTCGTCGTTTGCTGTGTAACATGCATGTTAGCCATGGGAAGTGGGAAGCGGGATGTTTTTGCCTTTGTTGGAGAGGAGGGGTAGAAGGTGTTGTGTCGCGTGAACAGAACGTACCGAACGCTTGTATGACATCTGGTATCGAGTCGAATGCCGGGTGTGACGGTGTAGAATTCGCAAGCTCAGTTGTATTGCCGTTGACTCCATTCGTGCCGTTGGCAGGCAGCCCGTTCACCAGCTCTGCAGTCATTCTTGCTGGTGTAACTTTTTTTCTTCTGTTTCTCTTCTCACTTTCGCACGCTCTTTCTCTCTCTTCCTCACACTCGACTCCGATGTTTGTATGTGTGTAGATTCCTTTGCTCAAAAACAATGTATGATGCGATTACCGCGGTTATTGCTCGGCCCGTGTGGCTTCGCGGGCTTCTTCCCTGGCAGTGGTTTGCGTGCTTAGGAAACGATCTCGTAAGCCACCGGATTTCCGCGCAGCCTCGGAGCCCCCGGTCTTTTCTGTTATCAGGTTTGGTACCGCGGGGTAATTTCAGTCGTCGTCGTTGGGGGCACAGAGAACCGTAAAATATCCAAACGTAGGGTGTGGGGGGTCAATTGAACGTTGCAGAAAGAGAGCGGCTGGATCGGTGGAATTGTCTTGTGATTATCTGCGGAACCGCCGTTCGGACGTCCCGATGTCACTGATGGAGGGGTGGTCAGATGCACATGCCTCGGCCTTTTCCCCTGCGTCGGTGCGACGCGAACCGCCGCTCCGATCTAGATGCATTGCTCCGACGACCGATGGGTCTCACTTGTAAGACGACGTCTGTGTAACGTCAGGTACCAGATGTCACTACTATTTTGCTTTTTATCGAGCGCCGCTAGCTGTATGAACGCGGAACTAGTGGCTAACGACGTCCTTTGTCTGCATATGAGTGTTCGTCTTTGACGGCCTTGGGACATGGAAATTATGAGTCGGGGAAAGTGGTACACAGGCATCACATCAGTTGTGGATACAGTTTATTTAAGAACCAACTCAGTGTTAAGTAGAAACAAGGGTATAATTTGAGAACACTTGCTGGCCCCTAGGGCTGCAGCGTGATCTTCATCCATGCATAACCAAGGTATCAGGATGACACAAAACACGCAACTCGGACGCTTCTGCGTACACTTCAGCTACGCAAAAGCAGTCCTAACGCTAAAACAAACAAACTATGGTACAACTAAGACTGCTTGTCAGTGACAAACTCCTTTTCGCCGTGCGCAGAACTGCCACCGCTGTGGGGCTCCGCAACACCCTCGGTCTCAGGTTCAGACCTCCAGAAATCCTTTCGTCCACTCCTGAGTCTCTGCATCCATGGAGGGAAGAAACCACCCTCGAGACGATATGTCCAGTGCTCCTTCTCGTCCTTGTTTGGTGGAACGACACGGCCGCCAGATGCAGTCTCGAGCACCCAGACCAGGGTATTGATAAGAATGTAGGAGCAGATACCGGCAATCAAGCCGTACGCGATCGAGTATGTGAAAGGCATGATTGCAATGGTGAGGAAAGCAGGGACCGAATCACCCAGGTAGCGCCAGTTGATGTCCTTGGCCGAGGTAGCCATCAGGGATCCGACGATAACCAGTGTGCAGCCAGTAGCCCAAGGTGGAATAGAGGCAAAGATGGGTGCAAAGAAAATGGAGATGAAGAAGCAAATACCGGTAAACATAGCAGTCAATCCAGTCTTACCACCCTCAGAGATACCGGCACCAGACTCGATGTACGCAGTGACAGGAGGGCAGCCCATGAGGGATCCAATAGAGATACCGATAGCGTCGACAGAGTAAGCAATGGATGAGTTTTCGAAATCCTGGGTGCGTTCATCAATGGCTCCGCAGAAGCGGGCCATGGAGTAGAGGGTGCCCGTGCAGTCGAGAATATCGACATATAGGAAAGTGATGAAAGCAAGACCCCATTGGCCAGCATGCGCCGAGACATTCCATTCTTGGACATTCAGGATCCTGCTAATTGGGTGGAATGTGACAACCTGCTTGAAGAAGTCGAAAGCAGAGTCACCAAGCTCGGTATGCGGGAAGTAGGTGACACTGGTTGTGCGGGGCCAGGAGATGATCGAAACAAGCAGAATGCCAATAATAATGGCGCCCTTGACGCGGTAGAGCATCAGCATAACGGTTAGGATACCGCCGCAGAAGATGCCGATCCACATGGTTGGGCTCCTCATCTTAGCGCCTCCTGGGCAAACGCCGTCAACCTGCGCCGAGGCAACACATCCAGCCAACTCGAGGGGGTAGCCTGAGCACCTGTGATGAGACCGATACCGGCAGAGTAAGCGAGACCGATGATGGTAAGGTAGAGTCCAATGCCGACACCAGTAGCGAGCTTGATGCTTGCAGGAATAGCCCTGAATAAACAGTTAGCTTGGTGATTCAAGCTGAGAGAAGAAAACCTGGCGTGTGGGACAAGACTGTGCTATACACAGTCCTAGACTCAAATACAGGTGACGGACTGAACAATTCACTTGGATCGACGTACCTTGCGAGCCACTGTC
This sequence comes from Curvularia verruculosa, assembly GCA_036172615.1. Taxonomy (NCBI): domain Eukaryota; kingdom Fungi; phylum Ascomycota; class Dothideomycetes; order Pleosporales; family Pleosporaceae; genus Curvularia; species Curvularia verruculosa. The sequence goes on along the minus strand of JAWDHC010000001.1, from coordinate 114,063 downwards.
GAATACCAAGCAAGGTAAGGGCGACAAAGACCCAACCTTCGACAAAGACGGCGGTGAGTGCAACCTCGTAGGGAACCATTCCTGCGAAATGAATTAGTAACGTTCCATGCAACTCACGAGTACAACCATGACGCCAACAAGGCCAGCCTGGGTTGAGTGTAGGGTAGACATACCGGAACCATGGAATCCAACAACAGTGTAGGCAAAGTATGCGTTCAGTCCCATTCCAGGGGCCAGAGCGATAGGCATGTTGGCGAACAAACCCATGCAGAAGGAGGTCAAGGCGGAGATGGCAGCTGTCGCGGTGACCAAGTCGCGCTTGACTTCCTGGACGCACAATGCATACTCGGCATTGGTAGCGCAGACGGGGTCATCGGGGAGTCCAGGACAGACACATGTACCACCACTGTCTGACACGATCGATGCTGTACAGGGCCATCAGATGAGAGGCGTCAATGACGCAGCGCAATTGACATACAGTTGACCGAAATGATGTAGGCCATGGCAAAAAAGGTCGCCAGACCTGCGCGGAATTCCGTCGTGAAGTAACTACTCTTGCGCTCCTTGGGCTATGGACTAGTCAGTGCATGCGGAGCGATTACGCTTTGGCAATATCAGCGTACATGGCCGGAGCCTTCGAGGCGGAAGTACCTGCCGACGGCAGAGCGCGCGACGGCGGTGTTGATCTTCTGGACCACGGTAGACATGATGCAGAGATTTTAGCAATGACCGTGGGGAGGAGGGGGGGGCGACTGAGAATTTGGAGGTCGAGTGTGCGAGAGGGCACTGCAGCGGTACCAGTTGCCGTCGAGGGGACCAAGCTGGGCGGGTGATCGGCGTTGGGCGCTGCCCTGTATGCTGGGAGAGGGCAAACGGGCTTTTAAGTCGGATTGAATGCGTACTGCAGGATATAAAGTGCTTCTAGCATGTTTGCCGCACCAAAAAGATAAGGGAAGGCGGCGAGGCCCAAACCCTGTCGCGTTCGACATGCCAATGACCCATATCGGGACGATCAGACCTTGCTCGAGTCGGAATAGCGTGACAGCCCACGCGAGTCCACATGGTGGTAAACTAGGGTGTCTCGGTTTTCTGTGCATGAAGGCGACTGGCGCCGCAGGCTGGGCTGGGTACAAGGTTGGGCAAACTGGGTGTGTGCCGAGCACCACCACCCTCGCCTGTTGCAGCCAACAATTTGGCACCCCATTATGCTTTTCCTAGCCCAGCCACAGCAAGCCGATCTCTATCTCTGCATGAGGGGGATGGCGGAGACCGCCGGCCAGGCGTTGTCTGACGTGCGCACGACATTGGGATGTCGCCTCCGCTATCTCGGCCATATCGTTGTTATCAGCCAAGGTATTGCGACCCCAAAGCGCAATGGTCCGATTGCAAATGGAATCCTGTCAAAGGCCTTGTACTTCCGCCGAATGGGCCACAGCTTCCAGGTAAGGCGGATCCAGCCAAGCGACGGTTCGCGGCGACTGCCCTAGTCGCGTTAATGATTTTTTTCAGAGACCATGTGGAGATTTCCCACCCTTCAGTCCTCTCACTCGCCGTGCCGGGACCTGACCTGCATATGTTCGCCGTTGTCGCCCCTTCACCCATGCAGGCGTGCGCTGCTGATTCCGTACCGCGGTCATTGTTGGGTCTTGTTTTTTTTTGCTGCGTGTCGTACTGAGCAGAACCAAAACTCGGCAATCAGACAAGGCTCCAGGGGGGTTTCGGCGCTAGTCTGGATCCAGACCTGGATGCAGGCCAGAGTGGTTTGCCTGAGATGCAACATGCACACACGTACAACTCACCCCTTCACGTGCACCATCCTCATCTCCGGAGAACAAATTCCGTTGCTAATTACCCTATACATGGCCATACACATACACATACTAGGCAGTTGATTTGTTCTTCGGCATGGCGTCCGCCCGCCCAGTATGTGCGCTACCCGGGGAAGACGTCTAGACAAGTCCCGGTCGACGCTAGGCCGGCACGCTACGTCTCACTGTTTTGTTTCTTCCTTTCTAGGGTAGCCTTTTCAATAACGCCTTCAAACATAGAATCTACACACATTGCCTACAGACAGGTTAGTCTGCTGTATGCAAACTATCCTGGATGCCGGGCGTAACCAATGGGCATTCGACGGATGCGCAGTGAGTCGTGGCTGTCTGAAACAGTTTGCAAGTGTGGACTCTCAAACGTAGCAACGTGTGCTACGAACTTTGACAAAGCCGTCATCCGAACAGACAGACTAGTTTGGTGCCATCTCCGCGGCTTTTAGTTGTATTACGATGAGCGTTTCTATAATTCCCTCCGAACCCCCAAGAGGAACCAAGAATGCGGGCGCCAACCATCAGGCGTACCCGGACACACATATTATCCACCATATATGCTAGGATGCGGGGACTAGATCACTTTGCCCCAAGCGATCCCATGCGGCTTACCCCTTGCGCTAGCAATATGCTATATGCACGGCACGCCGCTGTTGGGAGGAAAAAACAATGACAAAGCTGCCGTCAAATTTAGAGTTGGCAACCACCACCTCACGACAATTACGAAAGCGAACCTCTCGACTAGCAGCTTTCGCCAAAGTGGATGACGCCTTCATAGAGCTTTGGCATACCAGTCTCGGTCTTCGCCTATGCCCTGCGATGGCTACTACTGTCCCTGTATCCGGGGAGGCATTCTGTCCTTGTCATCAACCATGTTCCTGGTCTCTACGAGAACGGCGTTGTCTTTGTAGGCAAACCTTTCTTGGAGTCTTGAGACCAGGCAGCAGACGTTACGGTGAAGAGTTGTTGACCAAGATATAACCAAAACTGTCTGCAAGCCAGCAATAGTCAAGATAAAAAGTAAGTCAGAATAACCAAATCGGCTTGCTTCGCTATGAGGTTCAGCTCATAGCCACCAAGAATAGCCTAGTCCAATCTTCTGTTTGACCAATACAAGTCTTCAAGACTAAGGTGTGCCAGCCTTTTTACCGCCAAAACGTTTCAGCTGAAGTACTCAATCTAGTCTTTCCAATCGTCCTAGCTGAATTCCTATGGCCAATATATGATTCTTTTTCTCGGTTGTATAGCTTTGGACAACCGAGAGAGCCAATTCTTCTGGGGTATCTTGGTCTACACTTTGCACAAATATTAGACACCAGGAGAGTAATGACTCCTCCGGATTCTGCGATTACTACCCGTATTCACATGACTGGAACATTTGACAACAATGAGGTGAAATCAAGTCTCACCAACTAGTCGCTATGTGCATCCAGCTATGAAATGCTGTCTGGAGGTACAAACTGACTAAGATTTTTCCTCTCCACCAAAATCAGTACGAAGTTTAGAGTTGTCAGACATGAAGATTAGACGATACCGAAGCTAGTGAGCCGAGAACGAGGCCCGGGAATACGTAATATGGGAATTTGCCATCAACCATAAAGTTCTCGATGGGAATTTGCTATCAACCACAAGGTTTGGGCTGGGCTGAATTGGCAAGATCTTCACTTAGTTCGGGCCGATTCGCAAATTCCTCGGAGACGATGTAATGGGATCCACATGCAACGAATTCTGGTCGTTGTGCGGATTCCCACATTTGATAGCAGAGGATTCTTGCTAACCAGATCTCGAGTAGATGACTTATAACATGGGGCTCTGACCTCATCGTGTAGACCAGCGACTCGTTTCGCTTTATTCGGCATTGAGAATGACAAAAGTCCCATGGGACGGATGTTCATTGTCTGAGCGGCGTGGGAGCCCAGGTGTTGTGGAGCATCACCGCCACAGTTTCAAGCCACTGAATGATCAACAATGACGTATGCCCTGACTGCAACACCGTGACATTGCCTGTCGCGTGTGTACAGCTTCCCTGTATGACCGTCAACAGTCGAGACTCCATACGCATTCTGTTGGTTTGCTTTTGCTGCAACTACAGACAGTCTCAGGCCGTCTGCCAATCATGAGACACCGACTGGCGACGTTGGCCTCGCTCTCTCGCGTCACCACGCTTCCGACGGCACGCTGCGCACCCTTGTTTGCACGCAATTGTCCTGCCATATCGACACGACAGGGCATACCCGTACAGCTTCGAAATTTGACAGAAAGGCACCGCTCCGACGTTGAGAAATATGGCGATTACTCGAACAGCAATGCTAGGCCTGCGGCTGAGCTGAACAACAACATCACACAAGAGGAGAAAGACCACTTTGCACAAAAGCTGAAGGAAGACAAGTCGAAACAAATTCGCACGCCATGGCACAGGGAAGGGAGTGACCTACCACCTGTTGCGCGGCAGAGGAGCGCTGGAGCGATGACCAAGGGTACGTGTATGCATTTGTTCACTAGTGTAAAGGAAAAGCGTAACTAATGCAAGGCAGGAAAGCTGCTAACCACGCCGTCCCGGATGCTCAAGATCATTCTACCCCTCACTACTAGCGATCAGAATAGCGACCGCAAGGATATGGAGCCACTGGCGCTCCTAGTGCATCCGCAGCAGCCTATATCGTACCTGGAGCGCCTCATACAGGCCGAGCTGCCTACTATCAAAGACAAGCAAGGGCGTGAGAGGCTGCCCAATGTATACTTTCGAGCCGAGGATTCTTTACAATCGGATGCAGAGCCAGGAGAGAGGGAGAAAACGCCAGTCAGCAGTGAAAGAGAGAGTCTGAGCGAACAGGAAGGTGACGAGGACTTTGAACAAGTTGACGAGATTCGCATCGATGGCAAGGTCCACCGAACGGGCAAACTGGGTAGTCAGGACAGGAAGACGCCAGAGGAAGCAGAGGAGCTACGGGGTGGGCCAGGCAAGGGAGGGGTCGAGTCGTACTCTGGCCAAGGCCACGAAGCCCCCGCTAACAAGGAGGGAGAACGCAGGTTTGTGCGATGGTCTTCATCGACAGAGATTGGCGACTTTATTCGAGACGCAGCTCGGGGGCAAGAGTTTGCGATTGACATTGAAGGAGCACCAGAAGAGATTCGGGTGGGCGTGCCGAGTTTCAACGACAGGACTTACTATCTGCGGATGCGGCTACGAAAGCTATCCAAGAAGATTAGCGCCATGGCCGATGTCAAGAAAAAGTGCGATGAACTGGCACAGCTTGGGGCCAAGCGGGTGGCCATGGCGGGCTTTGGTGGTATTGTAGGATGGTGGTGCGTCGTCTACTATCTCACGTTTCAGACGGAGCTAGGATGGGACGTCATGGAACCCGTTACGGTAAGTTTGGCCAAGCCGATGTGTCTAAGGGGTGCATGTCTAATATGTGTGCAGTATCTTGTTGGACTGTCGACGCTGATTGGGGGTTATGTATGGTTCCTGTACCACAACCGCGAAGTCAGCTATCGTTCGGCGATGAATTTCACCGTGTCTCGTCGGCAGCAGAAGTTATACCAGCAGCACAACTTTGACCTGCGCAAGTGGGAGACGTTGATCGAAGACGGCAACGCGCTGCGCAAGGAGATCAAAGCCATTGCCAACGAGTACGACGTCGAGTGGGACGAGCTGCAAGACGAACAGGACGAAAAGGTGCAGCAGGCACTCAAGAAGGAGCGGCGGCGGAAGCAAGAGAAGAAGAAGAGCAGAGATGACGAGGATGACACGGTGGCGGATCCCAAGGACGAAAAGAGTTGATGGCTAAGCAGCGAGACTACGGAGTTTGCGAGGCCATGATGATGATTAGGTGCGTCGGGCATTTGAGCGCGGCGTTTGTTGGTAGGGGAGCATTGGGCACGGTATAGACATTACCCAACATGGTGTGTTGACGGCCACTATAATAATAAACTTTCTGGAGCTTACCAACGTCGTCCAGGTGGCAAAGACGGGAGCGCCCATCAGCAGACGGCGTATGTACTAATAGTAAGTATGTATGTATAATGGGCGGTGGTGTCGATGTCTTAGTAGTAGTGGATGAGCGCGTGGGCCGACTACGGGTGCTAATTTTATCCGCCGCATGTGGGGTTTGCATGGCATTCGACTGCCGCGCCGCACCCACGCCACTCGCCAATCATACGATATACCAAGACATAACCTACAACACCAGCCGAACGCACAAAGAACAACGAGGCCATGGGACGACGCGCCGCAGCAGCACAGGAAATGGACAGACACTCACTCGAGTAGTCTCGACAAACACATAGACACACACCCACCCACCACGACGTACGGGACGGTGCAGCATGTGGAGAGCCATTTCTCTCTACCATCTAGCCGCCGACGTCCTGGCCTCGACAGGGATGGTGCAGCGCGTCCCTGTCGCCGAGTGCATGAGGCGGCGCCCATTCGCTGGACAAGCAACAGACAAGACCGCCTCTAAACTCGTGTGCGCCGCCATGATCTTCACTCTTCCACCGAAGCCGTACACAGCAGCATGACCCAGCACGCCAGCACCCTTGCGCCCCATCGCCGCTGCACTCGCAGTCTCGTCTAGGGTGACGTGACAAAGTCCGCCGGGCGCCTCGTCTGCTCCTCGATTCGCTGCTCCCTCGTTCCTCTGCCCACCCCGTCCGCTCGCCCCATACTCTTCTGGGCCACCAGACGAGATCCGAGCGACTCTTTGTCCCCGATTAGTCGCCATGGCTTCAGAGCACCTCTACACTCCCGCGCCCGCCCCACCGCCCTCTCCCAGACTGCCTCCACCGCCCTCTTCACCCCATCCCTCCCACCTCCAGGCTCCTCAGATATCTCCCAGGCGCTTCGCTGTGCAACCGCCGCTTCTCAACACCACCCTGGCGCCACCACAGCCCTCTGGTCCCGCCTATCTGCAGGGCACAACTCCCGTAACCGCCTCGTCCTTGAGCCTGCCCTTCTCGCCCTCGCTCACGCCCTCGACGTATGTCCCGTCTCCTGTCGCGGCCGCTTCACCCATGGCCATGAGAGGCTCAGGTCCAGCCGCACCATACAATCCGCAGCAATGGTCGCGCGGTGGAAGCATCAATGGACAGCATGTTCAGCATAGCCAGGTATCCGCGCCTTCGAGGCTACATGACGTGACGGGCATGGAAGGTATACACAATTTCTCATATTCGTCTTCTTCTCCTTTTTTTTCCCACCACACCATCATGCTATGTAGTAGATTCTGTAGACCTACTTTTCCAGTTTCTTTCTCCACTGCTCTCGGTCTGCAACACCATGCAACAAAACGAATCCTGTGTCGAGCACATCATGCCATTGGGCATTTCTTCTTCACTATCGAGACGCTGGACGCGTGAAAATGTGTGATGCTAACGCTGCCAGCCTCGATGCCTTCCCCGCCACCCCCATATTCGCCTGGCCAGAACCCAAACATCTCGCAGTCCCTGAGCACCAGCAACACTTCATCGCCTCAGCTCTCCGCCAACACGTTCCCCCACCCTCCTCCACCGCCACCACCCACAAGCAATCCGGCGTCTGCGCGGCCCATTTCGGGCTACCATAGTCGGCCTACCTCTATGGTCATACCCTCAAGTGCCACCAGCGTAATATCAAACCAACAATTCCCACCTCCGCCGCCAAGAAACGGGCCGGGTCGTTCCTCGTCGCGCGACAAGTTGACCTCCAAATTCAGCCTGTCGTCCTTTAGAAGCCGGAACAATGAACACAGTCCTGGGCCGAGCAATATTGATTCGCTCCATATTAGCACTTCCGATGCTATTCAGAGAGCACCACCTTCCCCTGGGCTGGTTGCCCAACGGGCTACTTCCAAGTAAGTCCATAGTCAAAGAGGCAAAAAAAGAAAGAAAAGAGGTTATATAGTCAAGGCTAACATCGAGACAGCTACATGGCAAACGCGTTAGCCGAACGGCGGTACAGTCCTGAGACGCAGTCCCCTGTTAGACCTCCTACCTCCCGAAGAGCAGCTTCTGCTGGTGTACCAGGCTACGAGACTCGGACACCCATCGACGAGTCGCCCATCATTCCTCCAGGAAGCTGGAATCGCAATGTGCCTTTACCCCCGCCTCCACCGGGACCCCCTCCTAGCAGTTCGAGATCGCAGAGTATGGGGCCTGGTGCAGAACTGAGCTCCAGTCGAAACCCCGCCTTGTTGTCGTCACCCCCGACAAGAAGGCCCGGCCAGACGTCACTAACACCCATCCCACCAACACCTATGGGTTGGCAAGATGAGTCTTCGAACCTTCGTCCAAGATCTCCCGCAGCTCATGGCCTATACATTGACACAAGCCCTCCTACTGTTCGTCCTTCTGACCAACCTGCTCCATCGTCAGAGAGTGGGAGCGTTTCGATTTCGTCTGGGCCCACTACTACATCAGGCTCAGGAAGCACCTTGTATCAAACGCCCAGCAAGCGTGACCCAAGTACACGAGGCATTCGCGAGCGAAGGAGTGAAAGCCGGGCTGCTCGCGAACAGCGAGTCGAACCGAGCAACAATCCATGGGCACAGGATCTGGAGAATGGAGCCACAAAGCCTGCAGATCTTGATTTGGGAACACCCGAAGGTGGTTTAACCCGCCGCGGTGCTGTCACCAGAGGTACTCCAAGGAGTAGCGGGGGTCTTCGATCACCAAGAAGTGGCCTTGTCTTCGAAGACCCTGGGTCGACAGACTCTACTCCCCGAACCGATGCGCCTCCGAGATCTGCGCTTGCAGGTGCCCCGACGCCGCCTTTTTCGCCAGGTATGGATCATCTCAGTCGTTCAGCCCAGAAATCTCCAGTCCCGCTCCCTTCCAAAGCGCTACCCACCCCACCGCTCCATAGATATGGCGATGAGAAAGAAGCAGACCTGACTCGTCAATCAGAAGCTGCGAACGATTCGGCCATACACACACCCAGCGCTTCCCGAATCGGAGCCAATGATTCTACAGTAACTACACCGAGACCTGCAGGCGCTCATGCTTTTGCCCGTGCCTCTATGGAACGTCATCGGCAGTTTATTGAAAAGGAAATGGCTGCCGGAACCGACCAGGAAAGACTGGAGCTATTTGCAGAATTCATTGTAACTGAATCTCGACTCCGCCGAGATCGTTATTCTGGAGCTTTTGACACCATGGCTGGTGATATCATGGACCTAACGAGAGACCTGTGGCGTTCCTATGGCAATTCTGGGCGTAGGTCAGTCACGCCGAACACTCAAAAATCTCACACAGGTCATGTCAACAGGAGGTCGCAGGGCTCTGTCGCTGGCGAATCTCCTGATACCCGCTTCTCAAATTCGATGCCGACGACTGCTGCTAGTCCTGCATCATCCACTGGCAATTTCACACCCCACACAGAACCTGCTTCCCCCTCTAGTGCATCCAGCCAGAAAGCTCGGGATACGTCTTGGATCAATAATTATCATCCCTCGCTCTCGCCTATTCCCAGCATGGCGATGAGCACTATTCCTGACGAACAAGACTCTAGAGGTCGCTCTGCAAGCCGCTGGTGGGAGAGTGATGGTGGATCCTCTGGAATCGGTGGTGGTAGGAGGTTGGAGCGAAGCAAGAGAGAGTCCAAATACATGAGTTTGCCGAAAGAGGCTCGCGAAAGTTTGCAGTGGGCAGGCGAGGACGCGAACGTGCCAAGGCAACGAGGCGAATCCAGTAGTCGGCCAGCATACGGACCCAATGAATATCCTCCGGAGAAGGTTGGCCTACACGAGGAAGGCCAGCAGCAGCAGGCACTACCACAGCAGCAACAACAGGGCTATGGTTACTACCAGAGATCTGCCACAGCAACACCTGATCCCGATAAACTAGACGTGTCCAGGCTTGTCACTCTTCCGCCGCCGTACCCACGACATCATCCTGCAGTCAACAACAGCCATCCCGATTTGGCAAGCATTCGAAGCAGCTTGCGCACCCTTTCCGAACTCGAAGAAGTCAAGACGACCAAAGCAAAATTCAAGGCAAAGATTGAGGCACGCAAGGAGCAAGAGAATACCTCTTTGACTGACCGGCGCGCACAACTGCGGTACAACATTCAAGACAACGTTCGCAACGGGGTCATGTCGTTCGCCGACGCAGCCAAAGCAGAGGCAGACTTTGAGAGCCGCGAAAACCAAAGAGCTCAGGATATAGTCCAATGGATATTTGACACGTTCCAGGCAGAAGTGGCCAATCCGCTCCATGCCATGTTCTGCGAGCGCATCACCAAGGCCACAGCGTCCATGGAGCATCTCAAAGGACGCTTGTCCATCGAAGCACAGGAGCCAAATCCCAACCAGACGCAAGAAGAGGGCGACGAGAAACCAGAGCTTCTGGAAATGCTGACTTTGCTGAAGTGGTTGTTTGAAGCCCGGGAACAACTGCACAAAGAAATGTTCGATATGGAAGATGAGCGCAATGACCTCTACCGGGACATAATCGTCTTGCCTTATGTTCAAACCAAGAACGACCAAAAAGTAAAAGAGGCTACGACGTTTTTCCAACGGGACGGACAGGACCGCAAAGTCACGTTTGAGAAGGAAACACTCAAGCGTTATGAAGACTTGATGAATGTCATCGAGCAAAACGTTACGCGAGGAGTAGAGACGCAGCTCTCTGCTTTCTGGGACATTGCGCCTGGACTACTCGCCATTGTGCAGCAGGTTCCTAAAAACCTGTCGGGCTTTGGAGTCCTGGTCCCACCACAAGAATACGTGGAGACGCCGGCATATCATGATTTTCCGTTGCAGTATCTCTATACTCTTCTTGCGCACGCTGGTCGCTCTGCGTATCAGTTCATTGAGTCGCAGATCAACTTGCTATGTCTGTTGCATGAGGTCAAGACAGGTGTCATGACGGCAGGCTCACGCCTCCTCGAGACACAAAGACTAATGGAGGGTGAAGATCTGGCAGGAGTGAACCAAGAGATGAAGGCCATCAGAGCGGACGAAGAAAGGCGATTGACCGATGATCTGAAGGAGAAGGTTGGCCTGGTGGAGAGTCAATGGAACGAAGCACTGGGACAAGGCTTGGAAGACTGCAAACGACGAGTAGAGGAGCATCTTACACAGCAAGGAGGTTGGGATGACACCCTGCGAGAGTGACAGGGGTAATGGATATATGATATATGACACGGCTAGGCGTTGCTTTCTTTTCCTTTTTTTCCCCCCACGTTTTTACGCAACGTATCGATACCCGTTTTGAGATCTGTTTGGGCAACCGTTGGATACAAAATTACAGTTTGGCAGTTTTCTGACCATGACAACGGACACCTCCGATGCGTGCGGTTGCTACCGTTTGACAGAATGGTTGTTCAAGTGAAGTGAAGTGAACAATATGTGTATGTTGTGTCCTCGTCCTACAATATGCGATTGCTACGCCAGAAGTGGTCTGGTCGACGCCTCCTTACGCTACTATTCACCCTGTACTTGGCAGTCCATGTTTCCAGCGTGAACCGCGTTGGACATGCAACTCTGGCCTCTTGTGAATACACACAAATAGGACACCTGTTGCGTCGCTATGCGGCCCAAACGCATATTCTTATTAGTTGGGCATGTCATCTTGCATGTGATACACATGATCCACTGATGCGACGATTGTTACACTCATCTGCAAAGGGCGTTTGCAGACTGGGCACAGGAGAGAGCCATGACGCCGAGTTTTTCTTCGCCACCGTCTCGAGACGGCTGACCTGCCCTTGTCTGCCACTGGATTGCCATTGTCCGTCATGCTGCAGGGCTCTTTCATTCACCGCCCTGGCTGCGCCGCCCTGAACAGGCTAGCGGGACGGCGCACGGGCCCACCAAAAAAACGCCGCACACACCTGCCCATAAAGACTGACGACCTCGTTGTGTCTGCCACCTCCAACGCTTACCCACCCCAACAACACTCACCAGCTTTCTCAGCCTCGGTTCCCAGCGGACCGTTCATAACACAAAAAGAAACAAAAAAATACAGAAAACAACAAGAAAAGCCCGTCCGACGACGACCCTCCGCCAACTCTCTTCGTCCTTGTTCTGTCGCCTGTAACCCGACAGACAATCCTCCCTCAGCACTCTTCCCCACCACCTTTTTCGCATAGAAGAAGGAATTCCAGCGTGTCCGCAGCAAAACCGTGCTCTTGGACCGCCTCTCTACCACACCTGCTACCCCGCACACATCTCTTGTTGCAACTTCTAGCAAGGTTTTTAGGTGAGTGTCCCAAACTTTTTTTTGCGAAGCGAGCGCACCTGCCCAAGTCACCCATGCGCGCCCGCTCGCAATATTCAGAGTCTCCACCTCTCACTCTGCCCTCTGCTAACACCCCGCCTTGCAGATAGACACCATGTCTGACGTCGCAAACTCGACTTCTCCCGCCCAGGAGGGTGCTGACGCCAACGGCGCTCAGATCAACACCAACGTCGCTGCTGCCCAGGCTGAGGCCCCCACCCCTACCTCTGCGGCCCCCGCTCACAACCAAAACTCGGCCTCACTCTATGTCGGCGAGCTCGACCCCTCTGTCACCGAGGCCATGCTCTTCGAGCTGTTCTCCTCCATTGGCCAAGTCGCTTCCATCCGTGTCTGCCGTGACGCCGTCACCCGTCGCTCGCTCGGTTACGCCTATGTTAACTACAATAGCTCTGAGGACGGCGAAAAGGCCCTCGAAGAGCTCAACTACACTGTTATCAAGGGCAAGCCCTGCCGCATCATGTGGTCCCAGCGTGACCCCGCTCTGCGCAAGACTGGTCAAGGCAATGTCTTCATCAAGAACCTGGACCACGCCATTGACAACAAGGCGCTCCACGACACCTTTGCCGCTTTTGGTAACATTCTCAGCTGCAAGGTCGCCCAGGACGAGCTCGGTAACTCAAAGGGCTACGGATTCGTCCACTACGAGACTGCCGAGGCCGCTAACAATGCCATCAAGCACGTTAACGGCATGTTGTTGAACGAGAAGAAGGTTTTTGTTGGTCACCACATCCCCAAGAAGGAGCGCATGAGCAAGTTTGAGGAGATGAAGGCCAACTTCACCAACATCTATGTCAAGAACATTGACCTCGAGGTCACTGACGAGGAGTTCCGTGAGCTCTTCGAGAAGCACGGTGACATCACTTCTGCCTCCATTGCTCGTGACGAGCAGGGAAAGAGCCGCGGGTTCGGCTTCGTTAACTACATCAAGCACGAGGCTGCTTCTGCTGCCGTTGACGCCCTCAACGACACTGAGTTCCGTGGCCAGAAGCTCTATGTCGGCCGCGCACAGAAGAAGCACGAGCGTGAGGAGGAGCTGCGCAAGCAGTACGAGGCCGCTCGTCTTGAGAAGCAGTCCAAGTACCAGGGTGTCAACTTGTACATCAAGAACTTGAACGATGACGTCGATGACGAGAAGTTGCGCGACATGTTCACTCCTTTCGGTACCATTACCTCCGCCAAGGTCATGCGCGATGCCATGCCTGCTGAGCGCTCCGAGTCCCCAAGCGAGGAGAAGAAGGAGGAGCCCAAGGAGGAGGCTGAGAAGACCGAGGAGGGCGCTGAGGACAAGAAGGACGAGAACAAGCCTGGCGAGAAGGTCACCATCAAGGGTGAGAAGAAGATTCTCGGCAAGAGCAAGGGTTTCGGTTTCGTCTGCTTCAGCAACCCCGATGAGGCTACCAAGGCTGTCACCGAGATGAACCAGAAGATGATTGAGGGCAAGCCTCTCTACGTCGCTCTTGCCCAGCGCAAGGATGTCCGCAAGAACCAGCTCGAGGCTACCATCCAGGCTCGCAACCAGCTCCGCATGCAGCAGCAACAGCAGCAGCAGTTTGGCGGCATTCCTCAGATGTTCATTGCCCCTGGTCAGCAGCCTATGATGTTCCCAGCTGGTGGTCGTGGCCAGATGCCATTCCCCGCTGGCATGCCCGGTCAACAAGGTGGCCGTGGTGCTGGTTTCCCCGGCGGTATGCCCGGTCAACAAGGCGGTCGTGGCGGCCCCAACGGCCAGCAGATGCCTCCCATGTACATGCCTCCTGGCATGGCCCCTGGTGCCTTCCCTCCATACATGAACCAGCAGTACATGCAGCTCGCACAGGCTGCTCAGCAGGCTATGGGCGGTCGTGGCGGCCGTGGCGGTGTTCCCATGGCTCCCATGCCCGGCATGCCCCAGGTCCCCATGGCTGGTGGTCCCGGTATGCGTGGTCAGGGCTTCCCTCCTCAGGGTGGCCGCGGTATGCCCCAAGGCGGCCGACCTGGTCAGTCCCCTATGCCCGGCTACCCCCAGGGCGGACGCGGCGGTCCCGCTGGTGCTGGCGTCGACATGAGCGCTCTGAGCGGCGCTGCTCCTGGTCAGCAGAAGCAGATGCTCGGTGAGGCCCTCTACCCCAAGATTGCTGAGATGCAGCCCGAGCTTGCCGGCAAGATCACCGGTATGCTTCTCGAGATGGACAACAGTGAGCTGATCAACCTGTACGTATAATTTTACCCGCATTTTACTTTGATGTTGTACTAACTTTACCAAGCACCACCGATGAGGCTGCTCTGCGCGCCAAGGTTGAGGAGGCCATGAGCGTCTATGACGAGTACGTCAAGAACAAAGAGGGTGAGCCTGAAGAGAAAGCCCCCAAGGAGGAGTCCAAGGAGGAGAAGGCTTAAACCTCTTTCTAGTTGCCACTGAGTAAGGTTCGGTTCGCGCCACGCTCAAACGGCAGCAAGTTATGATGGTTGCATGATTTCCTTGAACGGCGAATGGCGCACGGGTAACGGTTTTCTCACGACATATGGGATGACTTTCATGACCGATTGTTACCCTCCAAAAGTTTCTTACGATTCGATGTCCCCCCCCCTCTTTCTTTACATCATCGACTTGTCTCTGCTTCACTGCGGGTTGACTGCGATGATTCCTTTTGACGGCTGACTCCTTAAGTGGAACGTCGGCTGTCACGACGAGGACTATCCAAACTCGATTTTCAAGAGTCAGGGTAGCTTCCTGTCGTACCTTTTCTCTCTGGACAGGCTTTTTTCTACTTCTTTTACCCCTCCGATTTTTTTGGTTCAACTTTCCTATGTATGATAGACTGGCACCCCGGATTCTGACTATGGGCGTGTGCGTGTGCGGTGGGACCTTTTTGTTTCGCGCAAAAACAGTTTGATACCTCAACCCTCTCGGCCAAGGGTCTTCTGGTCCCCTCCCCCCCATTCTATGGCCAGGCTGGCTTTTTCTTTTCCAGCGCGCTCTACTACGGATTTTGGGCGTCTCGAATTTTCGCACAAAATGAGACTAGGGAATTATGGATGATGATGATGCTGCATGATTTGCATGGGGTGGAAATGGAAAGGGGTGGATGGTATGGATGGATGTGTGTGATGTTTATGGTGGATATATGGGATATGTGGGATATGGCGGTGTGTGTTAACGAGTTTTATTCCTCCCGTCGCATGCCATCTGATACAAACTGGATAGCTCGATGAGAGACACGTAGAGAGCGAGAGATTGCGTGTCTGTGTGAGTGGAGGTGGAAGGACAGCATGTTAGGAAATATAGCTTTATATCCTGAATTCATGTTGCTACTTAGCATTTTAATGTCTTTCTCATGTGCATGTCTTGGTGGAAGTGTGGTATGTATATGGTGTGCGTGGTGTTTGGTATGTACCCATTACATATAGTTGGTCCCTTTTTCTTTGCTTTGGACAAGAGAAGAAAGTCGTCAAGACAACAGCACGTGTCCGTTTGGCAGACTCTGATTCTCTCAGTTCGCGATTCGATACTCTGTCCCACGGTCATGTATGTACTCATTACAAGAACTAGACTAGACTACACTGCAACTACCACCATGTTGTGTTTTATTTTATCCAAACAACAACACCAAAACACAGGCTCATTAAGCTTTTTTCCTTTTCACTGCTTCTTGGCGCAAAAATGTGGTATATATAGATATCCTGCTGCAACACTTCTACTTTTGGTACTTCTTGTGGGCATCAATGACCTTTTGGACCTCGCCTTCGGAACCGAGGAAGATGCCAGATCGGTCGTGGATGTGCTGGGGCACGACTTCGAGCATGCGCTGCATGTTGCTGTTTACAGCGAGACCGCCAGCTATTGGGGGTTGTGTTAGCGGTCATGTAGATAGCCAGGGTAAATTTGTGCAGAATGACAAGACGTACCATTTTCAAAAACCATGGCCATGGGTGCACACTCGTAGAGAATACGCAGCTTGCCCTTTGGTGACTTTTTATCCGCTGGGTAAGCAAAGATGCCTCCGTAGAGCAGTGTTCGGTAGGCATCTGCAACCATGGAACCAATGTATCGCGCACTGTAGGGCTTTCCGCCCTCTGGGGGGTTCTTGAGGCTCTCGCACCAGTCCTTGACGGGCTGCTCCCAGTACATGCTGTTTCCCTCGTTGACCGAGTAGATGGACCTAGTCTTGGGGACCCGCATGTTGGGGTGTGTGAGGATGAACTCGCCAAAGGCGTTGTCAAGGGTGAAGCCGTTGACGTTGCCACCCTTCATGGTGATGACGAGTTGTGCAGAGGCGCCGTACATGGTGAAGCCCGAGGCGACCATCTCGGTGCCTGGGAGAAGCATCTCCTCCTTTGTGCCCTTTGCGCCCTCAGGCAGCTTGTATACGGCAAAGATGGTGCCGACAGACACACCGGCGTCCAGGTTGGAGGAGCCGTCTATGGGGTCGCAGGCTACGGCGTAGCGGGCATTGGGGTGCTCGTCAAAGACGATGGCTTCTTCTTGCTCTTCGGAAATGAGGAGGCGCACGCGACCCGAGGAGCGCATGGCCGTGATGAAGAGCTCATCGCCGATTACGTCAAGCTTTTTTTGGTCATCACCGGTCGTGTTAGATGTGCCTTGGAGACCCGTGAGCTGCTCAGGTCAGTTTTTCTTTCAAGCCACCATGAAGAGTCTCGGAGAAATTGCGTACGTTGATCAATGATGCTCTCCGGATGTAGTAAGCAATGCTCTTGAACGCAAACTGGAGAGCATGGCATAGCAGCCTATGGGGAAGCCGTTAGTTTTTCCGTCTCAACAAAGCCCGGAAAAATTGACGCACGTGAAGTCTCCGGTTGCCTCCTTGACTTTTGTTTGCTCCTCAGTCAGAAAGCGAGTGAGGGTGATGATGTTGGTGTTGATCTTCTCCTGGGCCACTGGACCGCCCTCGCCGTTGTTGGTGGTACTCATTATATGTGTGTGTATGCCTGTGTGTAGCGGTATGTGGAGAGATTTCAGGACTGGTGTGTAGTGCCAGAAAGGACAAGGGAGATGGGTATAGAGCACAATGGGGAAAGTGGCTATGCGCAGAAAGCAAGATGGGGAATGAGAGATGGGGAATGAGGGATGGGGGGAATGGATAAGTTTGGGCGAGGTCAGGCGAAAGTCTATCTGGGTCGAGTGAAGTAAAAAGCGGAGCTGGGAGTTGTTATGAAGTCAGGGTGGGTAGAGTCGGACATGCGGACCACAGTTTCTGTGCCATCTGTTTGGCAGGTGGGCTGGCCGGAATGGAGCGAGCCAGCAAGCTACAGCCAGCCCTCGGCAAGTGGCCGGGCGTCACAGGACTCTTCATGATGGTTCCAGGCACAGCTGTCAGCGGCAGAGGATCCGAGGGAAGACCGACGGTTGCGATACAGGCGCGGGCCAGGCTGGTGTGTGCATTGCCGAGGGGACATGTCGACGCGCTTTGTTGCGGGAGCGCGCGCTGCGAGACGATGATGCATGTGCGGAGACGTAAAAAAGTGGAGGGGCCTGCAGCGAGGGGTTTAGCGGGGTTTGCTGTTTGTGTGCTTCTCCCCGCTGACGTCGTTCCGACCCATTCCGACCCGCGGACTTGAGCGTCCCATGCCACCCTACTCCACCCGGCACCTCGTGTCCTATAGCCCAATTCTGCTTTCCCCCGCAATCACGTGACATTCGTATGGTTCAGTCTCGTCTCTACGGTGTATACTGTCTGCTCTCTGCTTAGTACACACTCCATGCACGTACATCCATACATAAATACTTGGCATCACGCAATCCATATGCAACAACAATCCCGACCACACACATAACAGGGCACAATTCAGCTTTTTGTATATACTACACTCACTAAAACCTACATCCGCTGTAATTGAAAAATGCTCCTCTGAACAATCCTATGCAGCCCAGCGTCCGGAGCTCCCATTCCGCCGTACCCACTGCACACAAGGGAAAGAAAAATCATGCGTCCCATCCATGACCGGAGCCTCTATTGAAAGTTCAGCACTGTTCTCGCTGTCTACTCGCTCTTGAGCTTGTCCTGCTTGACCGTGAAAGCCATGTCCAACAGCGCCTTCTCCTCGTTCTTGTGCGATGCCTTGAGTCCAGTCGCAACAGACGCGCTGGGGTTGCGTCCAGCGTACATGACGTGTCTCCTGTTGTGGTGCTCCGTCTGGTTGAGAAGTGTCTCAATCCTGGGCTGTGTGAAGCTCCATGCACCCGCGTTGAGCGGCTCCTCCTGGCACCAGATGATGTTCTGTGCGTTGGGGTACGAGTCGAGGTTGTCCTTGAGTTGCTGCCATGGGAACGGGTTGAGCTGCTCGATACGGGTAATCGCCACATCCTTCTCGCCGCGAGCCTCGCGCTCCTTGACAAGCGCTGCGTAGACCTGACCAGTGCAGATGATGACGCGGTTGATGTTCTCGTGTGACTCAATCTCTCCGCTTGCGTGGGCCGGGTCTTCAATGATCCACTGGAAGTGAGAGTCGCCGGTAAACTCATCAATGCTCGAGCGAGCAATCGGGTGGCGGAGAAGCGACTTGGAGAAGAATAGGACGAGCGGCTTGCGGAATTGACGGTTCATCTGGCGACGGAGAAGGTGGAACAAGTTGGATGGCTTCGTCGTGTAGGCAATCTGCATGTTGCAGTCCTGGTGCTGACGGTCGAGCTTGTCGGGGGAAGGGAAGATACGCGGGTCCTCGTTACACAGCTGCAGGTAGCGCTCCATACGTCCCGATGAGTGCTCGGGACCTTGGCCGTCGTAACCGTGGGGCAAGCTCATGACGAGACCAGAACGTTGTAGCCACTTGACTTCACCCGAAGCAATGAACTGGTCAATAATGACCTGGGCCGTGTTGGCAAAGTCACCAAACTGAGCCTCCCACATGACAAGTGCATTGGGCGACGACAGCGAGTATCCGTATTCGAAACCGAGCCTGAGCTAGCGTTAGCCAACATGATACACACAAAACACTATCATGGTCATTACTTACACTCCGTATTCACTGAGGGATGAGTTGGAAATGGTAAAGGTTGCCTGATCCGGGCTCAGGTTCTGCAGAGGAGTGTACGTCTTCTCCGTCTCCTGGTCGTGGAGCACAGCATGACGCTGAGAAAAGGTTCCACGCTCCACATCCTGTCCAGAAACACGGACGTGGTGGCCTTCCATGCACAGACTTCCAAAGGCTAAGGCCTCGGCCGTAGCCATGTCAATGTTCTGACCGTCCATGACCGTCTTGGTGCGGCCGGCCAAGATACGCTTCAAGTTCTTGTGTACGTTGAAGTCCTCTGGTGCCTCTCCAATCACCTTTGCAATGTGCTTCAGCTGTTCCTCCTCAATGGCGGTAGGCAAGTGAGGCAGAACCTCACTGGCAAGTTCCTTTGGAGTCTTGAAGCCATTCCATGCTGAAGTGAGCCACTCACGAGAGTTGGGGACGTAGTCTTTGCTGCGACTGAAGGTCTCCTCCAACATGTTCCAGACCCAGGCCTTGTGCTCATCAACGTCCTCCTTGGTGAAGGTCTTCTCTTCGAGGAGCTTGTTGGTGTAGATGTCTAGTGTGCGTGGCTGTTGCGAGATTTTCTTGTACATGAGGGGCTGGGTGAAGAAAGGTTGATCAGTTTCGTTGTGACCCTGCTTTCGGTAGCAAACCATGTCGATAACCACATCCTTCTTGAATTCGGCGCGGAAGTCAGCGGCGAGCTGGCAAACAAAGTTGACAGCCTCAACATCGTCGCCGTTTACGTGGAAGACGGGCGCATCAATGGCCTTGGCAATGTCAGAGCAGTAGGGAGTGGAACGCGAGAACCTAGGATCCGTGGTGAAACCAATTTGGTTGTTCACAATGATGTGAATCGTTCCACCAGTGTGATAACTAGGCAGCTGGTGGAAACCCATGGTCTCATAGACCACACCCTGTGCCGCAAAAGCGGCGTCACCGTGCAAAAGAACACCCATGGCAGTAGTAGCATCCTTCTCGTCGTTGTTGTAGTGCAGAATGGCGCGTGTTTTTCCGAGCACAACGGGGTCCTCGGCCTCAAGATGCGATGGGTTAGCGACCAGGGACAGTTGTACACGCTTTCCGGACGGCGTGGGGCGCTCGAAGTTCATGCCCAAGTGGTACTTGACGTCACCCGAGCCCTCTTCGTTGGCCTCGGCGGTACCGGCGAATTCACTGAAAATCGACTCGTTGGGTTTCCTGACGACGTTGGAGAGCACGTTGAGACGGCCACGGTGAGGCATGCCAATAACAATATCCTTCACACCATAATCGACACTTCGGTCAATCAGGGCCTTCATTCCCGGAATCAAGCTCTCACCACCCTCAAGACCGAATCGTTTGTCGTTGGGGTATTTGGTAGCCAGGAAAGCCTCAAAATTGGTGCCCCAGATGAGACGATCCAAGATGCGGCGCTTCTCGTCAACGGAGTACTTGAACGGCGTGGGGACCTCGATGCGCTCACGGAGCCAGTCGCACTGCTCTCGGTCTGGGATGTGAATGTATTCGATTCCGTAGGAGCCGCAGTAGAGACGCTCGCAGGCCTCGATGATTTCCTTAAGCTTCATCTTCTTGCGGGATTCGGTCCTGAAGCGCGGCAGAATACCAGGGCCAAGCTCAATGTCCTGCTCAAGGTCCTTGTCCGTGAAGTTGTAGTGCGACAGTTCGAGCTCGCGGGGCTTGTTGTACCCAAAAGACTCTGCTTCTGAGCGAATGCCGAGCGGGTCAATCTTGGCCTTGTGGTGGCCACGAGCTTGGTAGGCGCGGACAAGCAATTGCACCTTGAGATGGTTCATGATGTCTGTGCCTTCAACTGCAGCCATGCCCATTCCCGGCCTGCCGCCGGCACCCTGGGGTGTGCTCATAATGGTTGGCGGCGGCTGGAAGGCCTGCGACACGGGCATATCGCCAGACTCCATATTCTGGAAATAGACCTGCCACGAGTAGTGGACGCTCTCGGGGTCTTGTTTCCATTGCATGTACATGGCATCGATGTAGTTGGCCGTGTTGCCCTGGAGGAACGAGTCGTTGGGGTCCTATGCCGTCATAGTTAGCTCCAGCGGGAAGAGTTTGAAGCTGGGGATGGGGGGTTACACACAACGCCTTTGCTGGTGTCCTCCGCCGAAATGGCATACGGACGACGCTGGGTAAGCGCAAGAGGCCGGCGACATGTCGAAATGGCGGCTCTCGAGGGCTGTGCGAGGCTGGTGAAGGATGCTCTCGCAGAGGTGCTCACCGGGAGCTTGCGAGAGCACTGGCGCAGAGTGTTGCGCAACATGGTGGATTAGGTAGTCAGGACGAGGGAAAGGATGCGTATCATCCAAGCGGACAATGGTGGACAGAAGAGAGCTTCTGCGATGGCAATGTGCCGTAACAAAGTGAGCAAGCCCGAAACTGGCACATGCGTAGGGCCCCGTGTTCCGCACTAGCGCCTTGTGGGATCGAGGGCGACTCAGACAAGACCTCACCAAATGCCTCAAACACGGAACGTCCAGCCCATGTCTGGAGCGTTTGCTCGGCACTGCACTTCCGCCATGGCCTCGCGGCATGCATGTCAGCAAATTTAGCAGCATTTGGGCTCACTTCTTGTTTTGCCGCGTGCGATATTGGCCATGACGAAAGTGAAGGCACCTGGGAACCACTCTGGTAGTGTGGCACCCGCCAATCGCAGCCGGCGTCTTATGTAACCACGATGCAGCAGCGTACCGGCGCTGAGGGTGTGCGACGGATATGTATCCGGTTGCACCAAAAGTGCATCACAGGGCTTGGCTTGCGCTCTGCCATATTATTACGTGCATGCTCGTATAATGACTCGAATGGGTGTCCATTCTTGGCCAACGCTCCGGTGGGAAACGAGAAAGTCAAGGCAGTCATCGTCACGTGCTTCTCCAGCCCCTCCAAGGTGCAAGGTACCATGTGCCGCAAAGCATGACCACACTGAACATTAGCCCAGACGCGTGCCAGGCGAACCAAAAGCAACGTTGAGCACAGGTGCGATGATGCGTGATCACGTGTGTCGCGTGAATCTGGGGATTCCTAAACTAGTCTAGTATTCTTCTACCGCGTCAGGCCCCAAGAAGCCGTGCATCACCCATCTCACACCTCCCACTCGCCATGGCTGACGCTGCCGCCCAGTACAAGAAGCAGGACGGTACAATCTCGGTCTCAGCCGACGGCAAGACGGTCGCCTGGAAGTCGGCCAGCGGTGCGCCTCCTCCACTGTCTATAGCCATAGCAGACATTGCAAGTATGTCCATCCACGCCCGCCAAAACCTCCAAGCAGCTAACCTGCGCCCAGATCTGCAGCAAACTCCTGCCACTGCTGCCAAAGCATCCATCAAGGTTGTTGTCAAAGAGTCGGCGCCGCAAGCCGGTAACCACACCTTCACCTTCACCTCCGCCGCCGCTCGCGATGATCAGCAAACTATAACGGGGTCCCTACGCAAATGGATAGAAAGTCTGAAACAACAAGCTGCTGCTACTTCTCCCGCGCCTGCGCCTGTGGCGGCGACCAAGGCAGATGGTAGCGATGGCGGCGCATCGGCTGCTATGGCCATGGCCCAAACTGTGACAGCAGCGGGCAAGAGCAACGAGGACGCCTACGATGATGCAAAGCTACTTGCTGATACGTCCCTGCAAATGTCGTTGCTCAATTCAAGCCCGGCGCTTCGTCAACGTTTCGATCGTGCTCTGCTCGAAAAACCCGATTCCGTCTCGGTTCTGCAGTTCTCAATGCAGTTTTGGTCTACCCGGGTGCATATGTTGAGGTCGCATGCGACGGAGAGGTCTCAGGCGACAGGAACCTACAACGTCTTGTCTGTCATAAAATCAAAGTCGGTCAACGGCACTCTGATGCTGAACTTGACAAAAGAGCAAATTGAGCTTCTTTTCAGGCAGCATCCAATAGTCCAAAAAGCATACAACGAGAATGTTCCTCCACTCACAGAGGGCGACTTTTGGGAGAGATTTTTTCACAGTCGATTGATGAAAAAGCTCAAAGGCGAGCGCATCCAAGACAAGGACGTGCTTGACCCAAAGCTGGACAAGTATCTCAGTTACGACGAAACGGCAGATAGCTCTCTGGATTTGCTTTCTGCTTCCATTCCCAACTTCATCAACATTGAGGCCAATGAGAACAACCATAGCCAGAAACAGGGCAACCGGCCTGATTTCACAATGAATCCGACCAACTACGAAAAAGCGCCCATTCTCCGAGTCCTGAACCGCATGAGTGAGAAAATGATGAAAGACGTGCCGCCTTCTGATGTAAGTCGACACGGGCCCGCCGGCATGGACGAGGAAACATACAAGGAGCTGCAATTGCGTGACCTCCAACTTGCAGATGACGATAATAGAGTGGTACTCAAGGTACACGATCAAAGCCGTTTCTTTTCCGCTGGGCAAAGCGTGCATACATCAACTAGTGCCGCGACATACACCAAACGTACCCCTGCACAGGCACTGTCGACACTGCAGAAGGATCTTCGCAAGTTTGAGGGGAACACTGGTCAGACGTCAAAAGCAGATCTTCACTCCCTCATCGAGATCAATGATGAAAGTAGTAGCGATGAAGAGGGATCTGCTCCCAAGAAGGCAAAAGTTGGCAGCAAATCATCACGCAAAGCCGCTTCGTCACAGATTCTATCGGCGCTCAAGCAACGACGCCGACATAATGACGACTACTCCTCTAGCTCTGTCCCTGCAAGCGAGCGAGCGAGAGAATTGCATGTATCAGAAGCTGTCCTCGACAGCCTTACTATGACTCACAACACCACAGTCGAATTTCTGCATTACTTCTGGGCCGTGTTCTACTCAGGAGATCCCGACCGCGCGAATGAGATTGCGAGACTCATCGAGACGCTTGACAAATCCCTTGATCGCATCAAGGCTGTCGCTGACATGGCAGAAGCCGATCGGGTGACCAGGATCGAGCAAGCACGAAGAGAAAATGAACTCTCCAACCAGCGAGAAAGGAAGAAACGCAAATTCGACCCCGAGGCGATTAGAGGAGGGGCAAAGGCTATCAATCAGATTGTAGATCCTCTGCTCCGAGCAATAGACACCGCGCGACGTCAATACCAAAAGGCACTTCAGGAACAAGTTGCGCGCAACTCATCAGCTGCTGCGGCTTGAGCCAACATTCTGGATGTGTTTCCTTGGGCTAGGAGAAGATTGACATTTTCCATCATTTGCATAGCGAGAGGCGTTTGGGATACAGCAATTATAGAGGCGATTCTACCCTGTGTTGAAAGCGAGCGTGTTCCATTTACACATCAGATATGTCTCGCTAAGACCCTGGGGGTATGATCTGCTTGGTTAGACACAAAATAGAACTATTTTATGCAATGCATACATAACTTGCCAACTTGGAAGTCTCTTTGTATGACCTCATGTTGCATACTGGTATCTCCCCAGCAGGACATGGTCAGCACTAGTCCCTAGGCCTCCAATGTACAACGACTAATCCAAATGCTATGTCTTTGAGAATGAAACTTAAAAAGTGACACTCTGTTGCGCTTTCCAAAACCGATTATCCTCTCGTGTCATCTCGGAACACTTCGGCACTAGCTTCCTAGTCCGAACTTTCGCCCCACTTAACGCATGGCTGGTCCATCGTCTGAATAACTTTAACTCCACTACGTCTCTTATTATCAATTTGGACGCAATCGGAAAAGCAAGAAATACGCAGAGAGGAACCAGAGTCACCATTGAGTGGAATGCGTGTTTGCTCATCGTTATGTAAGAAGCATTACATGTTATGGCCCCATCGAGACACAAGCCTCAGCATTACAGAAAAACCAACAGCAGTCGTGATATTCTTACAGAGAAAAATTCAAATACAGAAAACTCGCTCAACATTAAGAAGCCAGTAAGAGAAAGCCGAAGCCCAAAAGAAAAGACTGCAGGTGTAAAGTGAGGCCAACACATGGAAGAGGTTTGCATGACAACAGGGGCATCGCTGGGTAAAAGGAGTACTGACGAGGCAAGCCTGACATCTACAAAGGGAGGGTGCCGTCGTAAAAGATGTTTGGTGGGGTTCGAGAAAGATACCCTATCGTTGCTAATCAGAGGAGTCTGTCGACGTTCGATATTACCGCCGGAAATGGTCGCGTGCTGGGTCGTAGTACAGATGTGTCCCTGCTGTTCGTCAGTAGGGGTTCAAGAGCAGTAAGGTATTTCGCGCCACTTGGTATGGTGACGGACTACCTACCTCCTTGACTTGAAGCAGCATTGCTGTTTGGATTCCTGTCTCTTGGTCTGTTATCTCTGCAAAGAGAATCAGTACTATCACCCGCCCAGCTCATTACCCAGGTCCGCCTACCGGTAGCGAAAGCTGTGCCAAAGATACCACCTGGCAACCCAGTTTTCCTCGTTGACCGCGGTTCTGTAACACCCCATGTAGTAGTACGGCCGTGTTTCGGGGCAGGCATCGCGGACTACCATCAACACGTAGGTATGCTTTGCGGTCTCTGATATCTCATCCCACCTGTAGGGTTCGCATACGGACGGGTCTAGTTTGGACTGGTCTGTCAAATTGTACGGATTACTGCTCAATGCGTCTCTGGCGATTTCGGCTTCCTTCTGTACAGATGGGTCGGTCAGCAGATATTTTTTTTATCGCCAGTGGTTCACGTGCTTACCAGGAGGAGCTTGTGAACTCGGTCGCTGAGGCCTAAACGAGCGCAGATGGCACTTTTATCAGCGCTCTGGGGAAGAGGGGGCAAAGACATTGTCGACAGCTCTGCACTGGGTTCGAAATTCGGTGTCTCACGGCGGCCACAAGGAAACGGATGCTACGGTGTCAAGATCTGGGGCCGAAATATGGGGACATGAGCGTGCATTTTGGTCTTTATATTCCGAGTCAGCATCCTGGAAAGGTGGAGGATCCGACAAAATCATCGTCACGTGATAACGGGGCACCTTTTATCCCACCTTCTTGTCGTAACATGATGCATAAGCCACAGCAGCAGGGACGCGGGATGTGCTGAGCTCCCTCCCTTGACGGGTAGCGACTCATCCCACCACTACTCGTTCGGGCCGGGGCGCCATTTCGTTAACGCTACCTTGCACGCAACCAGCGAGCCCTCGGCCTTCTGCCTGGTTCCCGCCGATCCCATTGACAAGGTGGGTCACCTGGCTTTCGCGTATCCTCCCGTACGTACGGTAACGGTAGTTAGCTGCATGTTGAAACCGACACCTTGATTTGTCGCGAGGGCCCGCTTCACATACACTGGTGGCATAGCGCTGCCGCGATGACCTGCCGATCTCTTGGTATCTATTACACTCTTTTTGCAGGCCGCCATACAATACAGCATGTGCTGAGTCTGTCACTCACAACAATATCCACACTGTATGTTACGGTCCGTCAGATTGGGACCATGTGTTGAAAGCAAAAAGCTTTGTTGACGGACATGAGCGATGAGCAGGGGTGGGGCGAACAAGCAATCCACACATGCGAAGTATGGCTGTATCTCAAGCCCTATTGGAACCAAGCACCAATCGAGTGTGAGATTCTGGTATTCACCACACCAGCTCGCTACGTCTAGACAGCCCTCCTGAGCATTTCGCTTTGAACAATGCTAAAAAGGCAAGGGTGCGTAGGCTGACGATGCATATGCGGATGCGGGAGCCCAGAGGCAATAGGGCCGATCGAATCATGTTCTTGTGGAGAGGATGCGAAATCAGTCCAGACGTAAAGTGTGGTGGATCGTGCCCCGCGAGATAGAGTATGCTGGCTTTGCGCTTGCATGATGGAGGCTGTCGTTTCAACTACCAAAGTCACGAGTCAGGCCTCATCGTCCGATTCAAGACCAATGGCTAGATACAAAGGCGCTCAGAGAGTTCAGGTTGGATGCTGATGCATCTTGTGGAGAGCACAAGCGAACGCTTTCAAGCTGCAGTCGCCAGATATGGTCTGACAACCTGAAACGAGTGCGCCCGTGTGTTTCGAGACAGAAACACATTTCATTCGAAGACGACCATGTACACCGCACGTACCGTCAATATAGAAGCCTTGGGAAAGTTTGCACCGGTAGAAGCTCGAGCATAGCGCAACAGAACGGTGAAGTTCCCTCTCTCAGACAAAAGCACAATACCAGTATCAGTCGACAGAGCCACCACCACTCTGCGTGAACAACCACTGACGTCGACTTGAGGCGAAAGAGTCCCGCCACCAGAACCTCACACAATGTGGTGTTGAAACTTCCATCATCATACCCGGTCGCAGTCGGTGGCTATTCGCAATGGCTTTGCACACGCAACGCTTACTGGATGACGACGCATTTGGCGTATCGAATGGGAGGCAGCCTTGTGAAAACCTGTGATGAGCCACAAGCGTTGTGGATTCAGCCCTTTTGTACGGATCATCCAGACAAGCCTTGAGAGGTCCAACACTGGGATCTACTGGGACCGTTTACGGATGGGTATATTGGCCTCCGCCACCAACCGCTCATGGGCTGTATTGGAGGGTTGTGGAGCGAACATGACAAGGGACAAGATATCGGCTGGCTGCACCCAGAATCAAGCTCAAGAGGCTCTCTACAGTCGCTGATACGCCCCGTTGCCGAAACAAGACGGGGCTAACCGCAGGTGCCGCAGGTTCAGTCGAGCTGACGTGTGGTTTTCTCGACGCCACAAGCGGGCCCATTGAGCAATGGCATCACTCCTTCCTTGTTGGCGTGCACACGGATACAAGAAGAGAAGGCATCGGCCCACCTCACTGTGTAAGTGGCGTTGCTGGAGAGTCGCGGCTCTTTTGGTGGATGAAGACCAGGCTTATAGCCTGTCGTCTACAGGGATGAGAGAGTAACGGACGCAATGCAAGGGTCCATGCCGGTCCCACCCAGACGCAGCATCGTATTGATAACCTCTAGGGGTCGTCATCCGTCTTCTGCCTTCGCACGGATAGGCCTCGAGTAAGCCGTGTGACCGATCACCATGATCTACCATGGCTCAGTGACTCGTCCCTGGATTGGGTTTGGAGGCGCCCATGTGCTCTTTCTTTGCAGTCTCGAGCTTGTCATCAAGACGAGGAAAAAAACAAAGACTGTTGTCCGCTGAGCAGGTCCAGATACCCAGACGAGGACAGCTTGCCCTTGCTTTTGCCTGTCGTTTGCGACACAGCGGAAACGTTTGGAGTGTTGGAGGCCCCATAGGCGGAGCATTTTCATTGGCCTGTGCTCCACACCCACACGTACTTTGCTGTCGAGTCAGATATTATCTTTCTTTCGCTTACGCATAGCAGAAACCGAAGCTGGGCCATGTCCGCAAGGCGGCCTACGATGGTCATGGAAAGTCTGCTGCTTTGGATTAATTCGCCATGTGTGAAACCCTAACAAGCGCCGCATTTGTAGGGCAGCAACGGGCTGGGCAGTGAGGCAATTGCCTAACCCCAAGGCCGGCAAGGGCGTCGTAACAAGCATGCATGCAGGCTCGCTGCACGCTATTACAGAATATGACGACGTCGCAGTTACATCCACGGAGTCTTAGACTTCTGTCCTGTAAAATCTGACCATTGATCACATCTCATCTTGGGCATATGTACGTTTTGATGACATGGCACGAGCATAATGGCTACCTATCGGCTTAGCAACCCTGGCTCACTGGATCTTGGTAACCACCAGGATCCCGCATATGGAGCTAACACTGCACGATGCAATTCCCAGTCTGCGGCGATGGATGCATCGGAGCGAGCGAATGCGAATCCGCAGACTCGATCACCTCATGCACTACAGGAAGATGCTCTCGCCTATCACGAAGCTTTGGGCGGCATGGACTCATCACTTTTGAGAGCAGCTAGTCAGCCTGGCGTGGAGCCAGCCCGTCATGGTTGCATTCGTCATGACAGCCCTGGTGCGGACGACGTTCAAGACTACCGAGACCAGCAGCACACAAGGCGTCGAGTCGTACCCATCAATCTTGCATCTCGGCTCGGAAATCGATCCAATGGCGTGCCCTTGGCCACCATTATTGAGCAAGGTTCATACTCCACGCTAGAGTCTCGAAAATCCTTCCTCGATGTCGGTCCATTTTCCTCGTTGCGGGTGGTGGAAAATATCGCGCCAAGCGGTGCTTCTTCCAAGGTTTCGCCGAGTTCCGATGGCCATGTTCTCCAGCTTATTACAGAAAGTGCTCAGCAAGAACGTTTGTTGGGCCCAGCGCCTCCAGCGTATTACAAGCCATTTTACAAGGATATCGGCAGCTTGTCTCCGGGAGTCAAGACCACCATACCATCTCTACCTTTCATTTTGGATCGCCCGAAAAATATACAACATCAATCAAGGGAGATTGGATGCGACAGAAATAGCAAGAATGTCAAGGGTTTAGTCCATGAAGTGCTTCACCACGCCCGAGCTGTCTCGCGAACCCGACTCAAGTCGTCCTCAACGCATACGCCTGTCACTGAATATCATGATCACCAGCCAAAGAAGAGCAAGGATGGCTCACAAGGTCAAGCCTTTGCTTCTGACACGTTCCGGTCGTACAATAACTGTTTGGACAAGCCACCTGTTGAGCTGCTTGCGCCCCTGGGCCCGAATCAATTGTCAGCTCAGGAGCATCCGCGCAGGGATCCCAAGACCCTGACAACATACTCTAGACCTTCAGCTCGTCTAGACTTTCCATTGTGCAAGGACCCTCAGCATCTGCTCTCATCGCATACTGAACCTGTGGTTACGCCTCAGCCATCAGAACCTACGACTTTAACGTCCAAATGCCAACAGCCATGTTCACCGCATCTCGTGGATCCCGAATCACAGGCTGGTTTGCAGGAAGCCTGTTGCAGCAGAGTTTCTGAAATACTAACTCGCAACGGAAACCTTGTTCCGAACAGAAGCGCCTTTTATGGTGTCTCTGTCTCAAGCAATCCCAACCTTTCACTAACAGTGATTGACCGGACAAAAGATGACAGTCAAAATGCAAGCTTCTGCAGTACTATCTCCACATCCTATTCTGGCACTGTAGTTGGCGTAGATGTTGATTTACAGCACGATTTTCCTCATTCATTATGCCACTCGCGTTCATCTACGTCTGTGGCGCCAGTATGGTTCACTCCACGCACATCGGGACGGGAGGAACAAGCTCCCGCTTCTGGATCTCCTGAAGCCAAGCAATTACAGGAAACAGAACTCCCATGTCAGTCACTTACTTCAGCTGCTTTAACCACTCTGTTGCCCATAGCTGCAGCATCGGGAATCGTTCGCCCAAACTACGAAACACCAAGGATATCATTCTTCTCGCCTTCCGGCAGACTGATTCAGCCAGAGGATTGCTCCACGCCCAGCAAAAGACGTGCTTCGGATCCCAGTAGCTCGTCTGTTGTAACATCTAGATACAGCAAAAACCGTACCCCTGCAGCCTATCAGATCTTCCCGGCAACAAGTCTGCCTCCTTCAAGACCCTCCTTGAGACCGATGACTACACCACCGACAGCTTCGGTACCACTTCCCCCAAATTTGCGACACCATCACAACTACAAACGTCCCGAAAAGTCGCAGATCAATCCCGAAACCGAAGGGGAATATTCTCTCGTTGCGCCTGGTCCTGCGGTCAAAGGATGTGACGGTATCGTGCAGAGTAACACACTGGCTGCTTACTCCCAGACACACCGATCAGATGAAAAGACAAAAACATGTCCTCAATACAGAAGATACGGATCAGCAAAATCCTTCAGAAAGAATTTGAGATTGGAGGTGAGATCCCGCCAAGCCCGAATGATCACAGCCATCACCGCCGACTGCAGGACCACAGGAAAAGGAAGGCCACTTCGTAAGCAAAACACAGCAACAAGGCACGCTAGCATGCCTCACAAACGGAAATGTGCATGTGCCGCCACTACGTCTGGCAGGAAGCACCTACATACGCGGCATGCAAGGCGAAAGCACAGTAATGGACTCCTCGGACCTATAGCTGGGCATGTATTGCGAGTCTGCTTTTGTCAGCCATACGACGGCGCAGGGAAGCCGACTCATAATGTCTCCGCGAAGTCACTCTGCATGGGAGGCTATGCTAGTGATATGCACGAAAATCCAAATAAGGAAAGCCTTCCTATTAAACTGACGGAGAGGACCGTAGTGGACGCCGTTCTTCCCAACGCTCGGGTCGTCACGGGCGTCAACCGGAAGATCAACACCACCAGCAGCGCTCGTAAGTGCATGCCAGGCCGTGGGTCACAGGGCAGTTTGACCACAAAACCCCAGACTCAGTGTCATACTGCAAGGTGATAGCGCTACGGTTGTGGGGGCTGTGGCTGGGGCCACTACCGGAATAAAAGGATTTGCATCCCCCTCCAGTTTGAGAACTAGGATCGGCAGTCAGATTGGAATACAAGTGTTGCACTGAATATTTCGGGTTGTATCTTAACCAGCCGGCGTGGAGCGTTTTCTGTCAGATCGAAAACGGACAATACATTTGTGCTGCAATAGGCAAACTTGGCGCCAGAGTGGATGTATTACTTATCCTGATCGGTTGCCAGACGAGAAAAGCAAGTGGCAAATATGGGTATCATGTCGTGGGGTTTTCCGCATTCGGTAATTGAGAGAAACAGCCATTGAAACTGTATGGAAATAGTGAGGGTGTACGGGCAGACGCAGGACAAATGCGGTAAGTGATCAGATAACCACGACTCGATCGTCAGTTGCGGTTTCGTTCTTTCGTTGGTTGTTTTCTTCTCTCCAAAATTCCGTACATACGGTACAGTATGCCTGCGCAAATCATATCTTGGTTCGAATGCTTGAGAGACGTGACCAGTAAGCAGTGCGGACAAAGGAAGGGGGTTCCCTGTTTTTAGTAACACACCCCTGCAAATGCCTGGTTGGAATGATCGACCCGGCCTTGTCGCCGACATTTCGAGACGCTGATCCTCCATGACCAATGGGGCTGTCTGAAAAAAGGAATGCTGTTCCCGCTCTGCCGCAAGGCGTTGCTTATCAGATTGGCAATAGCCCTGGTCGGTGTGTGTATACCTTGCAGTCACAGGCAGGAAAGGTAGTACACAAAACAAGACACCACCACACTTCCTCAGCACCACGACCAAGAAAACAGCCAGCAGCGAAAAAAGAATAAATACATTCTGGTCCTTCCGAAGCCTAGCTGGCAAGTCGAGGAAGCATACCAAGCCCGAACAGCCTTTACGACATATACCTGCCGACCTGGACCAAATGTGGCTGAACGTTATCTGCGCACGTTTAGACGCCAGCTGCTATGATTAAGCCAATCACCACACATATCGGAAAACGCTGCCCTAGGACGCGCGGAAATGACTGGTCCATGACCGATAAAAGCGAGCTCAGTGCTGCAAGTGATGGACCCGCCTACTCACCTTCAAAGCAACGAAATCGAAATGAAGGGTGAGAAAAAACAAACAAACAAAATAGGTCACTTGGACCGCACACCTAGAGGAAAATCACGGCGACCGTTTCTTAGCATCGGCAATTACATCATGTTGCTTTATGCCACCATTATCGCCACTATACGCAATACACCAAGCTAACGGACGTATGATTCCGAAACGGGGGAAAACCAAAGAAAAATACAAAGCCTCAAAAAGAAACAGGTACAGTATACTTGCAATAAAACAAAAGAGAACCGAACAAGAAAATGGCAAACGTCGTTCATACGACAGACGGGCCGAGCCCTGCCAGTCTGGCCATGCTTTTTTTTGTACGGATACAAGTATGCACAACATGACAGTTGGGGTGCCGAGCCTACCGATTTGGGTGGGTCGGCATAAAGTTTGCTTTTCATTCTGGTCTTGTTCAATTGTCGTGGGCTGGCTGCACCACACAGACACACTAGTGAGCAAAGCATATTGCAGGGATGCAAAGCAAAGCAGTAGTTAGGTGGGCAAGAAAACAAAAAGAGAACAAAGCAGAAACACTACGCGCGTTGCGAACTGGGGCGGCGTAGCACTTGTTTGTTTTCTCCACTCATCCCATTTTCTCCACTCCTCCCAAAGCCCTTTTTTTCTTTCCCCACAGTTTTACGGGACAAAAGCAAGTGGGTGAGTCTGGGTGGGTGGGTGCACCTACCATCATGTGGCCTATGCAGGGAGTGGACGGTGGGCGTGTCGGTCGGGTAAGTAGTCCCAGGACGGTCTCGATGCGGCTGTAGAGAGAGGATAAAGGTGTTGCCATAAAGTGGTGTCATTTTGAACAAGTCAGCCAATCGCTCATGCCGAAATGCGTGGATGGGCTGAGAAATGGTCTATGTCATTATACTGTGGCGAAGCGTAGCTGCTATGAATCAGACGATTAATGGCGCGAGGGCAAGGGCGTGAGTGTGTGTGTGTGAGTGAGTGAGAGAGTTGGAGACGGGAAGAGGAAAAAAGGGTCCTTGATTGTATGCAATTGTTTTTTCACCCAAGTCGGGTGTAGTGCAGGGGGAATCCCCGAGTGAAAGCAACTAAAAGATGCAGTTCTGTACAACTTGTACGGCTACACTTGCCCTGGTTTCGACTGGTAGACTACATTGAAAAAAGCCGTCTCTGGGGCGTATGTACTGACCCCTGCCCGCCCGTCACCTACCAATGGTGATGTCCGTTGATCAAATCTCCTCCGCCTCACTTGCGCATCATCGACCCGAGGGCATGGTAACGCACATGCAGAACTAAAACAATGCCGTCCCCGGATAAAATGGGGAATGAGAATGCCTTTTTTGCCAGGTCGCCGATTTCCTAATTTGAACACATGCGCATCGTAGTCATGAAGCACACAGGGAGGACGAAAAAAGAAAAGAAAAAGGGCTGGGGACATCACACCAAGTCATGACCTGCGCTGAGCCCTGCATGCCAGGGTAGGCGAATAGGTTGTCGGTCAATCACCATATGCGCCGAGTATGGATGCATTGGTATCTGAAAAGCTTGGGGGATCAGTCAAGGATTCCGCGGAGTTCGTGATCAGCTCAAGCGGGGTGTGTGTGGCTTGACATGGGCTGCTTAGTATGGATTGCTTGGCTTCTCGGCCCAGAGGTCTTTCCAAAACTGCTTGAAGCCATACTGTTTCTCGCGGCGCTCATCTCGGACACGGACCGGCCCACCAATGATATTGTCGAGAACGCTCTTCTGGCCAGAAATGTATCCAGTGTCCACTTTCTTGGGTGGCCTGCGTGTACGTTCGATGATGGCGGTAGCCAGCTGGGGCGCGACATCGGCAAAGCACGAATTCAGCTCGCGCTGAAGGTTGAAGTACGGTCTTTTGGCTAGCTCAGGTGCCTGCAGATTGTAACTGCGCGCCTTGTCATTGAGGTCCTTGATGGCAACAGCCAGGTAGCCACCTTCAACACGTTCCCAGTCAGGATCGCGGAAGGGATAGGGTGCTGCAGGCACTTCCGCTTCCAGAGTTTGAACAGGTACTTCCAAAGTTTGCGTTGAGACATCTTCTACAGAGCCCACTGAAGGATTCTGAGCTACAGCTTCTGGAGAGGCGTCCAGGGTGATCATCTCAGCTACGACTTCCTCTGTAACTACTGGTTTGGCGACAGAGCCATCAGCTGACTGAGTTACCTTCAGTTCTCCTGATAACGAAATTTGAGACATATGACCGTCGTCGTTGGTGGTGGTAAGCGTTTCCTGCTTCTTCTTTAATGGATTTGAAATGAGCTCGGCTTTGGCGTATGCCTCAGCCCTCCTGACTTGTTCCACTAGCGATCCCCCTTTACTGGCTATCACGCGTGCAGCGTGTCTCTTCCAGTCTGCGCGTAAGCGGGTCCGAAACTTCCTCACTGCCGATGTGAGTTCCTGTTGTTTCTCGATCCATGGCGGCACAATTTCCTGCTTCTGTATGATCTTATTCATGAAGTACTCGGTTGTATCAATGAATGGGCTGGACGCATTGTAGTCGCGCTCTACATTTGCGTTTTTCCCCCGAGGAATATTCTTGAACTGGCCACGAGCAATGGCATCCTCAATTCTCTTGTTCGCTAACGAGGCCAGGCCTTGTATCGTTCCAGGAACAATTGCGCGTGCACCTGGTTCAAATCGCTCCTTCAAATCCTGAAGCCGTTTCTCACGCTCTGCGGCGTCGATGTCCCCATTTTCAACCAATGTCGCATACACAGTACTCCTGTCACGAGCATTTGCCAACCGCAAACCACTGCCCCCCTTGTTGCGCTTATGCCCAGTGTCGATCGACTGTGGTGGTTGAACTCCGGGTATCTTTGGTGGGCGACCCAGTCGCATGGGTTTGTGGGCATCGTTGAGCATCCGCAAGTTGATGTCGTGAGTGGATTCGGTACCAGTCCATGGTTCGGCTGTGGCGATGTCGCGCATGTGTTGAGAGGCAGAAGCAGGCAGTTCTGCTTCAGATGACCTGAGATTCGCGGCAGCAATGCGTTGCTCTAGCTGTGCCTTGAGATCTGGACTGAATCCCGCCTCATCCACAGCCTTGATCGCACTGTGCCCACCTGATACCAAGGCTTCTTCGCTCATGTCGCGTAGTCGTCTAGTGAGGGCCCCTTCTTCCTTCTCTTCTTCTGTTCCTCTAGTCAAATTCCTCTCTCCTGCATTCTCAATACCGCTGTTATCGTTGTCGGACGCGCTGTCTTGGGTTGCCGCCTGTCCATACCGTCTCATGTGGCCACCAGTAGCAGCTCGCATTGGGATGAAGACATTGGATCTTCTATTTGCGCGCAGGCAGCCTGCGCAAACATGTCGTCTGGCGCACGTATATACGGGCATACAGGGAACTTCTACAACTGATTGTATTGTGGCGGGAGAGTGAGTGTGTTTGAATACAAAATAATTGAAGACAATCTATCACTCACGTCATGGACTTCGGAGTGGCTAACAGCTTAGCGCCTCGTCGTTATCGATAGCGAGCCAAAGCCGAGGCTTGCCCGCTGGTTATTGAGCCTTGCACAAGGAAGAGAACGGTGGCATTGAAAAATACGTTGCACTTCACACCAACAATATTACCAGTATTTAACCTTTCACTTACTTTTTAAAATTTTACAAGAAATTTCAAGAGATCGCGAAAAGATTAGTAGATTTTTTTCTAGTAAAATTAATAGTGTTGTGGACTTGGGTAGTTTTGGTGAGGTGTTGCCCATGCTGAGTGCCACTATTTCCTTCCACCTAGTGCCTTGCTCTAGTCCTATCTACAAACTTACAGTGTATTTGATATGTGTTTGCTACGCTACTTGAATACCATGTCCTCCTGACAGTTTTTGAGGTCTTGCTCCTCTCCTGATAATTTCATGTGTTTAGCATATAAGCTCAGAAATAATATACTGTACTGACCTCTCCTTATGCATCTTTCGGCTAGGAATCGAGTTTCAGATGGTTATAGTGGTCTAAAAAGGTACCGATGATATACGGGAGCTCATTACTGACGGGATCTTCTAAAACTCTACTAGAGCGTTAATGGTCACCGAAGGGAAATCTGCCTGACCGCCTTACCTGTGCAGTTGCATATCTATTACTTCGCGTACGCTCAAGAGACATAGTATCCAATAGATTTAGCATGATCTCTGAAAACCACTCAAAATTACCAGGTTTGATTGGACGCCTGATGCGGATGTTCCAATACGAGGAATGCGAGCAGCTCAGCCTCCACAACAATACTTGGCGTAATCTACTTTGGAACATGCGAACAACACAAATATCAAAGCATGAACATAGTTGATTATCAGACCTTAGTGTGATGAGATGCAGCCAGTAATTGATGAAGCTTCTGCTGGATTAGCAGAAGCTGTAGCCATGGAAGAGCATAAACATGAAGTGCTGATTTCTGAGGTGGAGAAGGTCGATGTAGAGGCGAGTCAATACTAGCAGGATCGATACTATTCTTACTTTGTCTAATGCCTTATAGTCTCCAGTCCAAAGTAATAAACCATTGTCTCTACATGACGAGAATGAGATTACTCGCATTCCTACGGATTCGACTGTGCAGCCCGAAATGGCCGTCAAAACACAATCAATCTACCACATATACGAGGAAACTCCGCTTGACAAATGCATTTCACCAGTGATGGATCCAACCAGAGAAAAGTGGCTTGGCCCAAGCCTGAAGGAACAGAAAACAAAGAGTTTGCAAAAGAAGGAGCGTAAGAGCTCTGGCTTGCCTCCGGTTGAGCCAGATGATGCTGCTTTCTATATGCACCAACCCTACCTGTCATTCCATTTACCACCTTCAGTCCTGTACATGGGTAGTAGTAAGGACACAGCGAAGCCTGCCGTTCTTGTGCATGAAGCTTGTCTCTGGAAAAAGTACAAGATACAGTTAGGACCATCTATCAGTAAGCCAGGCGTGATTGACCCGCGCGGTGTAGTCTCATGGTATCATAACGGAGGCAAAAAGAAGGACCTCAAAGCCGACGACCATAAGCTCAAGGGATACAAAGTTCGAGGATGGAGGCTCTGGGGCGAAACGGGGAAAGAATATGTCCATACTGTCAAAGCCAATCGAAGGACAGGCGAAGGCCCAGATCCAGATGTGTTCAACTCCATGGTCGAAAAACCGGCATTGGCAGAAGAAGTGGTTTATTTGCGGTGGATAAGCCCATTGTCTCGCTCTACTCGACGATATCACTTCCACTACATGGGCATCGATTTCTACTGGAAAGGAACGGCTTCTGTTCGCGAGCCGCGTACTTGTGGCTTCTTATTACGCTTCAATCATTTGAAGCTCATTGCTAAGCTGCCAATCGTCGAAGACAAGAGCCATGACGAGGATGAGCTTTGTTTGGGAAAATACGCATGTTCGATCGCATGCAAGAAGAGTGGTACACTAGAGTTTTTTGATACCGCCATTCTGCGTTTGATTGACGAGTATTTGCCGTCCATACTGGACTTGAGTTCTGAGGAGGAGGAGGATGAGTCACAGGAGCATGTAGAAAATGATCGAGTCTTGAGATTGAGGAAAAGTAGATTGTACCAGGTATTTGTGGCGACGGCAATATGCATGATCAAGAGCGAAAAAGAGAAGCGACACACGCTAATGGAGTTGCTTGTGGCAGCAGCAGAAGGCGGGGCTGCGTGATGATGTTAAGAAAACGACTTCAGCGTGTGTATAGTCTTCGGTTGAAGACAATATTACTAGTGCATTCTAAGTAGACATGGAGGATTGAGGCCGTGATTGTTCCGGCGCGATGACGTTGGTCCTGTCGCGTGTGTTAGTAGCTACGAATTGTCTGTGCTTCCCTAAACATTCTGTAATCGCAACCATCCCACTACTCTCAGTACTTCATAGTCATGTCACGACTGGCCGTTTCCCGCATAGCCCTACAGCCGACTTTCCATGGCGCCCTTCGCGTACCGCTGAGAACCATTGAGGCACCCGGCCGCGTTCTGTAAGCCTCCAATTTTGCTTTGCGCAAGCAATAAAGCCGTACGTCGCTCACACCACACAGGCCCGTTCTCCGCACTTCAACACCGCAGTGCTCTTACCATGCGGTTCGGAGTTTCTCCGTGACTCTGCAGCCGCAAAAAAGGCCGGTAAAGCGAACAAATCTCACGCGCGAACCGACTCGAGCCCGCCCGTCAACAGAGCTGGTGCTCCCACACCCACCGACGAGGCCTACGATGTCTCTGGCTTGGAAGCGCAGATACTCAAGGCAATTGAGAAACTCACACACGAACTGAGTCAGTTGCGCAGTGGGGGAAAGCTCAACCCGGATATTGTAGAGAGCTTGAAGGTACAGTTGGGTACGGCTGGACACGGCAAAGAGACTGTGAGATTGGGAGACATTGCTCAGGTTGTCCCCAGAGGGAGAGTGCTGAATGTCATTTGTGGAGAGGAAGGGGTACGTATGGATGTAATAGTAGCAATAGAATGCGGCTCTAACATTCAGCAGCATATTAAGCCTATAACTACCGCCATCGCTGCCTCACCACACTCTCTTACACCCCTCGCACCCGAACCATCCAATCCTCTGACTATCCAAGTGCCCCTACCACCACCGACAGGTGAAACACGTCGAGCAGCCGTTGAGGCGGCTGTCAAGGCCTCTGAGCGCGCAGACAAGCTCATACAACAAGCGCGACAAGAACACAACAAGAAGCTGCGAAAGTACGACGTCAACCGCGAAGTACTGCCTGATGACCTGCAAAAGGCAAAGAAGCTGATGGAAGAGGTGGTCAAGAAGGGTCACACAGAGGTGAAGCGTATCACTGACGGCGCCAAAAGAGTGCTTGAAAGCCAATAGCCGGCATGTGGACGGTATATACGATGCTCCAAATTCTAACATAATCCATTGTCCTAGAATGATGAGGAAGTACTCTGTGCAGCTCCTTCTCTCCCTCCCTCCATCTTTGACTATATGTCTTGAAAATCCGCTATGCAGTATGGCTTACCTCATAGCCAGACATGGCATAGATCGCCTATCGCGTCTATCTTTGTTATTCTACCCCAACCATGCTTACACCGATGCACGTTCCCTTTACCCAATACAGCGATCTACCTGTAAGTTTTGCCTTAATATGAACTGACTGTCGCTAAGAGCGGCATGGGAAACACTTGGCAACATATGGAGTCATGGAAGGATTTTTGGCATCCGTGTTTCAACTGTTTCTGGCCCTCATCACCCACGCCTCAGCCACGACTGACATCACTGCCGATCAACAACGCATCGCACAACACCTCATCTCATTTGCTGTCATATGCATGCGTCGGGTCAGCGCCACGGACATGCCGTTTCCGTAGCACCTTTTTCAGATTATAGAGAGGCAGATGTCTGCCTTAACGGCGAAGTATCGGATGTGGCCATGTTCCGAGGCCACTCAGTGGTGCACGCTGCGGTCAGCAACCTCCATAGCCTCGCTTTGCCCGCCAGACCGCCACAAGAGGACTTGGCTTAATTATGAGCGTGATATTTGCCCCAGGATGTCCCCGCAATATCCGTCATACATTGCATGTATAATAAATCCATTGCTCGCTCGTGCGGACGGATTACAGCCACTTCCCTCTTACGTCTACCTCCCCACTCTAACATCCCCACCATAGAATTATCACTGCATTTCCAAAACGTCGCACGGAAATTGCAGAACCATGAATGACTCCGGTATTGGGGATAAAGAATCTTAATAAATAACGATAAATGTAATCATGGCGCCGCTCAGCAGCCGCATCAGCAATGATAGTAAATTTCTGGCTTTCGATAAGCGATGGCCAGAGCCAGCTACGACTCGTACTTCACCACCCACCCGAGCCAGCATGACTCTCGAGGGAGGCTTCCTAGAGGCTTGGGCACAAGGGTACAACGTGGGCAGTTTGATCATCCTCATACTCATCGTCTTGTGCAACTACCGATCCGGAATCTGGCTTCATAAGCTCATTCTGCTCGAGGTGAGTCCGATGTCTCACTACTGCTGGACCCAAACCTGATATGCAAAGCTTCTTCTTGCAATATGGCACGGTACTTTCATCTTCGTCGACGATCCATACTACGGGTGGTATCTATCTTCCACCGCTACCCTCCTCTTCATCTCGTACTTCCTCCACAACGTCGTCGCATGGCTCAAGATTCGGCCTTTCCTTCCGCTATGGGGGTCCCGCCTCTTCATCATCTCGCTCCTCTGTGTTCAGCCTTTCTGGGTCGCAGAAGCATGGTCGAATTTCGCGTACTTCAACCAACTGCCTAACGGGTCTCAAGTCAATCTTCACACACGCCCCTGGGAAGCACTTGTCCGTGACCCATGGTGGATTTTCACAACATGGAAGCTCATCCACGCAATCAAAAAGACTTATACATTCAGTCTGTGTACTTTGGTTCGTATCAACAGGAGGTTTGGCGTCATGTTGGCCTGCATGATCCTCTCCATCATCTTCCTCCTGACCGACGCGGCCGTTAGCGCCGCCAAAGTAACCGCAAGCAGCGGCATCAATCCCTACTGGCGCTTCGCCCTTGTGTTCAAGTGCGCCTCTGATACCATCTTCCTTGATGACTTCAAATCCGTTCTCGACGACATTTGCGCTCACAGGTTGAGCTCTGTCGCGGACACGGTCCAGCGCGGATCCATCTCGCGTGCTCGCAGCCCGCATAAGCGCTCATGGTCCACCTCCCGCGATGACTTCATACAATCCAGCATGCTGGAATCACCAGACACGCCATCTTCTGGAACCCAGAATAGCCAGTCCCAACACGCGAGGCCACGTCTTCGTTCTTTCTTCTCCTTTTTTCCGAGACCTAATCGGAGGTCGACTGAGACACCGATGATTCAGGTACACCCGCCCATGGCAACAGAATCTCTGCATTCAAGAAATCCCAGTTGTGACAGTGATAATGCACAGAGCCTTGTGGTGGCACCGAGGCCGGTTCATACGCTGCACCGTAACCCGGAGTTGCGAGCAACGGAAAGCGATGAGAGTTTGTTTATTGGGAGACTGATCTGACCGTGGATGATGTGCCAAAACGTTCTGCTCACTGGTGGGCTGGTATGTTCTTGTGTTATGATTTGCGCCGATGAAGGTCTGGCATGGCTAGAGGGAGAGGTATTGTATAGTAAATGTGCTTTTAGGGGAAGGGGATGGATAGTGTCATGTAATGGATGCTGGTCATGTATTATACACCTGGCGCATATTGTCCTTCCTTATAGCTGATGCCAAAGAGTATCTATGATCATGTCAAGATCCCATTTTTATGGCATGCAAGAGTACTTGTGTCCAGCAGCGCAGAAATACTCCTGGATGTCGAAATAGCGAACCGCTAAATACGAAGGGAGTCTGGCTACACTCGAAGAACACGATCTTGGTGTGACCCATCACGAGGGTGGTTTTTTGGTCCGTTGTTACGCATCTATTATAACTTTGCAGTTAGTGCTGAGGCACCCCTACGAATCACCCTCACCTTCACAACCAGACTCTGCATCCCAATATAAACACTTTCTCTCGGAAGATACAGTCTCTTCAGTGTTCTTATATGACCAGTCCATCAAAGGCCCAATACCAGCGTTTGATTTTGCTGAATATTAGCAAAACATGCCACTAGAATCGTTGTTGGTTCTCAGATTTATGGTGTTTCTCATAGATATTTATCATCCTCCAGAAGAAGACTGTCTCAATCGCAGTAGGGCAAACATTTTTGAGTATTTTAGTGTAGCAGTTCGTGGAGTAGCGACATGTGAGTAGACTGTAGGTATGTATGTGGATTCCTTTTCGCAGTAGATAGGCTATCTTCTTCACTCAATCAATTACTGGCGATCACTACTCGACTACCTGATTGCGGGTTGTCCCCTTGATCTCCCTGCGAGCGCGAGCAACTATCATGCCACAATATGAAAAATAGAAATTGGTCATTTATCGTTCATTAAATCATGAAAATGCTAGGGTATATCGCTGTACTAAAAGAAACCGGGTGGCGGAGGTGGCGGAGGTGGAGGAGCGATTATTTGTCCAGAGACTCTCCAGCCTTGTTTAGGCAAAAGCCTAATTCGGACCCTACTTGCGCGTTTGCTCACTTTTCTCCTTGCGCGATTCGTCGATAAAATATCCATCTGAGCGTCTTTTGGAAGACTATACATTAAGGTTGGCATCGCTGAAGTCTTCCAAACGCCAATATCTTCATAATTCTTGTTTGAGGTCTTCAAAATTGTCGAGACCAGGAAAACAATACTGAGTAAAAGCATGGCTAACGGAAAAGCCAGCCACCCCCAGTGAACTGCCACATAGGTCTCTCGCACATACGCAGTACCGGCAATTAGCTCGATACTGTTTATATCCGATCTGATCATGTTCGTCATAGCTTGAGCCATTCGTTCAAGGTGGAATGTGACGTTGTTTGGTGCAAGCCAGGGGCTGAATCGGAAGTAACGCCAGTTGGCATAGTTCGTGCGGCTGGTAAACAGCTTCAAGACTGGCGCTGTGTTTGGCTTGGAGACAGTAATTTGGGACGGAAAGATGTCGTCAAGGATGAGGACAAATTCGGTGAATGTTTCATTGGAAAGTCCAAAGGTAGGCTCACTTGCTGCCAGGGAAGGTGGACGTATGCTGATGTTCGTTTCGAAGACCTGTAAAACCATTTCCCGTTCGAAAATGTCTTCGGACCACCATGGGTAAGGTGCCTGGGTAGAGTTGATGAAAACCTCTTCCACTTCTTCTTGATAGTCTCCAGAATTATATGAGGAACGCATTGTCTTGACACACCACGCCAACATACATTCTTGAGCAACGGGGCGCTGCTTCCTGTAAACACTTTCGGCAGTACCATCTGCAGAGCTCACTATCAATGCGTCGAGTATTCGATGTTGTACGTGATTAAAGTTGATAGTTCCGTTACCATAAAGAGGTTTTCTGTACATGTCGGTGACAAGTGGTAGAGTACGCATCAAGAGAGTCTCACCCGGCACAGTTTCGGTGAGATTGTTGACTCGAAAGCCGGACATAAGGACAGGATCATCGCTAGTTGCATTCAAAAAATACCCGCAAGCAGTGTCTGTAACCAAGCAGTCAGCCAATAGCGAGAGAGAGTATCAGTAGTAAGCTAAGTTAGTGCTCATAGCATCCTTGTCGATG
Source organism: Curvularia verruculosa (assembly GCA_036172615.1). Classification (NCBI taxonomy): domain Eukaryota; kingdom Fungi; phylum Ascomycota; class Dothideomycetes; order Pleosporales; family Pleosporaceae; genus Curvularia; species Curvularia verruculosa. The sequence goes on along the minus strand of JAWDHC010000001.1, from coordinate 70,625 downwards.
AGCACGACATACGGCATAGTACAAAACGGATGAGAACTCTGATATATGGGTACACATACCTCGTGGGATTGTTTCATTTGGCTTGGGGCCAATGGCCAACCTGATCCAGTTCATTTTTGTTGAGAGGCAGGCGTACTCAAGAAGGTTCGAGACATCCTCACACGCACTACAAACACCCAGGGTCTTATAAGACGGCCACTCGCATCTACCAGTAGGACATATAAGCGGTATCTCAGGTTGTGTAGCGTTGCCATTCGTAAGCGGACGGGTGCCGTTTTGGTTAAAGAAAAATGGCTGCATCCCGCTCCGTATTTCATTGTTTGTTGTAGCGATTGGAACCTGATCTTCTTCGCCCTCGTACTGTCGTTCAAGAAGAGGTTCATAATGAACAACGCGTGGAATAAAGCTCTCGCCTTGCAATTTCCAGCGTTCTGGTAAGTCGGTTACCTGTTGGAAAAAGGTATCAATAGCCAATAGAAGGATTGTCAGAAGAGCACCTAATGCAGCTAAAGACTTGCCCTTCGTACGACACAGCAGCATAAATGAACCCCATGCTCCACGTGACGCTTTGTCGAATATCTCAAAGTCGAACGCATCTCTCGACCTTTTGCCATGAAACCATGTCCACTTAAGCTGTCCGATCGCCTCTGATATCGGTAAAATGAGAGCTGCTGACGCAACTTTGGAGAGAATTGTGATGATAGTAAGACCAGGGGACCATGTGTTGAGGGACTTGTCATTAATGTAGTATAAGATGCCAATTATTGCGCCTGGAAGAATAAATAGTCAGTGACACTTATAATATTGAGTAAAATAGACCCTCATACCTATACAAACTGCGCTTGTTGTGACGCTCGTAATCTCGAACAACCAACGCTTCAAGTAATTCTGGGATGCATTGTATTCTGCAAGTTTTCGCTCAAGGCGACTTGGTAGGTCGAGAGAGGGCTTTTCGTGTGCTGAGGTTCGGTATGTATTAGGTGGCGGTTTGGGTGCATCACTAGTCGATTGAAAGTACAAAGGAGATCCATCGATAATGAAGGACGAAACTTTCCCTTGAGCTTGCGTCATCATAAGACTACCTTAAGGTGGAAACTTGAATTTGCATAATGTGCTACTCGAGGTGGCATTTTGAATGAAGTGTTAAACTCCATGATTGGTGGCCACATCCGCAGCGCAAGTTTCGTTGCAAAGATAAGATATTAACGTTAGGCGCTTATCGGCTACCTGTAGGCGGGCGGCAATATCGGAAAATTAAACTACCTTAAAATATGTATCTACTTGGCCAAATAATTAAACCTGTCGAAGTAGGATGTTTAGCGCCGTAGCTTGACAGCACATTGGTTGTTAGGCGGTTTCGGAAGCGCGGTGGTTATCGTACCAATCATGACTGGTAGACTTACATGTTAGCGCCGTGGCGCAACGCCGTGTCAATATACCAGTCCCTTTGGGGTTCACATGCGCATTATCTGATAGTACAGTACATGTTAGTACCTGCATACAATGTTGGATGTAGACACTGGTAGCAGTGTACTTATGGCTTACTAGGCACAATGTAAGGCGGTTTCTTCGCTCGGAAGCAAGTTGCAGAATTAGCCGAGTCCAAACGCAACAACTCTTAATGTGACTTGGCGAATGTTGTCGAGCCTGAACAACATTTCAAAGCTGATATCTTGAGGTTTCCGAAGCTACTCGTGTATGGATGACACGAGAAATCATGAACGAAACTCCTGTTGTCGGGAGGGTTCAGAATAGTGAAAGGTTCTGCTGCTGCCTGTAAACCACCTCCTCTAAGCATTTGCAAGTACAACCAAAGCTGAACGACTCTTTGATTAAAGACGTTTCTTTCAGAAAGTTTGTTCAGCAAAGAACCATTACTTTGCAATATGCCATATGTGAGCCAGAACCACTGTGGTTAGCGAACACCGTGATGTGCATATGTATGTATCATTTATCCAGACAAAAGGATAAGACTTAACCAATATGCTTCCAAAAAGCATTTGACATATTCTAGTTCCCTATGAAGCACACTGCATATACTTGTGAAAGGACAGAACTATCTCCTTATTATCGCTATTGCGTGATAATCTGTCGGCTGGTAATGAGCTTACCATGTAGAAGCCCATACGGCCCAAAAGTCATCTGAGTCTAAGGAAGCCGACGATAAAGCCTGTTACTGCGATAAATAGAAGAGCTGAAGAAAGTTGCTCAATATCACTGTGCATAGGCGTTGTGATCGATTGCGCATGGTAGTCACAGAACCATGAAGACATTCATTCCCCTACCATTAGTAGGGCTGTTGTAGCTGGGGTACTGGTAGAACAGAGCTGCATTAAGGGCATCATTGATGAGGCTCATGTCCACGTAGTAGTCACGCTGACTATCAACAGCGTGTTGGAATTGGGCGCTTAACTGGACCATGTAATTGGTGAGCCAATTTATCGGCCTACTCCTGGAGTCCACTGGTGCCTACCTAGGTATGATCGTTGCCATTTTGTAACCGCAAGCAGGTGTATGGCAGATATCGATTTGGGTGTGCCATGACAACAGATCAAGCACTTCAAAACTAGGCTAGTGTGGAATAACAGGTCATAGTAGAAGATGTTTGCATCGAAATCGCGGAAATTTCTCCTAGAAGGAGGGTGCTATATAGCGGATATTGGCTATGTATTGTATCCTCTGGCGCACACTGTATTTTTAGATAGTTATTGTGAGCGAGTATGGAAGGCCTCGTTATGAAATTGTTACTTTGTTATATTAAGGTGCTTAAATCCAAATAATCATGCCTCATGCATGATATATGTTCGTAAATAGAATATGCCCTCAAGGCTGCGCAATGGGTATATGTGAGTGTTAATGATGCCTGTGAATAATAAAGGTTGAAAATCCATATGTACAGGAAATGGTTTGATTGAAAAGAAGGAAAAGGAAAATAAGAAACATTGAAAGACTTGCTGAGTTATCTTTGTATCATATCCAGCCATGCGGTGCTTGCATAGTAGGCCGTGGAAGCTGTGGGGATTGGGCTAAGTTACTCGCGCCAGACACTCTCCAGCCTTGTTTCGGGAGTAGTCGGATCCGCACCTTGCTGGATCCTTTGCCGGAAACACCTCTTGCCGCCGTATCCGACATAATATCCATTTGTGTTTTCTTCGGTAGCCCATACATCAGCGTGGGCATAGCTGAGGTTTTCCATATACCAACTTCCTGGCTATCGCTCGAAGTCTTATATATAGTTGCGACCAAAAATATAATGCTCATTAACAACATAAGCAACGGAAACGTCAGCCATAGCCAGTTAACTATAACATAAGTTTCCAACTCGTATGCCACACCTGGAATAAGCTCATTGCTTTGCGAATCAGATCTAAAAGCGTTTGTTATAGATTGTGCTAACCGTTCCATGTGGCTTGTAACGTTATTAGGTGCAATCCATGGGTTGAACTGTACAGCACGGAAGATGACTCTGTCTTGAAACCCGTGCCTGATCTTTAGAAATTGCGGCGCTGTTGCGTTAGAGACGCTAATAGATGAAGGGAAGATCTCGTCGAGAGCTTCGACTATATCTAGGACTGTTTCGTTGGAAGTCCCAAAAGTAGAGTCGCTGCCGTCTAGAGATGGCGGGATTATGCTGATGTTTGCTCTATATTCGAATTCTATTATATTCTTGTGTATGCTGCCCCAGTCTTTGGTCCACCATGGCCAGGCTGCGGGAGTTGTGTTCATAAAATTGCTTTCTGTTCTCTCCAGATAGTGCCCTGAAGAATACGAAGAGCGGAGGGTCTTCACACACCACGCCAGTATGCACTCTTGAGCGATGGGTGGATCTCTTCGGTAGACACTCTCGGGGGAACCGTCCGCCGAACTAACAATTAGTGTATCCAACAACGGATAGGTTATATTTTTAAACTTGATCGATCCGGTGTGATAAAGGGGATCCCTCGTAGGATTTATAACCAGTGGTAAGGTGCGCATAAGGAGTGTTTCTCCAGGTTGTCCAGCAGTACTGTTTTCTACCCGAAAGCCTGACATGAGCACTGGGTTTGTACTCGTTGCGTTTAAGAAGTAACCGCAGGCAGTTCCTGTTTTAGGGCCATTAGTTGCGAGGTATTACTTGCTCGAAATTGGAATCAAGATCAAAAAGCATTGAGCAAAAGCAAGAACTTGAGGGATAAGATAAGATATGCTTACCGTTTGGCCATGTGCTATCAGTTCCCTGACCCGTGGAGTTTTTTATCCAATCCATTCTCATTGACAGACAAGCGTATGTCAAAAGTTGTGACACATCTTCACAAGCACTGCAGATTCCAAAAGTTTGGTAAGGAGGCCATTCGCACCTTCCTGTCGGACATACGAGCGGTATTTCAGCTTGAGTGGCATTACCGGTCGTGAGCGGATGAGTGCCATTACTTTCGTAGAAATATGGTCTGATTGCGGCTCTGAGGTCTGTGTTCTGTTGGGAGCGTGGTAAATTCTCACCCCAAGTACTGTCATACTCCAAAACGCGACTGGGTTCGTAATTGATCACACGCGGAATGAAGCTTTCACCTGTTAACTTCCAGCGCTCCGGTAGATCAGTTACTTGCTGGAAAAATGTGTCGATTGCTAACAAAAACACTGTTAATAGAGCGCCTAGCGCAGCAAGCGATCGGCCTTTCGTGCGGCATAAGAGTAGGAATGAGCCCCACGCTCCGCGAGATGCTTTGTCAAAGATTTCAAAGTCAAACACATCTCGGGATTTCTTGCTATTATAGAACCAAGTCCACTTAAGCTGTCCAATAGCTTCTGATATTGGTAAAATGAGTGCTGCTGATGCAATTTTAGAAAGGACTGTAATGATAGTTAGACCTCTGGGCCACTTTTTGAGTGATTGATCATCAAGAAAGCAAAGTATTCCAATAATCACACCTATCTTCGCAATTAGTGAATGGAATATAGACGATCGCATGCGCTAAAGCTCTCTCACCCATGCAGATAGCGCTTACGATGACGCTAAGAATTTCAAACAACCAGCGCTTTAAGATGTTTTCAGAAGCATTGTACTGCGCAAGCTTTTTCTCGAAACGACCGAGGATGTTGAATGAGGATTTCTCGCTTTGGTACGTGTCAGGTGATGAATGAGGTGGGTTATCAGCGGTTGACGAAAACGGAAATTGAGGTTGATTGGAAACAGAAGGTGGGCTTCTCTCGTGTGTTCTAATCATTGTGTGCCTGTATGATTGACAAAACGTGGAAATACATTCTACTTGACTAACGGCGATATCTTGAATAAGCTGATGAAATTCTTGATTGGTAGCCGCGTCTGCAAGATGTAGGCCTTGTTGTGAAGACAAAGATACTAGAATTCAGGCGCTTATCGGCTACTGGTAGGCGGGCGGCAACTCGTCCAGTTAAGGCAGTCTAGTGTTAGTTCGCGCTTCGATAAACAGCCAACAGCACAAATGTGGATCTGCATCGCAAAATCATACCATCATTTAAGTGCAAGTAGCCTGTTAGCCTTACTTTCAGACCTGTAGAAGTAGGATGATTAGCGCCGTGACGGGTTGTTGGGCGGCTTCGGGAGAGGGTGGCTCTTCTGCCAATCAAACAACAGACATTCGTGGTAGCGCTGTGGCTTCATGTTGTGTCAAGTGGCCCAGTCCTGATAGGGTTAGTTGAAGTACTGAACGCAACACTGAGCATAAGCGCCCGAAGTGGTGTGATCATGAATTATTGTTTACCGGGCACAACGCAAGGCGATTCTCTACCTTCGGCGGTGTGCAGCACGATCAGCAGAGCCCTGGTAGAGTTGTCGGCGCCCAGAGTGACGTGGCGAATCGTGTTGCCTCTTGAAGCACTATCGAACACTCAATATTGTGTGATAGTCAACGTTCCTAGTACATGGATGACCCGACTAGGCTTGAAAGAAAGTATGGTGAACCCCGTATAGACATCAAGAAGACACGAAGCGCTAAGACTGAAATTCTCCTGATGTTTACTAACGTCTCGTTCCAGGGCACAAAGGGCATAGCCAAAGAGGAACAAGTTCGAGACGAAAGACTCTTCACTTAGGGATCCCTCCCAATAAGATTGATTACTTGTGACATTTGCGCGTGGGAGATAGAGCTGCCATATCTTTAATAGGTATCGTGATACGCGATTGTAAGTGCTCGTTACCTACGGTGTTGATACCACAGTAGACGAAAGGATAAAGCTGAGTCAACAGAAGTCCAGATGTAACTCGCCACAGCCTTTGTTTCTATCAAGTCACTTGGGTAGGCAAAACGAATCCTTGCTTTTATTCTACAAGTGATTTATTTCGTAACACTTGTTACCACGTGACAACCTACCGGCTAAAACAGCTTACCTTGTCAAAAACCGTTCCGACCCAAAAGTCGGCGAATTGCAAGGATGCCGAGGACGATACCTTAGTGTTGCGATAAGTAGAGGGGCATGGCTGATATCACTCTGCATGGGCGTTGTGATTACCTCCGCCGCATGATGCTCATAACGGAGACGTGCGTCAGCATGGCATAGTTACGGGTAAGGCTGCAGTAAGAGCAAAGACGAAATGAACTTGCATAGAGGACAGTTCTTGAAAGGTTTGCATGATTTTCATTGTTTTGCCTAGTGCCACTAGAGGAGACCTGGCGACGTCAGTATCGAAATTGGGCGCTTAATGGGAACGCGTGATTGGTGAACGCTACTTCAGTCAGCATACCCCAGAACTCTGCTTGTGCGGGTACTGTTCCTGCAGTGTTGCAATCAAAGTGTACACGATCGAAGCAGTCCTTCATGCATTCGACACAAAGGGCATGAATCATCGCATCTGGCTAAAATTCTGGCATAAGCTGTGTTAGTCGTCATGTCGATTGCAATTGCAGACAACGTGACAGGTGCATTGTTGTAGTGAGGTACCGCTAAGTACGGCTACCCTACAGGGTTAGAAACGCCACACATTGACAGAATAACAGAATTTTACAACAATGATCTCGCAAAAGTTCTTACGAACAGTTTGTATTCAATGTTCGTGTAAATTGAACAGTAGTGTTGAAGCAGTGGTAGCGCTGGCACGTATTCCGTACGTCCAAGTTCTGTGACTGGGTCGATAGAGCGGCTGATTGGCGTAAGGTACCGATCAATCAGAACCAATCGCTTCATCTGTTGTCGAGGGATCAAAACGCCGCCAAGTCACGTCACATTACAATAACCCTTCGATTGGTTAGAAATCATTCTAGCAACTGGTGAAAACTAAGGCGATCACAGGCCTAGAGTTCGACTTACAGATTCTCAAATCTTTGACCTGCCTTGTAGAAAGCCCTTTCAGCGCTTCCAATGTGATAACTCAATGTGATGAAAGCCCCCGAAGCCTTCTCATCCATTGCGTGACATCCCAAGGCCTCCACCAATGCCAATCTAACGCTGCGTGTTCCAGTCGCGTCGGCTTTTGTGTTTCACCTTTCCCGTTTTGTACCTCAAATATCATGCCTTTGCTTGGTTCTCCCAATGGTTGTACAGCTCTGCATCGTGCGCGCATTGCGTATGCTGTTCCGTGTGCTTTGCATCGCATAGGTGGCTTCAAAAGCGGCTATCAAAGTAATGATTGACCCCGGGTTGAAGCGCCGACAACAAGGTTGTGAGTGTGTCCTGGTCGTGCGGTGTCACCGAACCTGCCATCGACATGGTGTTTTCATGACGGATAAATGGGTCCACACGTCCTTCATTCAGGTGTTCGTGCCAGTTCACAACCAAACCCAACCCCTAACCTTTCTCGACAACGTTTCGCTGTGCGAACTTTTAATTTTTCAATCTTATCAATCAACCGCACATCGACCAAGCAACTATTCGCTAGTAGCTGTAATCATGCGAGGAGCAATCATCTTCGCCATTGCGACCCTTGTCGTTCCAGCTCTTACTGCCGCCGTCCCACCGATCGACGTAAGTAGAATCGGGCCATCTATCAATCATGACAGTGCTCACCATTAAATAGACAACTTCCATTAATGTGGAGTCAGATGTCAAGAGGCATGCTGAAGTTGTCGATACCGACCAAGCGAAGCGAACAAGTCGTCTGGGACGCTTGCCTATCATCAACGTGTAGTCTTGGCCGAGCGAGGAAAGATAGTTCATGGTGGCAGCAAACGCGATGCTGAACCTGTCGAGGACTTGGAAGCGCGAGACCGCAGAGTGAACTGGAGGAGTACTTCTGAACCGACTGAAAATTTAGTCGAGTAAAGCCCTCCCTGAGAGTTCATGTGAGTCGAAAATGAGCTTCACAGGGGGGTGGTAGGGAACTTGTCGCATCTCATTCTCTTTCGTTATTATTTCATTATTTCTTTGTATTCAAACTGTAGTATAGGCGACGGCTACGTTATGAGGAGCTCCCTAGGTTGTGAGCGTTAAGAAAGACAGAACAATATTAAACAGTCTTATATCCACCCTGGTGGTGGCAAATTTGGAGGAGCTTTTGGAGTCAGAGGTGTGAAAAGGTTTCCTGAAGTTCTCCACCCTCGAGTCGCAGACAGCCTTACTTTAAGATCCTTCGCTTGTGTTCTCGGGGTCCCTTTCGGGTCGGATTTGGCTAGTCGCTTTTGGTAATGATCAGGAAGTCCATAAAGCAGAGTAGCGATTGCCGAGTTCTTTCGTATGCTCACTTGGCCCTTCTCAGTAGCGCTTTTGACCACTGTAGAAACCAGGAACACACAGCTGATGAAGAGCAACAGGAGTGGCAGGCTCAGCCACCACCAAGTAACTTTAACATATACTTCGTTGTCGAAAGCCTTGCCATATACCGTATCGCTACCCGGTGAAGAGCGAATGATATTAGTGATGGCGCTCGACATGCGCTCCATATGCCTTGTTATGTTATTTGGCAGCAACCACGGGTTGAAGACTGGAATTTTGGTGAATACTATTTCTGGATGTTTCATCCTCCAGTGAAGTACTGGAGTGTCGGAATAGTTCGTGAAAGTGGTGACAGAAGGGAACATGCGGTCGAAAATGACGACAACGTTGAGCATGGTGTCGTTGTTGACACCCCATCCATATTCAGATAAGCCTTCGTCGGTTTTCGGCACAGCAATGGTAACATTCTCTGTGTACCCTGTCGTGGTAGCAAGTTCTCCCGGTATTTCTTCTGTTCTCCAAGGGTATATTCCTCTTGAATTATTAACCAGTACGTTTGTGACTTCCTCTTCATAAGTACCCAGGTAGTAAGAAGATTTAATAGTCTTTACACACCAAGACAAGACGCATTCATGCAGTTCCGGCATCTTGTCTGCGAATACATCCGCGGCAGTTGCTGTGCTGGAGATCAGAGCATCTATGATTGGGTTTCGGATTTCCTTAAAATTGATCGAGCCGTCTCCCCAAAGCGGATCACGCTCGGGGAAGGTCACCAGTGGAACAGTCCGCATCATCAAAGCCTCCCCTGTCTTTTTCCCTTCTTCATCCAGCATATATCCGGACATGAGAGTTGGTTGCTCACTTGTGGAGTTGAGAAAGTACCCACATACGGTCGCGGTAGGGTGGGTAGATGTGTTCCCAGTAAGCTTTGAGGTCCAGTCAACCCGTGTTTCCATACATGTGAAGTTGAGAAGGTCAGTCGCTTTAACGCATTGACTGCAGACTCCAAGTGTTTCATAAATTGGCCATGTGCAGTTGCTGCTAGGACACGACAAAGGTATGTCCGCACGTGTTCCATTTCCAAAGGCGATTGGTTGCGTTCCGTTGTTGACGAAAAAGAGCTCAGCAACGCTTTTAATTTCACTGTTCATCTCTGCCAAGGAGTCGCCATCCTGATACTCAATGTCATAGACCGGTTCGTACCGTATAGTTCGGGCGATTGAACTGTTTGCATTTTGTAATGTCCATCGTTCTGGGAAGCTGACAACCTGTTGGAAGAAGGGGTCTAGGGCGAGGGCAAAAATCGTGACCAGGGCACCGAGAGCTGCAATAGTCTTCCCCTTGGTGTGTATAAGCAGAAGAAAGGCACCCCATGGCCCTCGCGATGCATTGTCAAACATCTCAAAGTCCCACATCTTCTTGGACTCTCCCCTTATAAACCAGCTCCATTTAAGCTGACCAAGTGCTTCTGCTACTGGTAGGAGAAGGGCAGCCCCAGCGATTCGAGAGAGCACAGATACAAAGGCGTTCAGAGTGAGGCCCATCTTATCAAAAGGCCACTTTGCAGCTGGTTTGTCTTTGAGAACGACCAGAACAGCAATAATAGCAGCCATGCAGATAGCACTGATCAGCCAACTGACTATTTCGAGAATCCACCGTTCCATGACATTGCCGGAAGAGTTGTAGTTCCACAGTTTCTCCTCGATACGCTGTGCAATGTTTGAAGCTGGTTCGATCTTCTCGCTGTCGAATGGCGGTGGTTGTACTGTGATAGATGGTGGTTTGGGCGGACCACCAGTGATGCCAAGGCCAAGGTGCGACTTCCGATCTTGGGGGTATTGGTTCTCAGGAACTGAAAATTGCTGAGGAACGGTCAAGTGAGGTTCGCCAAGTCGAAGACGAGGTCGATCGTTTGGGATGAACTGGAGATAGGGCCGCCGTGGTCTTTGCTGCTTCACCTCTGGAGGAGGTTCAGGAATTGGCCAAATTTCAGAGTGATGATCTGAGCTTGTCTCTATGGTTGTGGTAGGACTGGGCTCTGCTGGGCTGATTGGTGGAGCATTGATGTGTGCCGGGCTGAGATGTGTTGGCCGGTTGTTTGGTACTCTTTCTGGTGTGGTTGGGGTTGTTGGTGTTGTTCCATAAGTCTTGTTGACTGTGTGGCTATTACTTGTGTCGAGATAGATGGGAACGTCTGGAAAGCTGGGCCAATGCATGGGACTTCTCTCTGGCCGAGACATACTTGATGGAGAGCCCGGAATAGTAAGTGGGTAAGGCATTAAGAAAAGAAAGAAATCAATTAAACCCCAGCAAGTATTCGAAAAAAAATGAAGTGTAATATGTCAAGATGAATTCAGAGATGTCTAGGGGAAGATGCCAGGCTGGAAGTAAGCTGCAGGTATGTCCTGGGTACTTACGTCCAAGGCACTATAACAGCAGTCAGCTACCGTATAAGCATCTATTGGGTATGCTCCTGATTGGGCCATATAACAAACATCAAACACGGCTGCTACTGCGGCGTACATGCAAACCATGCCTTGATTCTGGGAATCGATGCATGGCCGACCTCATCCACCATTCACGGGACGAGCTAGCCGCAAGGACCCGTCCCCAACCTCCAGCAAAGCATGCCAAGAAAGGCGGCTGAGGGTATCTGCCTTGACATTTGCATGCGGCGTAGGCTTCGGAAGCTGTTAGGCCGGTGCACCGGTGAGGATGTAGCCGTACAGAGCGGGTGTATAACCGCTGGCGTGGCCGCATGGCTAGCCTAGCGTGTTCCTCGTTGCCGCCGTGGTATAAAAAACAACATGCAAGTAGGCATATTCTTAGTTTTGGCCCCTCCATGAAGTCACGTTAATGTAAGACTGTGGCACAGTTATATCAGCGCTAGAAGCCTCATGACTTGAAACCATTGCGACAACCACAAAAGCCGGGAAGGCGTATTGGGTCAGTGAAGCAAGCGAATAAGAATGAGAAACTCCAGCTTCCGAGGCTACCGCATGATTTTTCGTGAGTTGGTTGTTTTAAAGGCGGCCATCGCGGTCATGTTCGATGACCTTTGGGGGGTCGCGATAGCGGGGTCCCATTATCGTTAAGCGCGGAGCCGACCACCCCACAATGTATAAATAGCAACCAATCACAGTCAAGGGAAATTTTAGACACGTCGTCTAGTCGTCTATTTCCGAACATTCGACATCGCTTCTATCGTGTATTTATCACTTCACAATGCATAGCACGCGCATGCATCAAGTACAATTCACGTGACGGAAAACTTGATTGCAAGATGGATGGTAGCTACAGTATTGATCGGAGTACCAAAAGCAAGCCTGGAGTAGGATCAACAAGTCCAGCATATCAGGCGTCATCTACTTCCAACTCTTGGCCAAATGCTCTGATACCACCATGGCTTGAAGCTCAGTATGCTATTCGATATGTTGTAGGTCTGACACGTGTACCAACTGTGGTGGAGGACCAACCCAGCCTATCGGGTCGCGGCTATCTAGCCTACGTTGCATACGATTTGGTAACTCCACTAGCAAGAGCTTGCCCATTCAGTCATTGTTTCAACTCCTCAAGCTTCTCATTGGTTATTTGTACTGTTTATATCCCTGTCAGTTAGAAATGTTTGCTCATAGCCGCCGTTGATAATCGGTATCATGGTCACAAAGGCATGGCTAATTCATTCACCACCACGGAGGGCTTCGGCCTTCAGACTAAAGCAGAGCTATGAGCGCGTGTCTAGCCAAATCTGTCCTCTGAATGGCTGATTTTGAGACACATCAGATGACAGTAGCTCCACCGATACAAGGTGTTGTTTGAGACGCCACTGGACTGCATGTTGGTTCGTAAGGCGCTGTAACCAAAAGCATGCCTAGAGGCATTTATGTTGTCCAGGTAAATTAGAGTTAGCCTGTCAATTAATAAGATTGGAATGCCTTCGAGATGAGGAGCTCTCCCCACATTGATTTCTGACTGTAAACTTTCCATTTGCTGGACATAATGCAACTATCAAGTTAAAAGTTTGTATGTTGTTGGCTTACTCGAGACGTTCAAAAAAACACTAATGAAACAGTTCGTTAACTTGAAATCACACATGTAATCTATTTCCAACACTGAGCCCTTCCGGCGCCTATATTCTCGGTCCAACATGGTGCATCATACTTCATCGATCAAGATCAGACACACTTGCATAGCATAAACCAACTGAGCCGCATAGCCCTCTAATCTGGTCATCATATTGTTTCAAACATTCCTGAAGGATCAGGTAAACTACCAGCCTCCTCCGCATCAACTTCCCGAGCGCTAAACGCAACGTTGTTTGCACGACCCACCCATGCCCATGTTCATGTTCATGTAACCGTTTCCACGCACATGCCAGTGCAGCCACCTTGGGCCGACCAACCTCCTAAGCCTTCTTATCTGGCGACTCACGTAGCTCGATAACAGGTTCTCCGCCAAGAACCTTTGCCGTTGATGCCGCCAGCCTCTCCCGATCCTGTTGCTCATCTTCAAACAGGAACGTCAGCTCCTCGAGCGTCTTTCCATACGTCTCCGGGAAAATGAAGTAGATGAAGATGATCTCAAAGGTCAGTAAAGCAATAAACACAAACAGGAACTTCCAGTCAAGATTTTCAAGTCCAATGGGATTGGTAAAAGAACCCAGCATGACGGCGCATCGGTTGAACAGCTGGAACCAAGAGAGACCCTTTGTTCGAACAAAGTAGGGGAATATTTCAACCATGTAGACGTAGGTGAGGGCGTTGTAGGCGATATTGTAAGCGGGCTTGTATAAGAAAATCATGACTAGGACGGCATAGCCTGATTCTTTTGTACGGGTTATGCGATTGCGGGCTTGTGCAATGGTCCATCCAGTGTATACACATAAGAGGGAGCTTGCGCATAGGAGGTACATTCTTCGTCGAGGGTAACGGGGCGTAATGGAGGCGATGATGAGCGCCATGAGGAACCCCCATGCCTCCGATCCAACGTTGTAGCGTAGTTGCACATTAGGGTCTTCGATTCCAATCTTTTTGAGAATAGGTACCAGATATTGGCTGATGAGATTGTTTCCACTGTACTGGACGAAGATGCCAAGGGCAGCAGCGACAAGAGCGCGGTGCCGCATGCCTTTTGATTGGAACAGTTCTGCCCATCCTCGCCGACGCGACTCGTTTTCCATCGCCAGTGCATTGCGGATCTCGGCGAGTTCCACATGTGGTAGTTCGTTGGCGGCGTCACCCTCAGCATGATACTTGATCAGAATCTCGAGCGCCTCCTCGCTGCGATCTTTCGATACCAACCATCTGGGGCTCTCAGGGACCAGGAAAGCAAACACAATCTGGATGACGGACGGCGCGGCCTGCAGGATGGACGGAAGACGCCAGGACCAGTCACTCTTGATGAGCGAGGTACGGACAATGATTCCTGCACCCAAGACTGCGCCTACTCCAAAGAAAGCATTAAACATACTTCCTAGAAAATGTCTTTCTTTTGGATGACCGAGCTCTCCTAGGAGAGCAGCGCCAGAAATGATTGCATAAACGATGCCGTGCCCCAGGAAGATGCGGCTGAAAACAAACATGGCGACTGTTTTACGTGTAAGTAACTTGAATGCGACGTGAAATTTTCAAACAACATACGATTTCGCGATAATCCTTGCATGATTGCTCCGATAACCATGATGGTGGATCCAAAGACAATACTCTTTCTCCTGCCCAGATGATCCGACACAATGGATACAAACGGGATACTCGTAATGGCACCGAGATTGTAGCAGGCCACCAGCAAGCCGAGCTCTCCTCCTTTGGGATAGTTGAAGTATTCTTTCCAGTAACTCAGCGCTTGCATACCGTTCATCATGGAACTAAACATATTAATGAGAAACCTCTTTTTTGGTGGCTGTACTAGAAAAACAACTTACCTATCGAATCCCGAAGTAGACTCGATGAACAGACAAAACGGAACCAGCAGGAGATAGAGTCGTCGCAGATTGGGTTTATTCCACCATCGTACTTTATCATTGGCGACCATGCGCTCAATGATGCCCTCACCCGATTCACTGACGATTGGCGCCATCTTGTCTTTGCGGTCTTGATTCTCGTTCCTCTCAAAAAGCGTCTTGACAAACACAAAGGGTTTACAGTGAAAGAGGAGGCAGGGCTACTAGGATCCCAGCCAAAATCCTGGTGACACAGAACCTCAAAACCATAGACATATATACATATGAATACAACCCCAGGCCCCCCACCGGCTGATATACCACACGTCCGGGATCCTACTCCGAGTAACAACGCCCAAACTTTGCACCTGCACATCGTATTCCCTTTTTACCACTCCCTGTCCCTGTCAAACATGTTAACTCTGCACATTTCCTTGGCTTTTTTGCGGGGTCAAGCATGACATTCGACCTATGCACGGGGTAAGAGAAAGGTAATTGGTCATCTGACTGTCGTGGTTACATGCCGAGATGGAGCCGCCTCATCCACTCGCGAAACACCACCAACAGGAAAAACAACTTGTAAACTCGTATGTTGATGGTGAAGAGGTCTTGGGAGACGGGAGTGACAGAAAAAGTGGAGTCAGACTTGTAGAAAGTGTAATTAAGCGTGCCGTTCGTCCCTGGCCAATCGCAACTGCAGTACTAGAAGACGTGGAGAAGGTTAAGTTCTTGTTGCTCACCCTCTGATACCCTCATCATCGCTCTTTTTTCCATTTTCGGCTTCCATCAAAATTTCCAACCCCAAGGCTGAAGCATCAAGCCTTAAGCCTTAAGCCTCAAGCTACTTACAAAGCCAATAGAAACCGTACACCCACTTACCAATGCAACCCTCTCGCACTCTCCCTCAACAAAACCCCAACGCATCTCCGCGCCAAACACGCATACTCAGAGAAAGAAAGAGGATAAGATTCCACACACACCAGGGCACACCTACCCCGAGCGCCCGAGCTTCGACCAAACCCTACCTCCATTCATGGTAATCCGGGGAAAAAATCCCACCAACCCGCATCAGAACGCACAAACCCCCTGCCGCCTGCTCCGCATCCAAACAGGCAAGGATATGTCGTTTCCTCCTCCTACCATCCTGCTCTCCTCAGGCCCAAAAAAAGGAAAAAAAAGAAACAAAAGTACCAAAGTCGGAGAAAATTCTGTACAGCCATACAAAGCAGATTTTCTGGTGCGGAATACCCTTGATTTTCTGAACGGAGAGAAAGCAGATTGAGCAGCAGCAACACTACATACTATTATCCTCGAAGCGACCAAACGCAGAGAAACCACACGCCGCTGACTTCCCTCCACCCACATCGGCATGTCCGACTTTCTATTTTCTCTCCCCCACACCCATCAACCCGCATACCGTAGTACGTATGTATGTACAACTTACAAAACCCCTTCCCTCTCTCTGTGTGTGAGTGAGTGAATCTCTAGCCCCATGCAGCCTCTTACGCAGGTCCGCTCTCTGAATGGCCCGGGCCTAGCAGCCCATGCTCTTACACATACCCTCGCCCCTTCATCCCAGCAGCTGTTTATACATATCTGTGCATGTGCGTATATGTATGTGTGTGAGTGCGCGCCTTACCACTACCCATACAGTAACTTTCTTGCGTCGCCGAACTAAGCACTTCTTGGGTCATGGTTGCACACGAAACTATAGCTAACTGCTGCCAAAACCATCCACCCATCTAACGCACAGGAAAATAAAAAGACTGAATAGCCTGAGCTGTGGTTTGGCCGGAAATAACGACGAGGCCATCTTCGCACATACGTACATAGCTAAACCAAGGCACGTAAGAAAAAAAAAGAAAACTAGGATATTCTGTACATAGATGAAATGATGCGAGAGGCGAAGAGGAGGGTGGGCCTTGCAGGAAAAGGTTGGGCCAGAGGTACTTTGGGAATAAAGAAAGCCGTCTCTGGCGTGCATGTCAGTATAAGAAGCCAAGAAAGGTGTGGCTTCCCAAGGCTTCGTATTGAGGAGGGCTGGCACGCCTTATCTTTTGCATCAAATATACACAAAAAAACGACATGTCTTTTTAATCATCGAAATGTGAACAATGACAATGACTGTGATCATGCAAAAAGGTATCATATTCGCTTTTTTCCCCACTCTTCAAGACTAAAGCTACTTTTTTCCCTTTCTCCTTCTCTTCTTTTCCCTTTTGAGGTTTTTTAGAAAAGAGGGATGCCGTACCCTATATAACCAACAGGGAGCGCACAACCGACGCCATAAGATTCCCGTAATCGTAACAAACAAAGTCATGAAAAAGATATCTACACACACAAGATCCAATCATCCCTCCCCTTGCTAACGGGGGAGGAGCATATCCACCAACTCCATTAGGCCAACCACGCTCGTTTACTTGGCGTTCTCGGGGCGGAGCGAGCGGACCGCCTTTCCGGCACGCCAGATCTCCAGGTCGTCAATCTCCTTGAGCTCCTGGTTGTACTTCTCACGGTAGTCGGGCTGCGAGTTGTACTCGAGCGAGCGCTTGGTCTCGGTACCGTTCTCGACAGAAGTGTAGAGCTCGTCAAAGACGGGCTTGAGGGCAGCCTTGAAGCGGGGGCTCCAGTCCAGAGCACCACGACGAGCAGTGGTGGAGCAGGCAGCGTACATGTAGTCCATGCCGTTGGCACCGATCAAGGGGTACAGAGACTGGGTAGCCTCCTCGACGGTCTCGTTGAAAGCCTCGGATGGGCTGTGGCCGCGCTCGCGGAGAACCTCGTACTGGGCCAGGAACATACCGTGGATACCGCCCATGAGGCAGCCACGCTCGCCGTACAGGTCAGAGTAGACCTCCTTCTCGAAAGTCGTCTCGTACATGTATCCGGAACCGACGGCAACACCGAGGGCGATGGCCTTTTCCTTGGCCTTGCCGGTAACATCTTGGTAGACGGCAATGGAAGAGTTGATACCACGGCCCTCACGGAAAAGAGTGCGGACGGTACGGCCAGAGCCCTTGGGGGCAACAAGGATGACATCAATATCCTTGGGGACCTCGACCTTGGTAAGGTCCTTGAAGACGGGGGAGAAACCGTGAGAGAAGTAAAGAGTCTGCATTTGTTTGTTAGAAAGGAACGATTGGATGGATTGCTAGCGGGTTGGTGCTTACCTTGCCCTTGGTAAGCTGGGGCTTGATGGCGGGCCAGGTCTCGGATTGGGCAGCGTCTGAGAGGAGGTTCATGACAATGGTGGCCTTGCCAATGGCCTCGTCAATGTCGAAGAGGTTCTTGCCGGGGACCCAGCCGTCTTGCTCGGCCTCCTTCCATGAGGCACCGTTCTTCCGGACACCGACAATGACGTTGAGGCCGTTGTCACGCATGTTGAGACCCTGGCCGTGACCCTGGGAGCCATAGCCGATGAGGGCGAGGGTGTCGTTCTTGAAGTACTCAAGGAGCTTCTCCTTGGGCCAGTCGGCACGCTCTGTTTGCTGTCGTCAGCGTTTGGTTCAATTGACGACTATTGGATCCAATTGATGCTTACCGTAGACAGTCTCCTTGGTGCCGGCAAAGTCAATGGTCTTGACACCACGGGTTTGCTGGAACTGGCTGGTGACGGCAGCGCGGGGAGCAGCCTTCTTAGCACTAGCACTCAGAGCAGAGACAAAAGTCCGCTTCTGAGCAGGAGCAGCCGCCAATTGGCGGGCGGATTGGCGGAGAGCACGGGTGACGGGTCTTGAGGCCATTGTGAAGGTATGTGAGTGTTGGATTGGGGTATCTTGGGGATCAGAAACAACAGGCGGGGGATGGATGGCTTTTTAAACTCTCTGGCTCAACAATTACCACAGGTGCATTTCGAGCTTGGGAAGCTTAGGCCACGCCGATTATCGCTGCCCCAGACCACTGACACGGAGCTGTTCGCGTGGCCAGCCAATGAGCGACGGGCATGCGGCGGTGGCGGGGCAGTTTGCAGGGGGGGTGGAGGGTCTTCGGGGAGAGAAGCGCATCTCCGAGAGCGCTTCTGACGGTGACTGGAGCCGTTCCACAACACAGTCATGCATATAATCGCGCCGAAAAAAGCGTCGACGTTGTGGGTTGCGGGCTGGATATCGGACGGGACAAGAGTGATAGACACGTAGTCTCTGTCAGTGTTATGCACCATAGCCTACCAGTCGTCAACCGGCTCCAGTCGAGGACGAGTTGGAATAGATCAGTGGCACACAAAACTTGCACGGTGACGCAATGCCACTCACTGGCTACCGACTGTACCCACATCACTGCGTAATATGTAGATTTCACATGTCGAAATTGTAAAGGAAACGCTTGAGTCAGGATCGGGAGTATACACAAGTGCCCAATCAAGTTACTATAAGATCTCGGAGAACTATATGCGCCCAAAGCTATGCTGCCTTCGCCGTATATGAACCCCCTATACATATGCCGCTACTTTAAATATGCACATGCCCATACCCACTGTCCTTGTTCCTTCTGCACTTCCCTCGCCTCTAACTTGGCACCGGGCCCTCGATGCCATGTCATGTATCGTGAATGTGGTGTCCCACAGTTGGCCCAACCTGCTTCTTAGTTATCGGATAGCCCTGCCAACATGTCATGGCTCTCTCATTTGAGCACACGATCGAACGTCTGTCCCTTGACCGTACCACCACCCAACGACACGCGTACGTTGCGCTTGAATCCTTCTCGGTTCGCCTTGAGGTCTTCGGCAGCCTCCTTGTTCAGTGGGTCTGAAGCATTTGGTTCGAGGAACAGGAACTGCCCTTCTGTGTTAGCCATACGACCATCCTCTCGTGCAACATCAACACGCCATACCTGTAATCCAACAACAACCGCGTTCAGGTTCAACACTGGCTTCCAGTCTTCTCGCAGAATATTCAGGCAAACATTTCCCTCGAGATCAATGTTGGGGTGGTAGATCTTTTGTGTGCACTTGACTTTTGGTGGGTCGTGGGGGAAGTTCTGGTTGATCTTGAAATCAAACTTGAAGTGGCCGCCCTTGTACATGCCCTCGTCGGGGTCAATTGTGAGTTCAAAGTTGAGAATGTCGTCAGGGTTCGGGAAGTGTGTCTTCATCGTCGTGCCAAGCGACAGCTCTTCGAGATCTTTGGTCGCGTTAGTTGCGCATACATTGTGTGAGCGATCCGGCGCATCTTGTACCTTTTTGTGTGCGTAGTTGGGCGGGAGTGACCTTTTTCTTCTTGCTTGACGCAGCAGCAGCAGCCTCATCTTGCTGCTGTTGCTTCTTCTGCAGTGTGCGTGTTAGTACCCGAAGATACGTAGAAACCCGCATGCGCGAGGCTCTGGTGCGTAGGAACGTACCATAGACCATATTTTCATCATCTTGGCGGTGTTGTATGAGGTTCCTGGCTACTGCCTTTGGTACGGTCGCGTGGGGAGGAGGCGGCGGCGGCGGCGGCGAAAGATTGCGGAGGACGCTGGGATGACTATGCTCGACGAGGCGCCGCGAAACTTAGATGAGAGAAAATGAGCAGAAGGCCACAGAAGCACAAACGCCAAAGGAAATAGTTCTATGCTGGTAAACGTGATAGTGAGGAAGAACAGTTGGGCAGGCTGCCACGACGTCGGGCGGCCGTGCTCCCTACGTGGGGTCCAGCCGCCGCGGTATCTGCGCCACTTCCCTGAGTCAGCACTTCACTTGTCAATACCTTCACCCATCATAGCCTGTGGTTGCTCCGAGTCTTGGCCGATCTACCATGCCTGTGTAAAACTCTATCCTGAGAATAAACCTTACAAGTTCACGTGCTTTCATCTAAAACAGTCTATTTTTCGAAATTCAGCATAACTTTGGCAATCCTTGTCAAACGCTTCGACATTTACATATAAACCACAACCATCATGACGGCAGCACCAGTAAGGGAAGCCCTGCATTTCCCAGACGCAGATAGCAAACAATTCGGAGACTATCTGCCACCTTCTTCTCCTCAGACGTCAACGAACAGCGACTTGGAAAAGCCCTTTGTCACATTGACCTTTGCCACTTCGCTCGACAGTCAGCTCTCCGTCGCCCCCGGCGTCCAAACTGCGCTTTCCGGGCCGCAGTCCAAGTCCATGACGCATTTCCTTCGCTCCAAACATGATGCCATCTTGATTGGGGTGGGAACAGCTGTAGCTGATAACCCGTCGCTAAACTGCCGGATAGAAGGTGTGGGTGGCTATGGTGGTGAAGGCCTTACTGGGCAACCGAGGCCAATAGTTGTCGATCCAAAGGGCCGCTGGCAGTTTAGCGAAGAGAGCAAGGTGCTCAAGCTTGCTGCAGAGGGTAAGGGAAAGGCACCATTCATCATCACGGGTGTCGAACCATCAGACGATTGCAAAGCTGTGCTGGAAAATGTAGGGGGCAAGTTCTTGGTTGTTGGATCGACGGCATTTGCACAACCGCGCGAGATTAGCTCCTCATGGCACATGATTTTGTATGCACTAAAAGAACAAGGCATAAAAAGTGTAATGATTGAGGGCGGAGGGTTTGTTGTCAATGACCTGCTCGGTCCAGGCCCAGCATATTCGCTTGTGGATTCGGTCATTGTTACAATAGCTCCGACATGGCTCGGAAAGGGTGGTGTACAGGTCTGTCCCGACGGAGGCGGCAATCGATTGCCTGTCACTAGGCTGCAAGACGTCAAGTGGGTACCTCTGGGAGAGGACGTAGTGGTCTGTGGGCGCCCGAACAAGTCACTCCGGTGAGATTATGCAAATGGCCATGATTTTGTTTTTAAATGTTATGGGAACTTTTTCCAATGAACTGGTCTATTCAATCCAAGGGAGTTGATCGGAGACTGTGCCTTGAAATAACTCTTTGACACTGTCTTCCAGATGCTTGAAATGCTTGGATCCTGTACTGGCATTCCATCCACGAACTTGTCTCTTTCCGCCCAGGAGGTCGCCAGTCCCCAATGGGTCTTGTTCCCATGCTGTATAGCCCGATTTTTCTTCACCGCGAAGGGTGGCTGTTAGTGCATCTTTTGTCATGACTGGATCAATACCCTGGACCTGAATGCGATCTTTTGGCCATTTGATCGCTGGAGCATGCAGTTCCAGAAACCTTCTGGCCTTGAAAGCATGGGTGATGACACGAATGTGCTTGGGGTATCTACCCGTGGTTTTTCTGAAAAGCAAAATACTGAACAAGAGGTTCTGGAACGAATCGGTGGCTTCCTCTTCGAGTAGTATATGCTTTTTGTTGTACAAACTGTGCGTAGACGTAAGTATGCCTTGCACCAGTCACCCGTCAGCGAGCTTACCTACTGATAAGCACGGCCACCACCCAAGTGTCCCTCAGCTAATTCTGTTGCGAGTGCTGCATGATAGTAAGACTGCGCCTCGGTTTTCAGTGTCTGCGCACGTTTTGTTGCACCGCCGCTAAAGACAAGAATACTTGAGGGTGGGTGTTTGGCGTCTACTCCCACTGTCAGGGCATCAAGACCGGCTTTGATGTGAGACACAAAAGTCTCGTGTTCACCTGGCTTGCCAGCAGCGGTATCCGACTTTTGAAAGGGAGCCAGGAGCCAGTTGGATTCGTCATAGGGACTATACAGGGGCAGATTGGAGGCATCGGCGTTGGGCAAGAAGATGGCGTGACAGCATACAATGATAAGGTTGTCGGCATCTGGATAAGTCGGGCGAGGGATGACATGCGGCGGATGGACGAACTGGGCCTGTGGAAACGCCTGCCGCCTGTGATCTAGGGTAGAGGATGCCGCAGTGTCTTCCGTGGGCTTGGCAGGGCTGTTTGTAGATGCTGACAGCCGTGACTTTGAGCTAGCCTTTGACCTTGGGAGGTCTACCAGCGGTGCGGCTGAGACCATGACGGGTCGCACCGACTTAGTAGATGTGGGGTAGTGTCAGGACTGGGTATACAGGGCGGTCAGCGCGATGGCATCTAGGATGTTGCAAGACGGGCAATGGTGTGACAAGCATCAAGTATGCGGGGTAGGCGAGTCGAGGTGATGAGGCAAGCCAAGTGTGTGATTAGTCCAAGGCATACATGAGGAGTCTTGGAGAGGCCATGGTGGCAGTCTGTCGGGTGCAATTGGCTGGATGAGTGTGGTGGAGAATTGCAGCATGCCAGTGGCCAGGCTGGTGAGGTGGTGTTCTGTTGAGATGCGGATGACGGAAGGTGCGAGGCGCGCTCTTGACGCGACGCGGAAGGAACGCATGGCCTGGCGGCTGATGTCATTCTGGACAGGCCCCAGACTCGCTTGCGGGGGTTTTTTCTGTTTTGGTTTGGTTACTTTACTTGTACTTGTTATGCTTCCATGCCGGCACAAACGGTGGCGGACCCCCGCCGCGGACTCGAAATACATACAGCACCGCAGCAGCCAGTCGGCGAGAAAAGAGCTGGGTATATTTCGGTTGCGAGCAGAGCAATCTGTTCTTGTGTGTTGTACATGGGCGAGTGTCCACCGGGCTGGGTACGCAGTGGGCGCCGGGCGGTCGAGCAGATACACGGAGGGTCAGGGACGAACCCACCCAGATCCTCTCGACCCACACGAGCACCACTGCCACCAGCAATGGCTTCAGGATTAAGATTCTAGGGTAACAGCAGCCCTCGATCCTTGGCGGATACAAACCCTCAGTACGACATGGGCCCTGCGCGGGCGTCGCAATCCGCAGGCCCTGATGAGCCATTGGTTACGAAGACGACGCATGATATGGACAGCAGAGCCGCCTCGTATACAGACGTGTATCGTGTGCAGGCAAAACTCTGAACGATTGCAACCACAGCCATCGGCCGGCATAAAGGGTTGCATTCGGTGCTGGTCCTGGTCCTGGTGCCTGTGCCAATGCATGCAACCCCTTCCAGAAGGCGTGAAGATCTCTCTCGTGAAGAACATGGCTGACGTAGCGTGCGACCCCTGGCAACTGGACAAGAACAGCTACTCCAACCCAACCAGCGGCGCCACGATACGTGCGCAGAGGCAGAGACATTTTTTTTCGGCGCTTCAGTAAACACGATGCATGTCGTATGCCTTTCTGGGCCAAGGCATCCCGGGCCCAGCGAGCGCGATGGGGTTTTGTGTGAGGCTGAGCAGGTAAGCGTCGAGCTGATTAAGACCGGGGCTCTAATTTTAGCCCTGGGCAGGCCGGCACGCGCCACACCGCCAACAGGTGGTAGAGCAGGTTTGGACGGTGTCCAAGATAGTGTGCACAACGGCCATGTGGCTGCGCGTCAGCAGGGCAGCCCTCCCCTGGAAGAATGAATTCAAGTAAAGCAGACCGCCCACCTCCTGTGTATGCCAAACTCCAGTCCCACGTCGAGTGTTCTAGTATAATTGCATTCCGTGGCAGGCTTGTCCATCTGCACCCCCGAAACCACAGGCCGACCAATTACCCTGCCTCGCCCTGTGGCCTACGCGTGTTTCAGAGCGGCCGTTTTCCTAGCGCAGTCTCTTCCCCCCCATTGTCCCACCCCAATCCGGCCTAGCGCGTCTTTCAGCACCTTTCTCAGCCCTCCAACGCCCCCAGACATCCCATCGGCTCTTTATCAAGCGACACCGCCAGTCGTGCGCTCAGTGCTCTTTTTTCTCAAGCACTCCTCCTTCCCTCCATCTCCACCCCATATCCCTTACACGCCTAGTCATCTGCACCACCCGCCCGTGGTCTGCAGCTCACCATGGCGTACAACAACCCCAACCAAGGTTACCTTGGAGACCCCAACACTGGTGTACGAGCCCCTGATGCCGCCGACAGCAACAAACTCAACAATCTTGACTGACACTCCTAACAGTACGACCGCACTCACGATGAGGATGAGGTTGCCCGCTCTCTCCTCCACGAGAACCCCACCGGCACCGGTGCCGACCCTTTCTACGGAAACCCTGACCACCGCCCACACTCAACCTACAGCTTGACCGAGTCGTATGCCAATGACCGTCCAACTCAATATCCTGCCCAGGGCCACGAGACCGGCACAAACTACTCCGTCACCGGTGGCTACGACCCAGCCAGCGAGTTTGGTGCTGGCCAGCGTGCACCCTCACCATACGAGAGGAGCGAGACCAGCTCCACCGAGGCATGGAGGCAGCGACAGCAGCCTGGTGGCCAGGCCGGTGGTCTCAAGCGTGGAATGACCCGTAAGGTCAAGCTTGTCCAAGGCTCCGTTCTCAGTGCCGACTACCCTGTGCCTTCCGCCATTCAGAATGCCATCCAGGCAAAATACCGCAACGACCTTGAGAGCGGCAGCGAGGAGTTCACCCACATGCGATGTAAGTTTGACCGTGTTTTTGTTGTTGCTTGTCTTTAAGCATCGAGTTTTAAACTTTCCCACCGAGCCGCTTCTGACAGCTTGCCAGACACCGCCGCTACGTGCGACCCCAACGACTTCACTCTCAAAAATGGTTACAATCTGCGTCCGGCCATGTACAACCGTCACACCGAGTTGCTCATTGCCATTACCTACTATAACGAAGACAAGGTCCTTACTGCCCGTACTCTCCACGGTGTCATGCAGAACATCCGCGACATTGTCAACCTCAAAAAGTCCGAGTTCTGGAACAAGGGTGGTCCAGCTTGGCAAAAGATTGTCGTCTGCCTGGTCTTCGACGGTATCGACCCTTGCGACAAGGGCACCCTCGACCTGCTCGCTACCGTCGGTGTCTACCAGGACGGTGTCATGAAGAAGGATATCGATGGAAACGAGACAGTTGCTCACATTGTCAGTTGCATATTTATACTAGACCACCTTTTCCGCATAAGCTAACAAGACCCAGTTCGAGTACACTACACAACTTTCCGTTACTCCCAACCAGCAGCTCATCCGCCCCCACGATGACAGTGCCAGCACCCTGCCCCCTGTCCAGATGATTTTCTGCTTGAAGCAAAAGAACACCAAGAAGATCAACTCTCACAGATGGCTCTTTACCGCCATTGGCCGCATCCTCAACCCTGAAGTCTGCATTCTGCTTGATGCCGGTACCAAGCCCGGCCCCAAGTCTCTGCTTGCTCTTTGGGAAGGTTTCTACAACGACAAGGATCTTGGTGGTGCTTGTGGTGAAATTCACGCTATGTTGGGTAAAGGCTGGAAGAACCTCCTGAACCCCCTCGTCGCTGCACAGAACTTCGAGTACAAGATCAGTAACATTCTCGACAAACCTCTCGAGTCGTCGTTCGGTTACGTCTCCGTGTTGCCCGGTGCTTTCTCGGCTTACCGATACCGCGCTATCATGGGTCGACCGCTAGAGCAGTACTTCCACGGTGACCACACTCTCGCCAAAATCCTCGGAAAGAAGGGTATCGAAGGTATGAACATTTTCAAGAAGAACATGTTCTTGGCCGAAGATCGTATTCTGTGTTTCGAGCTCGTCGCAAAGGCTGGTTCCAAGTGGCATCTGACCTACATCAAGGCTTCTAAAGGAGAGACTGATGTGCCCGAGGGTGCTGCCGAACTCATCGGTCAGCGTCGTCGTTGGCTCAACGGTTCCTTCGCTGCCGGTATCTACTCCCTGCTGCACTTTGGCCGTATGTACAAGAGTGGCCACAACTTGGTGCGCATGTTCTTCTTCCACATTCAGCTGCTGTACAACATGTTCCAGACCATCCTTACCTGGTTCGCCCTGGCTTCCTTCTGGCTTACAACTGTCATTATCATGAGCCTTGTCGGTACCAAAACGGACACACGAGACGCCTGGCCTTTCGGAAACACAATCACTCCCATCTTCAACACCATCGTCACATACATCTACCTGGCTTTCCTCATCCTGCAGTTCATTCTGGCCTTTGGTAACCGTCCCAAGGGTTCCAAGTACTCTTACTTGGTATCCTTCTGCGTCTTCGGTCTCATCCAGCTGTATATTTGTATCCTGTCCATCTACCTCGTTGTCCAGGCTTTCACAAACCCCTCGTCTGCCGAGCTGAACACCGAGTCGCCGGAAAAGTTTGCCGAGTCCTTCTTCTCGTCCGACGGTGTTGGTATCATTATCATCGCTCTTGCCGCTACTTTTGGTCTCTACTACGTCGCCTCCTTCCTCTACATGGACCCATGGCACATGTTCACCTCGTTCCCCCAGTACCTGCTCATCATGTCCTCGTACATCAACATTCTCAACGTGTACGCTTTCTCCAACTGGCACGATGTGTCCTGGGGTACCAAGGGTTCCGACAAGGCCGACATGCTTCCTTCCGCCAAGACAGAGAAGGGCTCAGACGGAAAGCACAACGTCATCGAAGAGCCCGATCTGCCTCAGGCCGATATCGACAGCGCCTTCGAAGCCACTGTCAAGCGTGCTCTTGCGCCGTACGTGCCACCAGAGGAGAAGGACGAGAAGACTCTCGAGGATTCGTACAAGTCTTTCCGTACCCATCTCTGTACCGCTTGGATTGGTTCCAACGGCACTCTTGCCGTCGTCATCACTCAAGACAACTTTGACCGCTTCGGTTTCTCTGTAAGTTATTCTTGCCTTCGTTTCACCGGCTCAGCTAACCTCTTCTAGTCCAACGCCTCCACCAGAACCGCACACTTCTTCCAGGCCCTCCTGTGGTCTACTGCAGTACTTGCCTTGGTCCGTTTCTTCGGATGTTTGTGGTTCCTTGGTCGCACTGGTCTCTTCTTCTGTGTCAGGAAGAGGTAAACGGCCAAAGCATTCTTGCAAACGGCCACCTTTGCATTCCCAAAGCCCAGCTTCGATTCCCCTAATCAGATGTAATTGGCGTTTCTTGGTGTCTTGGATTTGAGCAGCAGCAAAGGAGCTGTGGTTTTGCTTGTTTCTGAAGATAAAAAAAATATTACGTGCACATGCGCCTGTTCGCGGATTTGACATTCTTACACGGCGTACCTCCTTGTCCAGTGTGGCACAGACACGAATGTTTGCATTGGATTGGGAAAAAGGAGAAAGACAAGGATATCTACGTTCAATTTTTCTGTACGGTCGAAGCTGGCTGGCTTGCTTCAATGCACGTGGGAGATGGAATTCTTTGTAATCTGGTTAGATTGGAAATACCACACATGTTAACAATTACTATTTGAGTTTTTACGTGATGTGATTGTTTGGTTTGCACATGGTTTGGTGAAGTCATTCTGCACTCGCGAGGCATTACTGACAGGTCCTTCACAATACCCATCTATGAAAGTCTAATACACCACTCGCTCTTGTCTCCGTCCCCAGTACTAACAACAGGGGCGTCCGACCACAATTTCTCTATATCCAATTCACGAGCATACCTCTCCGCCCTATCCTCAGTCAACGCAAGCGCAAACACCGCACAGCCAAACTGCACTACTCTCTCGCTTGCGACCGAACCCTTTGCCTCGGCTTGCACATTAATAGTCGGTATAAGCGTCCGCTGCCAGATGAGGTTGGTATTCGCATCCGGCTTAAGCACGTGCGCCTGTTCCTTAACCGTCGAAGTGTATCCGCCACAAGCACTCAAGGCGCGGATGCCGCTCGCCCCCGCACTCGAAACAACCAGCGCCGCCATGCCATCTTGGGTGAGCGTTCCTTCCGGAAACGATAAATCGTTGTGTATGTTGGAGGTCTTCAGCTCCGCTGTGCTAGGCAGCTCCGGCAAAACCTCACCTCTCTTCCCCGCCCGACCATAAAGCGCAAAACCCCCCTGCACAGCGTCCAACTGTGCATCTTGCGCCCCGTTGTTCGAGACTGTATGCCATCGAACATGCCAGTCTGGCCAGCGCTTCGACGGCGCAACCAGATGCGTGGTTACGAGTATATCCGCATCTTTCCACGGTTTCCATGTGCTTTTCAGCGACACCAACGTCTCGACTACCTCGCCGTTGTGCACCAGCTGTGCCGAGTCGAAGCATGGAGAAGACACTTTCCACGGTACGCGCCATGTATCGCCGCCGTCTTTACTCAGCACGAGAGTGCTGTCAGGTGCGAGTTGCGGGAGTAGCGGGCCTGTAGGCACGCTGAAGCCAAAGTGCGATGAGTAGGCGTATTTACCGTATTTAGCTTCTGTGGCTTTGAGCGGCCAGGGACAAAATTGGCCTGTGGAGAGGAGAAAGTGGTGGTTTGGCTGGTTGCAGAGGATGTGCATTGGCGGGTCGAGTCTGAGGATAGTGCTGGGGCCGGGGATACTTGGGAGTGGTTTTTCGGTGGCCGTCCAGAAGGGGTGGTCTGCTCGGAGGGCGAGGGCGAGGAAGGATTTCATGGCCCAGTAAGGGGACTGCGGGCTGTTGTAGTCTTCGCTGAGGTACATGTTTGGATAGGTAAAGCCGATGGTGAGAGTGCCGTCGCAGTTGAACATATCGGGTTTTTTGCTCCACCAACGAAAGTGCCGCAGGAGAAGGCCTTTGATTACGCCCCAGTCGTCTAGAGGAGCGGGCAGAGATACTTCAGCGAAAGCGACGGCGGACCAGAACCCCACGAGGGCAAACCGGTATGTGAGGCTGCGGCCAAAGGGAATTGCAGCACCTGCTCGTTCATCAGTCCGCCATTCAAAAACATATGTATCATCACAGAAAATAGATAGTCCCATACCATTGCCATCAAGATACCTCCAAAACCCCTTTGCAAACTGCCTCGCCCTCTCTCGGAACACCTCACAACGCTCTGGATCCAAGTCCGCCGCCATCTTGACATAGATCAGCTGCGAAAACTGAATCGCAAAGCTCCCAGAGTAATAATCTGCCTGACGGCCCTCGTCACTCCACAATCCATCCGCCGCCCACCCCTCGCCCCTACCAAACCCCTCCATAACCTCCAAATCCTCTTTCATAAACCCCAGCACCTCCTCCTTCGGCACACCACACACCTTTACAAGAGCCAGATTCGTCAAGACCCTAAACCAAAGCCAATTGGTCGCGGGGAAATCCTTTCCATTGATCGTCGCCAACCAAGCGGTAATATGGGCTTTGGCCTGGTTAGTCTGCGAATGGAACATGGTATCTGGGGCAGCGAGCAGTGCAAAAGAGATGATTTCCATTTCGACCATTCGCTGGTCGCGCACGATGACGGGCCCCAGTACTCTGCATGGCAAGGGTTGGTGCCGTTGGCGAGGCCACGAGCAAAAGGTAGAATGAGTTCTTGCTGCTCCGTGGGGGATAGTGACTGGGCGTGCTGCAGAGCGCCGATGGCCCATAGGGGCCGCGCATAGCCTTCGAGTTGCGCGGCGATGTCGTCAAAGTGGGTGCCTGTGGCTAGTGGGAGGGTGATTCGAGCGCTGCCGGGGGAGTGGTAGGGGAGAAGGGCACGAATGAGGGCTGTGGCGGCAGTCTCGAAGTCGGAGCGGGTTACAAAGGGATTGGAAGAGAAACCTGTGAGCGGCGGCATGGTGGCGCTGTGATGCAAGGT
Source organism: Curvularia verruculosa (assembly GCA_036172615.1). Classification (NCBI taxonomy): domain Eukaryota; kingdom Fungi; phylum Ascomycota; class Dothideomycetes; order Pleosporales; family Pleosporaceae; genus Curvularia; species Curvularia verruculosa. The sequence continues at coordinate 40,805 of JAWDHC010000001.1, read as the reverse complement.
GTAGAAGTTGTGTTGGACCGTGGAGGTGTAGTAGGATCCTTGGGTCCTGGTAGTATCATGTTCGACTTAGGTTGGTGGTGGTGCTGTTGCGAAGCTGCGAGTATCCCATGGTGAACGTCGTGTCGCAGGTAACGTGCATTTACTACAGAAAAGGCAGCACACCCGATGCGTCGTTGGCCATGATGCTACCTGCATCAGCAGATGGTCTCTCTACGCAACGTCGGCTTGGTCTGTGAGAGCCGGAGTTCAGCCAAAGTGGAAATACTGAGCCGAAACGAGGGTTAGTCTCGCGGGGCTGGTTGTGGAGAGAAGAAGCGGTGCTTTATCCCGATGCCCGTCCCGCCGTACTGTATCCCAAGCCCACTATTTCTTCCTTTTTTGCGCATCGGCCTCTGGAAATGTCGCGCTGATGTCGGCTAGCTGGACCAATTACTCGACTGGCAATGGCAGTCAGGCAGTAGCAGCAGTAGCAGAGGACGATGGTCCTGTTTCCGCCGCCGGCGATATCCCTGCCTGTGTCAGCTGCAAGCAACGCAAGCTGCGTTGCTCGCGCGAACTGCCTTCGTGTACTCATTGCCAGAGGCTTTGTACGTCTCTGATTCTATGAGGTCTCCGCCCGTTCTCGCTGACCGAAGACGCAGCGTCCGAGTGCGTCTACCAGCCAAAGAACAAACCGGGTCTCAAGCCGGGTGCCGTCGAGGCCTTGACTCGGCGCGTTGGTATGCTGATCTCTCCCTGCTACGAAGCGCGTCTTACAAACAATAATAGCTTTCTTGGAGAAGATACTCCTGGACGAACATGGCCGGATTCGTGCACGCTATGTAGATGATGATGCGCCTACTAAACATGCAGTCGCTCAAGAGACACCATCAACTACGGCGACAGAAACCCTGTCTCATAGCAATGAAGAAGCCCAGCCCACCAAGTCCACTTCTCAAACCCACTACACCGAGGTGTCAAGGGAAAGCGTACCGGTAGTCCACAAAGAAGAAAACGTGTCTTTCAACCCTTTGAAGAGAAAACACAACACACCACCCGTTGTTGAGAACTGGCTTTTCCCATTTAGCGATGTCGACATTGCCCAGCACCTTCCGTCCCAGCCTGTTCTGGAAAAGCTCGCAGATTTCTTCTGCATCTCTTTCCACCACTGGATCCCCTACATCCACAAGGCACGCCTCCAGACACGGGTGCGCCAAGCATCGCAAGAACCCGGCTTAGTCCTTGTTCTCCATGCCCTAGTCGCTGTTGCGCTGCGCCACATGGACCCTGGCCTACTCTTTCTGGACCAGGATCAGATCCACCAACAGATTCACGTCTCGCGTATGATTGTTGAGACACATGCCATGCGGAATGTGACGATTGAGAGCTTACAGGCCCTCATATTCCTAGTGTTTGATCTCTTGAACGATGGCCAACCGCAAAGGGCATGGCCGCTTATCGGTTCGCTCACAAGGACTATCGACTACCTCCAGCTAACCACTGAGCCGTCGCCATCGCAACTCAGGTCGCTGATGCCGCCTGTGCGCCTGGTGAAGCCTACGAATGACTGGACGGAGCTGGAGGAGCGGAGGAGACTGTTCTGGGTCATCTTCTTGCTCGATCGGTTTTGTTCGGTGTCTACTGGGTGGAATACCAGTCTGACGGCGGAGGATGTCCATCGGAGACTTCCAGCAGATGGAGGTTATTTCACTCGAGAAGAACCTGTCACCACGCCCTATTTCGGTATGTGAGATTGTTTGATGTGCTCAGAAAGAGGCGGCTGCACTTCTCCCGGCGTCTTTACCTATGGAGCCTCGAGAGTAGACTGAGAGCAATATGATTCATCTAGTATCACTCCTCTTGCTGACAACCATTTAGGAATCTGGAACAAAGCAGCAGCTCGTATTGGGCGCTCACTAGCCAATGTGCCTGCTCAGTACAACGAGGACGACTCTGTGACCGACCTACCTCCAGGTGCGAGTCCAAATTCAAGCAACAGTTACATAGACGCATCCAAACTTGGCGCTTTTGCGTATTGCGTCGAGGCCACTGAAAGCCTCAGCCAAGTCACCACATTCTTCCTTCAGCAACGCATCAACTGGAAAGACAAAGAGCATGCAGTCAGCTGGCTCACGCGATTCAAGGAACTGGATCTACGCCTTGTTCAGTGGAAGATGTTTCTACCACCCAGATGGAAGGACTCCAATATCTCCGCTGACAGGACAGTAGTAGATATGGACCCTAATCTCACTCTAGCTCACATCACTCATAATACATCAATGATTCTGCTCCATCATCCAATTGGGTATCCTCCCAAAGAATGGAACGATTTTGTCGCACTCCCGAGAGAGTGTAGTGCGCAGACCTGCGAACTCGCTGCAATCGAGACTTCAAATATCGTCAACAAGTTCCTAGCCCACACACCCATACCCTTCGTCAACGTACAATTCTCCTTTTGCGCCTTTGTCGCCGCCAAAGCCCTATTATTCGAGCACCAAGCCACGCGACGCCCTTTACGACCCGAGTTCCAACGCCTTGTCCACGATCTCCATGACATGTCCTTACGCTGGCGGAAGCAGCGCCACGATGACCAGCGCCCCAACACCCAAGCTGGGCTATATGCCGAGCACCTCGAGCTCTTGCACGACGCATGCTCCAACGACGCTAGCTTCCGCTTTGACTTTTACGACCACAGCGGCATATCCTTATACCCTCAACACTTTGCCAGTCCCACCTACGCACCCACACCCCAGACCCGCCCTGAAAGCACCGCTACTACCCACGAACACCCAGCAATGAAATCCCACATGAGGAAAACTAGTCTCAACAGTCACACCACGCTCAGCCCACGACACCCAGACACAGCACGCAATCCCCTCACCTCTCCACCAAACTTCACCATCCCGCCGCACACAGGCCGCTTATCCACTGCAGTGCCATCCCCTCTCTACACCTCCCCCCAAGTCCCCACTACACCCAGTTACCCCGTGTACCACCATCATGCTGCCGCCCCTTCTCCATACAATGCTAACAATAACAACAACAACAACAACAATGGCATTGGTGCACCGCCAGGCACACAACAGCAGCAGCAACACCAAAGTACCCAAGACCAGTCTCTGCTTAACCTCAGCGATGCCTTCATGGACTCGCATTTTCTCGACATGGACCGCGTCATTACATTTGAGGAGGCGAATTTCTTGCTGCCCGGGGATACGTTTAGATGGTAGGAGCAGATGTTGCTTTTCATTTGAGGAGAAGAAGAAGAAGAAGAAGAAGGAGGAGGCGGAGGAGGCGGAGGAGGCGGAGATTGTGGATAAGGAAAAAGATCAAGCGTGGCTGCATTTTGGCAGTTGGTAAATCGAAGCTGGCGAGGATATTATTATTATTATTTTTGTTTTTTGTTTCGTTCATCACTGAATTGCGAGAGGGCATACAATGTCTTTCACAGATTACACACAGGAAGGACCATAGATGATGGTTAATTGACTCAATTGCGCATTCCGCATCATGATAGACAGTAGTAGTGTATGGCAGTGCTTGACGTATGCGCATGTTGTAAGCCATGTCCTCAGTTGCTGATAACCATGCACCCCAGTTTCTGAATCCCGACTCATGAACCCATAATCCATATCGCTAACTTTGATTCAATGCATCCCACCAGATAATAAAACATTCCTTCACTCGCTGAAACCCAGGTACCTCAATCACCCATTCGAATCGTATCCGTCGTCGAAGTCATCAAAGTTGTCGTAATCGTCGTAATGCATGTCCATGTCGTTATTGTCGTTGCTGTTATCGTTGTTGGTAATGTTGGTGTTGTCGTTCACCTCAAAGGCTTCGGGCTCGAGTGCAGGCTGGTATTCTTCGTCATCTTCAGGGCCTCCTTCTCTTTCGAAAAGCACTGCGCGGCACATGGGGCATGTGTTGGCTGTTTGAAGCCAGGTCAAGAGGCAAATGCAGCAGAAGATGTTGTTGCAACAAGCGACTCGGACGAGCGTGTGATCGGTATCGGCGGATTGACTTGAGGTCTCTTCTACGGCAGTAGGTTGGTGTGGGGTTGTTTTTGTGGTATTGGAATCGCGTGAGGCCTCAGTGAACTGGCGTGAGGTAGTTGCTGCGGTATCGCTGTTCGCCTGTTGTGGCTCGTGTTGACTCTGCCTGCTCTCGTTAGAGTCTAGTCCTTCTCCGTCGAACGTCTCCTGGCAGATTGGACAGATGAGGTCTCTGTCCGGCAAGCGGCGGAGGAATTGAAATTTCGGCGGAGAGGACATTGGTGGGAGAGTTACTGTCGGGTGGGTGGATTATATACGCACTGCCAAGACCAGCCTTTGCGCGGTGAATGGGATTCATGTGACAGCCACACAGGGTCGCAAATGGTGGTGAATGCCGTTTTCACGGTGAAGGAGCGAAATAATCTGGTCACTCAGCAGGTGAATGCATGTACTTGTCAACGCCTTCACCCATTGCCGTGACTACAGATATGTCGGAGAACAGTGCGCCTGAAAGTGAAACACGATGTAAATATGACAGTGACTGCTCATGACGACCACTTTGCAATGTTATTCGGAACCAATCTCTTAAACATATCCAGCTGCTTGGCATGCACCGCCATTTTCGCATGTAAAATCTCTGGCCGTAGCTGCAGCGTGCGGTCGATACGTTGCTGAGAGCCACCAAATACAACTGTGTAGTCTGGCAACCGGCTATTTGGAGGAATGTAAGACGCAGGAGTTATGGTACAGAACTACGACATATTTCAGCACTTGGACATGGGAAACAATTGTGAGGAAGAAAGCATACCTTTCCGATAATGCTACCCCTCCCTATCACGGCACCGACTTCAATTACAGTGCCCTCGCCAACCTCAGCTGCTTCAACTATTGCGTTGGACTCGACGACTACATTTCTTCCCAGCACCGTGCCTTCACTCCTCATTGATTCTCTAACATGTGTATTACTCCGCGCCGACGATATGACGGAACGTCGGCTCTCAGCATCAAGCTCGCCCCCCATGCCCACACCGACTTTTGCTCGCTCGAAGATAACACAGCCTTCGTCTAAAACAACAGGTGCCAGTGCGCTGCTGAGCTTGCTATGTGGATGTAGGACGGTATTCTGGCCAATCGTTATTGGGTGAAGACCGGTAAGTTGTACATGTTGGGCAATGAGGACGGAAGAGTCTAGCACTATCGATGACGGCTTTGGGAGGAGCGATGTGCGTTTAGGCGCAGTGGAGGAACGGCGGTCCGAAGCAGGACGACCTGAGGATGGCTGGGCGGACATGGAGATGTCGCTGTTTGTTTACTGAAGTCAACGATGTTGGATGCAACTGGTGGTTGTATTCCGAAAACGCGCTACGACGTTAGCGTATCACCGAGTCACATGATGCAGGACACATCCATATCGCGATCGTAGTCATTTCCAACATGGTAAACATAGTAAACAGTGGAGGCGTTGTATGTTCTACTTTACATGGATTATTTGAGAAGATAAGGGGTGGGTATCTGACAAGATAAACAAATGGGTATCATAACCGTGCATTACTACATACATACATACACCATATCCATTCATCTTGTGTACTGCATACATCCTCGCCAGCTAACATCTGACGTAGTCAGCTCACCAGCGCAATATGCTCGATCTACCATTCAGAAATCACACCAAGCTATGCAAGCGGACAAGCACCATTCCAGACACTACACCACGAACTTCCGCCCTTCCTCATGACTCGTCGCTCCTTCAGCATCAAGATCCTCTTTCTCGGGACTGGCACATTTCTCTGGAGAAATTCTTCCCAAATCCCGGCCCTCCTCGCCATACCTATTACCACCAAGCATGCTATCTTCATCATCGGACGAGTCTTCGATGCCTTCAAACATGCGAGCGAAACGCTGATGACCTTCGCGTTCCTCCTCTTCTTGGGTCTTGGGCGGTACAGGGTTGTCTGCATCTTCCTCTGCTTCACGAGCCGATTCGAGCTGGGCCTTGCGTTGGGCGAGTCGGAGAGCGAATTGGCGACGCGCCCGCGAGGGCTGTACTTGAAGAGGCTGGGGAATACTTGACTGTGACGTCTTGCGTCAGTAGAGCACATCAAAAGTTGTTGTTCATAACTCTAAACGGGACGGAGGTGAAACGCGCATAAACCAAGTCAAGAAAAGAGATATAGATATCATACAGCAAAGGGGATTGAGAAATAGGCATGGCAGCGGGGAGGGCATGCTAGATCACTGCAATCATCTCATCACACAGAGGAGATAGTGAAAAAACAATATCTCACGGTGTGTATTACTACAGTATCATACACCCTGTCGGATGGCGGAGGAATGTATGGACAGAAGAGATGACGCTTGATCCATGGGTCTAGCATGCCAGCCCTTTGCCAGCTCCAACTCATGATACAAACAGGTATAAGAAAAAAAGAAACGCACCAAGGGCGGAAAACGATCGTGGCAGTAGTGTGTGTATGGTCGGGGCGATGTGATTATCGATAGTCCATATCAGCATCGTCAAATGAGATTTCACCCACTTGTTCGGAGTCGTCGACAGGTCCCTGTCGATGTTCCCGTTCTCTCTCGGTGTCGACATCGTCCATGTCTTCATCTTCTTCGTCACTCGAGTTAGTAAAGCCACTAAGCAAGGAGCCGCCGCTGAAGGTGTACCCACCACCCCCAGTGTCACCAGCGTTGGTGAGCTCCATGCTGTCGAGGCCTATGGCGCCGTTGCCGGCAAGGCTAGCGTTGGAGAGCCCTCCACTGTCGCCCCCAAAGTTGTTTGCTGCGTTGACAGCGTTAAGTACCGCTTGCCTTGGCCCAACGCTCATGTCGGGCCGTACACCGCCGAGGATAGCGTTGTCGCGCTCTCGTGTTTCTGCGAGGACGTTCTCAACGTAATGTACCCACTCGTCAGCGTGAACCTTTTCCAGGACGAGGGTGGATAAGACTTCGTCAGTGTGTCGCTCAGTGAACTTGAGCACTTCCTCTGCAATGAGAGTAAGATGGCCCATGTAACCTAGTCGCATGTGCGTCTCTCTGTGTGATCTATCACTCTCTTCTTGTCCTTTGATGATCCGCTCGGTGATGGCACCGCTGTCGAAAAGGTCAATCGCCAGTTGCCGATTGTAGCCATGTTCCATTTGGCCGTTGAACACTTGTTGAACAACGTCATAGACCACGTTGTGGAGAAAGTTGTTCCAAGGGAAACGGAAGAAAAAATCCTGCACATGTTAGGCGTTACGACCACTCAGTCTGGACAGGAGCTTACAAGTATAGTTGGCACGACTTTGTTCTCGACGAATGTAATCTTCAATAGATCACCAACAACCGGTGTGCCGTCAATATCGACCTCGAATCCCAGTGTCTCTTCTGTACTGCCAAACACCACAGAACGCACACTTTGAGTCTCGTCAATGGGTGTAATCTCCGAAAGATCGGATCCTGGAACGGGTGCGGTGAAACGTGAAGTGTCGATCTTGGAGGGCGAGTTGCTGCTCTCGCGGTTCTTACCAGCAAATAGCGGTGCTGGTTTGTCATCGGGATGAGGTGACAGAGGAGGATCTGGGAGATCGAGATTGCCAGATTCTGTAGACTGGTTGAGTTGCTGAGTCAGAAGGGACGGTGAGGTCTTGATGTCATCGGGTTTCTCGGTTTTCGCAGGTTTCTCGACCTCTTGACGATCGTTCATGACAGTGTCGTTTCCCAAACCAAGGTCATCGACCTTGGCTGTTAGACCTGCTGATGTGGGGGACTCTGCATTGTCTGCAGGTTTGGCAGGAGAAGGAGCTGCCTCACTAGGTGTCGCAGTGTCCTTGGGTGGCGTGAGAGGCTCATCGACGAATTCACCATCGTCACCAGCACTCTTCTCAGTGGATGTTTCTTTTGGTGCATCCCGTGGTGCCGTCTTAGGTGAAGGTTCCAATGGTTCGCCAATCTGCTCCTTCTCATTCACAGTCTCTTTTGAATCTTCAACCGCAACCTCTGGTGCAACGACCTTTTCGAAATCGTCCTCGGAGCTATTCTGTACGTGCAGAGGCTTGATCTCAGCAGGCGAGTCTATGGATGGGGCACGAGCGTGGTGGAAACCTTGACTGTCCACACTGGTAGAGAAGTCGCCTAGATTTCCAGGGTTGGCTGAAGTTAGCTTGCCATCAGCCTTCAGTCGCTCTCGCTCAGCATCTCGTCTTCGGACTTCCGCCTCGCTTCCTCGTTCGTTGAGCAGTGCCATATTGCTGCAATGCAGTAGCTCGGCCATGAGCTCGCAAGTCTTGAAACGATCGAAGCCCAAAGGCTCTATCTTGTCGCCAAATGCCGTCTTGAGCTCTCGCTTCTTCCTTGTGGTGCTGCCGTCTGTTTCTATTACCACCTGACTTGAACTGTTGACCAACTCCATGAACTGTGGAATGTGGTTTGCAAACTGCCGAAGCAGTGTTCCGAGGTAGATGGGGTCTGAATTCTTGGGTACAGGCCCGATTTGGTTCTCCAGGTCATAATCGGAGTTGTTCTTCCTGATGACCTCAATAACAATACCAACGCCCACAGTCAATGGGTTGCCACCGCGAAGCATGTACTCTATCAGTTGCTTGAGGCATGGTTCAGAAACAAGCTGGCGCGTGAGCTCGTTTGGCCCAATGACAGACTGGTCCTGTGTTGTAGCATTGGCAGATATGGTAATGATGGCTTTGAGAAAGTCGCCAGCTGAGGTTTGGGTCGAGGTGGACTGTTCTGGGCCGAGGAAGGCGATTAGTCGCGGGACAAGGTCTTGCTGCTGTAACCACTGTACTCTTGTCAGTTGTGAATGCTGGTATGAATGAGTGAACCCACATCCACAATGCCTTGGCCACCTTCGCTCTTTTCAAGGCTGATGATCTTCAACAACAGGTCCATGATGACTGGACAATCCACGTGTTGCAGCATATCCGGCACAACATTATCCAGCGACTTAAAGAATTCAAGCATCTCCTCCATCTTGCGGTCGAGCAACGACTCGTTCACTTTGGTGAAGTAGCCTGCCTGAACGGGGTCGAGAGGAGCAGGCTGCTTGATGTAGGCCCAGAACTGGCGCAGACTGTCCTGGTTCTCGAGAACAGCCTCTGATATAGACCATACTTCCGAGGACAAGATCTCGCACGATACATATGCGTACTTCATGCGCTGTCGCTCCTCCTTGCTCTCCTCGGTGTCGCCTGCATCCGACTTTGTCGTCGAGGTTGAGCGAGCCCTGACTCTACCAAAGAAGCCAGCCCGGCTGGGACTCCTCGCCTCGTGCGCCAGCGATGCTCCAGCGTCGTCGCCGGGCGGGGGACTAGGCCTGGCAGCGATGACATAGCGCAACAGGCGCTCCAAGACATTCTCATCGCGAAGGTATTCTATAAGCTTCGAGTTCTGCTGCTTGAGCTCCTGTATCAGATCGGACTCGTCCAGCAGCTCTTCGACTGTGACATCGGGCTTGTCGAGAATGCTGTCCAGCGACGACAGCTGTGCGTAGCCGCCAAAGCGCCAGAACATGGTCGTATGCGGTGCTTGCGGCTACGAGGGCGGGGCAGGGGAAGGGCCGGGCGAGGGACTCGAAAGCAGCAGCTGTAGGCCGGTGGGGCTGAACATGCGTAGAACTATTGCAGCGACCAATGCGTCATGGGAAGTAGGGACAGGGGCGCAACAAAAAGGCCTGCGCAGTAGAGAGGCGTCTGAGTTAGCAGAGGCGACTCGGGGGTGAGACTGTAGAGGGCGCGTCGAGGCTTGGGCCGGGCGGGCTGAGTGCAGTAGGTGGGACAGGTACCTACAAGCGAAGACGGCGGCGGGGGGAGGCAACAGCAAGCGAGCCAGGCGTACAGGAGAAGCCTCGCAATCAACGCAGGCACAGTCAGCTTTGCTGAGCAGTCGTTACTAAGGCACGCGGGGAAAGCCGGCGAAGATCCAAGGGGGAGGATAATTGTTGGGTTTTTTGGTGGTGACAGACGCCCAAAGGCTAGGAGCTGTGTACTGGGTAGCGTGCCGCAGATCATGCCTACTCGCTCCTTGTCCTTGATAACAGCCGCTACGGCCTATAGAGAGATTATGTCCTCGCAAACCAGGCTTGGCCCTTTTCACTTCATGACGCAATCCAGCACTGGTATCAGCTGTCCATTACCATCAACGACGCTAGGCTTGGTATCCAAGAGTGATGCTCATTGCGTGAGTCTACGCCTTTTGCTCGGATCGGCTATAAGCCGCCAACACAAGTGGGCCCTGCTACATTGTGCTGGGCAGCGATACAGTCAGACACCAGAATCTCTACTATCACATGCCTACCCGAAGCATGTCGCCATGACCCGGTGCTCGTGATGCTGGTTTTGGCAGCAATCCACGTGAGGGGGGATAATGCAGACGGGTCGGGCCACGACCTGTAAGCATGTCCTTTGGCCAAGGGCCGAGAAAGCCTTGATTGCGTCGTCAGGTTGCTCGGGGGGATTAATTCATGGATACGTGGATTGCTCCATGGATTGAAGGAGCTTAGCGTTCCCTCTTGTAAGGCCTCTCAGAAACCTATAGGCGGGCAAACCAATGGATCGCATTGTTACAACCTTTTACTGACAACTGAGCAGTAAAACTATAGTAATATACTGGATTTCCACAAGGTTTTGTATTAGGAAAAATACTGTCTTGCTGGAACGTAGCCCTGGTCGGTCCTGGAAGCCAATAATGTATTCTGGGTCACGTGATACACTCTAGGCGCATGTATACAAGTTGAGTGCCGTACGACTGAAGAATCCTAATCTGTTTATGCCCAACTCACTCTACACTGGTACTTTATAGGCTATTGAACAACTGCATATCATATACATATATATCATCACGATGCTCTGATCTCAACTCATCTCTGCTGTCAATATCCCGCTTCTAACCGCTTGCCAAGCATCCTCACAGGGCCACATTCCATACCATCCTAACACACCAGTCCTGATGCATCGAGAACTGTTTTCTTAGCACGGTGGGAGTGATGAATGTATTGGCATCTTGATGTGGCCGGAACCCACATCGAATTTGATGTCATCACTACAATCTTGAATGAACCTATTTCGGTTAGAGCCCTACGTATCTTGGCATAGGCCTGGTTGGTTGGTCCGTCCGTGGAACCATCATTAGTTGTCTGCCTGCGCTTCACCCCACATTCTGCCGCCTCTACGCATGCGCCTTTGTTTCTGCAGCTGCATGTACAGCACTGAAGGACTCAACCTACCTATTGTGACTATTCGAGAAAACTGGTCGCCATGAACCGCTTGTTTGGAGCAAAGAGCAATGCGCCCAAGCCGACGCTTAGCAGTGCCATAGCTAATGTAGGCATGCGCCTTTGTTCATATACCGCACGTACTAACTGTCCTAGGTCGACACACGGATAGAAAGTCTTGATGTGAAGCTTGCCAAACTTAACGCCGAATTAAGCACGTATCAGCAAAAACTCTCCAAGATGCGAGACGGACCGGGCAAGACAGCTATCAAGCAAAAGGCTCTCAAGGTCTTGCAGCAGCGGAAACAGTATGAGGCGCAACGCGACCAACTGCAAGCCCAGTCATGGAATATGGAGCAAGCTGGCATGATGCAGGATAACCTCAAAAACACCATGACCACCATTGACGCCATGAAGACAACAACAAAAGAGTTGCGGAAGCAATACGGCAAGGTCAATATCGATAAGATTGACAAGCTCCAGGATGAGATGGCGGACCTGATGGACATGGGCAACGACATACAAGATGCAATCAGCCGCAGCTATGATGTACCAGAAGACGTGGATGAGTCGGAACTGGATGCTGAGTTGGAGGCTTTGGGTGATGAGGTGGACTTTGAGGGCATTGGGGAATCTTCCGGCGTGCCCAACTTTATGCTCGACGAGACCGCACCACCACAATTCATCGATGAAGCGCCAACTACCAACGACAAAGTCAAAGAAGCTGCGGGTTGATGAGATGGTCATATTGCGACGTCTGCCTTGCTGCTATGAATCTACAGCTATTACGGCAACTTGGCTAATCTCATGAGTCACGCAACGCCCCTAGAATATCGCCTCTGCTTCACGTCGGTCACCGAACCACACCCGAGAATCTAGTTGCGGTTGTAAAGTCCCAGCCACCAATGATTGCAAGATTTTCCAATGTTGTTCGCTCGAGAAAAAAAACCTTGATGCTTTCCAGAGGTTTGCTCTTGTTGCAGTGGTGCCAAGCTGCTCAGTGTACAGTCAGGTCACGTACGCACAGCTCGACATGCTACTGCTTTGCCTTACGGCTATCCAAAGGGGGTTACAAAGAATTAGAACATTGCTTTTCTGCTAGCCAAACGTCCCAAGATGAGCATTATAGGGACCTGGCTAGCCGAAGGTCGAAATTCTTACGCATCGGGACTCGACTACCACATAAGACTGTTCCAACATACCACGCATAGCTTAGATACCCAATCAACACGTTCATCACTTATAAAAGCCCTCTTGTAAATGATGTCATATAACTTGCATTAACGGATCAAATCAACATCAAGTCTAAGTCAGGCGCTACATATATCGTGAACTGGAAATCTACTAAACAGACCGCCGTAAGCAGCGAGGTGTTACATCATATACAGTACGAGGGAGCTCTTCAAATATTCTAATACCTGTCTTGAGACCATCTACCAGCTAGCCAATTGCTTACATCTATCGAACCCACCCCGTAGTTGCCTCTCAGGCTTTACAACCTTGCCTTGGAGCATCGTATATTTGATAATGTTCTCGCAGTCCTCAGGTCTCACCCTAGCAAGCCATATACATTGCGCAGCCTCACCGTTCCCTTCAGCCTCTTGTTCCTTGTTTGCATCTAGCAAGACTTCTTGGCCCTGCTCATCCTCAATCTTCAAGTCTGCAAGCCGCTTTTCCGTGCCGTTGGTTGTCCCCTCGGGCTGCGATACGGCCGAGGAATGGCGATAGATCATGACATTGGCTGAAAATTTGTGGCCACCGACGTGGCTTATGAAGTAGATTCCTACGCCTCCAGGCCGTTCGTCGTGGAGATCGCGGTAGAGACCCATGGGCCGCAGTAATCGCTCAAACTCCTTGCGCAATAGCGGCGCTGACTGCCCACAGCGCGCATCCCGCGTCTTTTGACTGCACATCAAGATGAGGTATTTGTGGGGACATGGTCGCGCCTTTAGTTGTGAGGTTGCGGGTAGAGAGGGTGGTATCGCGGGCGAATCGGGAGTGGACGAGGGTCCGGAAGAAGACTCTTCCGGAGATGTGGAGGGAGGCGAATCCGCGGTTCTCGAGCGCAACGGGGTATTGTTTGTAGGGCCGGGGTTGACGAAGCCGGTTATGAGCTCTGGCACATTTGCAGGCGTGACATTGTCTATGAATTGCCACGACGGTAGCAGCAGGACCATGGAGCTGTGGTCGGAGTGATCTGGGACGGGTATGTTGGAGGCGGATAACATGAGTTTCTGGGTACGGTTAACATGAACCTGTGCAGCACAGTCGCTCTGACTGTATCTCTGGAGACCCATAGACTCACCCCGTTGCTAGGCTTCACTGTCCCTCGGTCGACTGCCTCCATGATACTGCCCTTCTCGTCGGCAACATCTCGCACCCAGTCGGTTTTGCCCGTTGCAACAATCAAATGAGTGTTGAATCCCTTCACATGACCGTACAACTCCTCAGTCTCATCGATGTCGAATTTGCGAGGGTACTTGACGCTGCAACTTGCGCAATCGTGCAGACAGTCGTCGCCATCAATGGCTGGGTCGGTTGTCGGAAATAAGTCCTCTGTTTTCGCAGCTTTGGCAAACCCGTTGCTATCCTTGGCGATAGGGGCTTCAGACGAAGACAAGGCTGAAGTCAGCTTATAGGAGAGATTTCGGAACATGGCAGGAACTCTGTAGGCGTTAATCGGCCGGTGGGGCGTCTTGGAGGATGCGGTTTGGGACATTTTATATCAGATTAGCAGATTAGATCGCCAAGCCTCGGAATGTGGGCGTCCCCAGCTTTAGCTAGCCCCAGAGTTGTTAGGCAGAAGGGGATGAAGACCGGAGTAACTCTTTCTCGTCTGGAACACGGATTCGGCAGTTTCATACAGTTGACCGTGTATTGCGGCAGTCAGCTTGCTTTATGTCCCCATCCGGGTCACCGGATTTTCGGACTGTTGAATAAGGAAACGGACGAGCAAAGACCACCCTTCGGAGCAAGCCAGCATTGTAACCAGGACTTATTCTTCTTCTCCGAAACTCCAAGTCTATCTCATCCTAGCTCCACATTTCCCCCAGCAATCACTGGGAAGCTTCTATTTCATTATTCATTAAACCAATAGGCGGTGTTTACTCTGCTGCTACCTTGCAGGTCTACGCGTGTGCTGGTGTGCGGCGTGCGGCGTGCGGACGTGCCATATTCAACAAATGAAACTCAAAATGCTCACCGGCGCGCCTCGCCGTGAACATCTGGACTTTAGCGAAAACTTCCTTCTGCCTGCTGATGAAAACAGCACTTTTAATCCTACCTCAATATTGGAGACGAGTGTGGCAGGATCTACGCCTGCGATGAAATGGCGCTGCCTCACGAAAAAGAACACACGACTCCAGGCAGAATGGCAACAGCCTTACCTACTTGGATCGATACTGGGAAGCGATACGGCAGATATTTCGCTCCCCGAAATAGGCAGGTTTCCGTCTTTCACAAAGGACGATTCGACACTTGATGCTACTGCCAGCTTTCTTGACCCGACATTTACTACTGATGGCATGATTGAACATTCACTCATATTCCACGACACATTAATTTCCTCTCAAGTGGTATCAGGTGAAGGGTCTGACAGTACCATCAACTCCTCTTCCTTCCTATCTACGTCGTTCGAAACTACCGTTTCGGACCTGAGTGGCCTTGAGAAGGCTGATCAACACCGATCGTTCTTCATATCCCAGCCAAATTGAGTACAACATCACTTGGTTCGCTTCCTAGCGCACAGCAACTTAGAGCCATCTACCCTCAGACACCGACACCGAACCTTCTCTGTGCCGTAACGGCAAACCCGGAAACACGGGAAGTCTTTGTTCGAAAGGGTGGCTACAAGATGAATCTCTGGGAGATCATTGTGGCAGATGACTCTTCGTCTGGGTTCAAGATAGCTTTCTGGATGCATCCCAGCCAAAACTCAAATAGTGGGCGCATACGAGCTCAAAGCCCCGTCCTTCAAACCCTACAAGACATTAAAATCGGGGACATTGTTCTATTGAGAAACATTGCGCTTACATCCTTCCGCGACGCAGTCTTCGGTCAGTCTTTGAATCCAGCTATTGCGCGCGCTCGAACAGATATTCAAGTCCTGATGAAGAGAAATGGGACCTCTGCTACGCATCCTAGTAGGCTCCCTGCTTCAGTTGAAGAAGCGTTCGCAAGAGTCAAGAAATGGGCGAGAATGCACATCGCTTCTGATAATGTAGGGTTGCGGAAGAGGAAAGGAAGCGCAATGAAACAATGTGACTCTGCAAAACGAATCATCGGGAACAGGGACATCGATGAATCAATGCCACCAGATACCATGGAAAGTGTCTAGGACGAGTATTATTGGTTCTACAATTCGAGCATCGGGGCCAGGGCCCACAATCACTGTTATGCAAGCTGAGCAATGTTACATGATTGCGGGGAAAAGTGCACGGCTGCCGATGTCCCAACGCGCCTGACGGCTAGCAATCGATACGTACAGATAACCCGGCGTCAATCCGCCCGTTTTCAAACAGCCCTGCAAGGTTTGAGGCATGCCTTAAATTCGAGAGGGTCATCGACTTCATTCTGACTTGTCTCACCATGCCATGTGGGTCCGTGCTACACACCTGTTATCTCCGGACGGACATTACCACGATGATTCCTGTACACCACAAACGGCCATACTGCTCGATAATCGCCAAGTACTCTTAGCATGTAAGAATATGAATACGGATTAGTAGTATCCTACTATCACTTATTCCAAGACCGAACAGTCCTTGCCGCTGGCGCAGGCTTCGACGCCCAGTACTTAGAGACCGTAATTCTCGACAGGGCAGTTATCCAATATGAACTAGTACCATGTTTTGATAGTTTTTGCGGGTAAGTAACGGGGTTAGCGTGCCCTGTACTAGACTGTCAACTGCCCACTTCAACCCAGGTTGTTTATGCAAAGAAACTAAACATGTTTCGGGCGCGTACTCCCCACAGGGATTATCTAGGATCCCACGGAAACATTTCACTCTTCCCAAGTAATTGCCAAATCAGCAGCTACGAAGAAACAGCAATGCATGAAACAGGAACTGCACAGCCCAGGACGTTATACATCTACGGAGCGGGGTATTAGTGATATGGTTTGCCAGTAATCTTAGAGAAGTTTTATATAATCGATGGTCTTGCTGTCCGGTGACACACCACAGCATCGCCTGCTCAGTCTCTCTTTTGTCCTAGTGACATCCAATCTTTCGTCCTTCGTTCACTACATTCCTTTGCTTCCTTGATCTTGAAGATCTTTCCGCTCTTTCTCGGCTGGCCACGATGAAATCATTCGTTTCTCTTCTCGTTGGATCCATTACCTTGTTTTTGTTTTTGAGTAGTGTAAAAGCTGCTGGTACAATCGGTACTAGAGATGGCGCTTCTTGTAGCGCCACAAAGCGCGATGATAGCTACTTCAGCGTCGTCGGAGTTCAAGGAACTGGAGTCCAACCGCGACAGGAACTCCGGGAGCTTCAAAAAGATTCTGAACTTTGGAACATGTTCATCCTTGCGCTTATCAAGTTCCAGGCTATGGACCAAGATGAGAAGACTTCGTACTATGAAATCGCAGGTAAGCAACCTTCACGATTCTACGGCTGCATTTCTAATAGCGTTAGGGATACATGGCGTGCCCTTCAAGCCCTGGGATAAAGTAGATCCTGCTCCTGGCCAACAAAAGATGGGCTACTGTCCCCATTCTTCTAGCATCTTTGGTCCCTGGCACAGGCCCTATCTCGCGCTATTTGAGCAGATCCTGCATGACCGTGCAGTGGATGTCGCTAACGAATATCCCATCGGCCAGGCTCGTAACAAAGCTTTGGACCTCGCGGCTCGAGTACGCCTCCCATTCTGGGACTGGGCAAGGAACACGACTGGCCCTGAAGATGGTGTAATACCCAAAATAATACGCGTTCAACATTGTACGGTTACCTTTCCCAACGGCACTGTGGCCGAGGTCTTCAATCCCCTCCACAGATACAAATTTCATCCACTACCCCGGGAGGTTTTTGCTGAACTAGTACGTCACTTTGTTTTCGTATCTGGCCGAAGGCTAGTAGACACATCCTCAATCGATCCTATGCTAATATTCCTTGAGGTTGAGTACGAATTTAAGGCGTGGGAGCATACCATTCGATATCCACTCCACCCGTACTTTGCCAATGCTACCAGTCGTGACGACGACGTCAACGATGTAATGGGCAAGCAGCAGACTAATATTCGTGATACCGTCTACAAGTTGCTCACCACCTATCAACCGTACAGCCAAGTGAGCAATAAGGCCAACGGCGGCAAGATCGGAAATTTCGAAAGTCTTCATGACAGTGTTCACAATGTCTTTGGACTAGGTCACATGGGAATAGTAGAGGTATCTGCATTTGACCCAGTCTTCTGGTTTCACCATTGGTGAGTCGCATCATTGGAGTGGAAAGAAAAACGCTAGCGCTGACATTCTTCAGTAACGTCGACAGACTTCTGGCGATATTCCAGGCACGTTATCCTGAAACTTGGGTTGAAGATGCCAAGCAAGCTACTGGGACTTATGCCATTCCCAGAGGCAGTGTGCTAGGAACAGCCTCTCCATTGCCGCCATTTCACATGAATGCCTTAGGTGACACGTGGACATCCACCACTGTGCGTAATTGGACTGCCTTTGGATACACATATCCTGAGCTTGTTGGCAACCCAAGCAACTCGACACTCACATCAACTATCAGCCAACTATACAAGCCACAGACTCCAGGATTGTCTACCGATAACACTACCACACCCACTCCAGGGGGAAATAATGATACCCAACCAGCTCCAGGTGGCAACAATGACACCCAGCCAGCTCCGGGTGGCAATAATGACACTCAACCAGCCCTCCAGGTCACCGAGTGGTCATGTGAGGTCAACATGCCGAGCAACATACAGATCTCGTACGCAGTCCGGGCCTTCCTTGGTGAACCGAGCTCTAATCCGGCGGATTGGCCCCTGGATGAAAACTGTATTGGTCAGTTTGCGTCCATGTCTTCTCCACGAAGCAAAGCCGACCACACCGTCACGGGCAGTATCGGGTTGTCAGATGCACTCAAGCGAAAGTATGAGGCCGGAGAACTCAAGAGCATGGATAAAGCAACAGTTCAAGCTTATCTGAAGAAAAACTTTAGCTGGCGCATCCAAGCACTGGACTTGAGCGAGATCCCGCGTAGCAAGCCACCTTCTGGCCTCAACGTTACTGTGTGCAATGTGGAAGTCAGCCTCCCAGAGTCAGATAGTGAGGTGCCTGTTTTAGAAAGCAATGTACAGTACCATACTGAGATCCAGGGCAATCCACCCGTCTACGACGGGCCGGGCCCAGACGGCACAAACTCAACACTGCCCGCCAACCGGGTGACTGGGCAGTACGACGCGACATCCGGACAGTTCATTTGGAAGAATGCAACACTGGTTTCGGCTATTGAAAATTCAAATGGAGCTGAGCCGATGCTTTCGGACCTGCTCTTGAAGCCTATCAGCATGCCGTTTGCTGGTAACGGTCCACCAGCTCCGTCTGCACCTGCGCCGCCTTTTGCTCTACCGTCTTTTGCCGTACCGTCTTTTGCTGTACCATCTTTTGCTGCACCCCATTTTTCTATACCGTCTTTCGCTGTACCATCTTTTGATGTACCGTCTCTTCCTGGACAGCCTCCATCTGGACAACCTCCACCTGAACAGCCTCCATCTGAGCAGCCTCCATCTGAGCAGCCTCCATCCGGACCATTTGACCCAGTGCCTCCTGCACCGATCACACCTTTGCCACCGGCTCCAGAGCCCACGCCCCCTCCTGGTCCACACACGGCGTTTGTCACTTCATTCGTCGTCGAATATATCACCGTTATGTAGACAGCTGAACCAATTCCTTCGCCGTCCTACTCTGCCAGATGACGGGGATCAGACACTCTCTTTTCTTCGGTGTAGATAACCTTCTTTTCTTCGAGAAACTCGTACATTGTTGTACTATCTACACTCGCTTCTCATGTGCTGTATACGGCACAACACACACGCTCGTTCCTGTGCGACTACATACAGCTCATATATCACGTTCCTTCTACGATTTTGGAATAAACATCAGTCGCTCTTTTCCAATGATTCTTTCTTTCTTCTGATCTGTCTCTGACCTTGCAAACACAGTGAACAACAGTATCGGAAATGCTTGTCTTGTGATGACTGTGGCCTAGAATTTTTGATATCATGTCCCTAACAACGCCGCTCCAATTGCCTTTGCCAAGTATGCAATCCGTAACGCTCTTCGTACTCATGTTGGTACACACGCTTCTTTCCCTACCGCCCCCTTTATCCAAACACACTCGCCCTCCAAAAGCTTCCAGAAGCCTGAAACGATATACTCGTCTAGATGAGGTGCTTGCTGCGGAAATAGGCCCTGAGGTAAACAACCTGCCAGGCACCGAGTCCAACAAGCATGCCCATGGTGCCCAGAGCGAACCACTTGACTCTCTCATTGGTACTCTCGTTGGTGTCTCTCAGCTTCTGCTCCCGAAGCCTCAAGTAATCCATTTCCGTCACAATCTCGCCCACAACCTCTTCAACCCTTCGGAGTTCAGCCTCTACCGGCTTTAGTTTCTCGCGGACGGAGATCTCGTCCCAGTTCTTCGCATCAGCACCAATGTCAATGTCGAGCTCAACGTGGCGGGGTTTGATTGACTTGGAAGACGAGGCCGAGGTGAAGATGTTGGCGAAGCAGACGTCGAAGACGGAATCGGCGTGCGAGGTGAATGCATAGCGGTTCTCGCCCACTACGTCCTTGGGTCGGTGATAGTCATTGCCCATTGCATCGCGGATCTAGCCAATTCCTGTTAGCAAAACCCTAGATGGCCGTTACACTGCTTGTGTACATGGTGTGCAGTGCATTGGGTGGTGGAATGGTTGGTTAAATCAACATACATGCATATCAACCCTTTGTCCGTCTCCTCTGTAACCATCCAATATGGCCGTGACAACGACCAACTGATCCTTGGCGACAAAGTTTCTAATGCATCGCTCGTATCTAGCCGACTCGCGCTCGGAGACGGGATGGAGATCGAACTTGAGGGCCGCTGTGAGGGGAAGGATGGCGAGCAGCAGATAGCTGAGAAGTCGTGCTAACCGGTCCATGGTGATGGTGTGCGCGCCGTATCCTGGAATTCTAAGAGCTGCAGACGCTTGCAAGCCCAACTTTGGTTTCGTCCTCTCTCTGGTCGGGCGTCGCGAATTGTACAGCTGTCGCAAGGGGAGCGCGGAAGGACAGATAGTCCGATTGTAAACTAGAGCCAAGCGGGGAAGGCGCACGCGGGACCCTTGCGCAGCCGACCATTGCATCCTCTTTTCATCTCAGCTACATGAGACACTGCACATGCGACATCATGACATTTGTAAAAGTATAATACAAGACGGATTTTTTTTCTTTTTCCACGTACAAATCATCTTATGGTGGATCATCAACTATCTAGCGCCAGGCCGCCAATAAAAAAAGAACCGCTCAAAATGCACATAAGTAGTAACTAGCTGCAGCTTCTTCACCAAGCAGTCGTACCGCCATCTATCTTCAGATCGTGCCCCGTCATATAGCTACTCGCATTGCTCAGCATGAACAATCCTACTCCCTTGTACTCTTCCGGTGTGCTCAGCCTGCCAAGCATACTGTTGTTCTCCCACTCCTCTCGGTTTGCCTCGCCAGCATCGAAGTTGGCCTGCACCATTGGTGTAACAATGTGGCCTGGGCTTAGTGAGTTGACTCGAATACCGCCAGAACCGTCTGGGTTCTTTCTTCCCCATTCCATTGCCAGGTTACGCGCCAGTTGGACGACTGCAGCCTTGGACGAATTGTAGACAGGCGCCAGGAAACCTCGGTTGGCGATGGTCCCGCTCATGGATGCAACCAGGCAAATCGAGCCCTGGATTTTGTAATTCATCATCTGACGGGCACATTCACGCGCCGTGAGAAAGACACCGGTGTAGTTGACATCTAGCATCTTTGAAATATCCTCCTTTTGGAACTCAAGTGCAGGTGTGACTTGCTGGATTGCTGCGGCTACAAAGTATGTCAGTCGATGGTCTCTACTGAGCATGGATAACATCCTACCTGCAATGAGGCCATCAAGCCTTTGCTTTTGGGCGGCAATGTCCTCAATACATTTTTGAATGGCCTGATCATGCGTGACATCGACAGAGTGGTACTCTAGGCCTGCGTCGTTGGTTTTGCTCACTCGCTCCTGCGCCTCTAGGAACGCCTTGGGAGCATCTTGTATCCGATCAAGACAATGAACTTTACCGCCGGCTTCTGCAAGGCCTTCTGCCATACAAAGTGCCAGGCCGTGTCCTCCGCCTGTGAAAATGTTAGTTGATTATATTACGAAAAGACCAACAGAAGCAGAGCTGGTGCTGTGAGAGTTGGAAAATGGCATAACGTACCTGTAACAACGAAGACTTTTCCCGTAACGTCAAATGGGCTTGGTTTCTTCTCTTCCTCGCCCTCAGTCTTTCTTTGTTGAAATTGGGGTAAAGTCGACGCAAAACTTCGGCGCTGAACAGGCGCTGTGACTGGTATTGAGCGGAATGCCCGTGGAGTTGGATGCGCAAACCGGCGCATCAACGTGCTCGAGGAGCGGAGAGCAGCCATTATCAGTAATTTCTGTTTGAATAATAACGAAAAGATAGCAAAGCAGAGGTATTAAGGAAAGAAAAAGCCATGATATTGAACAACATATTGTATAATCTGAGATATTTCGATATATGTCACGTAAGAACAAAATGATGTAATTGCAGCTCATACCCATATCACGTCCTTCTCACGTCTTAGCTTGCGAACAAAAGCATCGTGGCTCACGCGGAGACCTCAGGGTACTGCTTCCTACAGTGTCCTAGCCTAAAGCAAGTGATCAGAGCCCAATCCTTGTTAGAAAAGGCCCCTTGCCACCTTCCAAACAAAAAGACAGTCAATGCAACCCTGTGCGGCTCGGCCTACACAAAACCATCTTGGTTGGCAGCTGCAGGCACAAACCAGCGCGGTGAAACAACCAGTAGCAAGTGGTGGATCGTCGTGATGGGCGCCGGCATCCCGAAATATGCGGGGCGGCGCAGCCGCGGGTAGTACTTGTATGCTAGCCGTCGAGTGTCTGATTGGACGTCCGTGTTACGCAAGGACTACATCATATTGACTCAACATCGGATTTTGCGGCTGCAGCACATGCAAAAGTTGGAATTTCCCCATGATGAACTGGTATCGAGTACTCGGTGATACGCGTATGTGGAGTTTTGGTGCCCGCCGTGCCATGAAATGCGAGTCAGGTTTCCGCGGCGTTCCATGTCCCATGTGCGTTATGTTGACGATATCGCAGATAGGTAGCAAGAAATGACTTTTTGTTGCAATTTTAGAAATGGTCTTTGTTGTCACGATTAGTATGGAGAATGGATCTGAGCTGCACCCGTGTTCAAGCGAAATATTTCCAACTCGACCGCTGCATATTGTAATGACTGTTGATAGCACATCATAACTCCTTGTTGTCGTATTTCATTGCCTTGGTTTTAAAGCTGACACGGCAATACTTTATTGTCATTCAGTCTTCCATTCTCATTCATCCTCACTTTCTCAACTCTGCTTGTTCCACCTCGGCTCCATATTTGATATCCACGCCCGACATATCCTCCTGGTCCTTTGCAACCTCTCTACACACAAGCGCCCGCTTCCTACTCTCACTCTTCCTATACAGATACTGCATGACAAGGAACGTAGTCCAACATCCAACGATAAAACAAATGTTCACCGAATACCCTTTTGTCCACTTCGGACCCTCAACAATGGGGAATACGGTGATAGGATAGAATGAAAATACAGCCCATCCTGCGGTCAGCATTGCCCCAACTGTTACTGCACGTGCCTCAGCATCATCACGTAGCGCCATATTGATAAAGGGCATGAGTATAGGTGTTACAGCTGCTGATACACCGAGAATATAGTAGCATGCGAAGTGGTAGCCTTTGGGTATGTTCCAGATCAAAAGCGAAATGTTGGCGACAATGTAGATGGTTTGAACGATAGAGAAGATAGACCAAAGCGGATACACCATGCAGAGAGAAGTTGCGAGCAAGGCAGCGAATACGGAGACGCCTTGGGCACCGGTGGGAATGGTGTTGATCTGTGGTACAGTGTATGCGCCTGGATGCTTTGCCGCAAGGTCCTTGAGCCAAATGGCCATTTGACCGTGAGGATAGGAAGAAGATAGGAAGCTGAACGCGTGTTAGCTTGTGAAACATCAGTGTATAGAAGGCAGATAGAACATACAAGGTGTAGCAGAGAACGCCCATGTAGAATTCCCAGCGCATAAACGTGCGCTTGGCCACAGTCCAGCTGAGTTCTTTACTAGGCTGGACCCCGGCATTGATCATACGTGACCGGGCTAGTGCATGCTCTTTTTCCGTGAGCCACCACGGCTTCTTGCTGCTTGGAAGGCCGGGGAAGATTAGGTACCCTGCCAAAGCAATAGGTAGGGAGATCACTCCGTCTATGATGAACAGCCAACGCCAGCCAGCCATTCCGCGCACACTATGGCAGGTCAGCTCGTCATTGTTGAATGGTTACACCATAAAAAGCTCACCCGTTCAGATTCTTGTATGCTGCAGCTTGGAGGTAGCCACCAAACATGACAGCGATGTTGTTTGAGACGAACCAAACGCCAGTGCGCTTGAACACCTCTTCGGGCCTGTACCAAGAGCCCAGAACGTACGTAGTGCCGGATGCCACGGGAGTTTCCAACAAACCAAGCAAGAAGCGAGTGCCGTATATGTCGTTTCTATTGCGCATTTGGCTCTGGCAGAAAGTCACAATAGACCAGAGCACTTCCATCGTGGGCAGATAGTACCTGGCGATTCTCGGTCGGGAAAGGAGCAACAAGGAGGGTACCTGAAAGACGAGATATCCCACATTGTAAAAGGTGTCGAAAAGTGAGTACTCGTTTCCATACAACTCAAGCTCCTCTTTCATGCCGGATACGTATGCGTTTTTAATATTTGATGAGTCGAGCCACTTTAGGAAGACTGCGGTTGTCGGGTCTTAGCTTATATTTGCCCAAATTCTCACGGGTTTACCTACACATAAAGGAACAGAATGTCAGGAGACAAGCATCCATCTTCCTTAGAAGTTTTCGCTCCTCTGGAGGGTAGTGTTTAGGGTACCATTCCCATAGGTACATCCATGCCTTCCATGGTGATCTCTTTGGCGCCTCAGCAGGCGCTATGAGACTCGTATCGAATTCGCCTGTCCTATTTGCAACACCGTTTGTCTCGTCATTGGGCTGCGTGCTTGCCATTGCGCTGGATGTCTCTCAATGTTATGGTTGAGGTTGAGTGTATCTACTTCGGCGTAACCTCGGCAGGTCAGATGCAAAAAGATGGGACCCTTTAGGTCGAGATGCAAGCATTGGTGAGTAGCCCCAAAAGAATACTCGTCTAATAAATAGCTCCCGCAGTGGTAAACTCAAAGGCCGGTAGGTTTGTGGGGGAATCTGGGGCGGGCATCGGGGGTTTCCTGCTTTGGTATGGTCAGCGCGGGGACGGGGGCCTGGGTGCGAAAAAATCCCACAATTGCGGGTAAACACACGGATATCCTGGCGTTAGGCGACCACCAGCTGAAGAAATCAGGGCAGGATTGCGGGGGGAAAGTGTGCGCTGGCGAATTGAAGCCTCTGTCTTGATGTCAGATGGCTGCTTGGCGAGACACGGCATTGAGGAGACGGGCATTATGGAGTAGCGGAAAGGTGACTGAATCCCGTCCGTGGTGTCACATTAGTGAATCGGCATATCTTGCACCGAAAGTTTATCGGAGGATATTGTGATTTGAACTGGAGTAAGAAGTAAATGAGTAATGTTTGTCACATGTTGCATCCTGCTTTGTTTGCTGCAGGTTTGGCGCAAGACCATGTCAACGCTAGCGATATTAGGAACGTGCGTGAAATGGGTCTTGGAATTTCTGCCATCCCAATTGACCTTGGCCGTCAACTAGAGACGTCTTAGTGGCAACAAGATTTCATTGAAATTTAGCTATCAATTATTTTTTGCGTTGCTTGTATGTTGGTCCCAGAAAGTCAATCAACTCGGTGATAGTCTGGGAGTATATAGCCTTGATCGAAGTTGGGATGTAAAATCTACTGAAAAGCTCAGTGTCATCGAGATTCTAAATTGAAACTATTCATCAACAGATATGAGATTCTCTTCTCAGCTCTATCCTGAGCACTGTGGTATAGCGCTAGCAAAGAGCATAAGTAGGACAGACATAAATCTGCTACTACCACTTACTATTTCTGGCTAGGCGATTTGAACCTTGCGAGTTGGAGACAATTAATATGCTCATTGAACATTTGACCTACTCGCGGCGGGCTAGAATTTTTGATCGATTGTCTTTAACATGTTATTTTATTTTCTTCAATCAAAACTTGATCACAACCGGATGCCCGTACAGGGAGCGTGGGAGAACAGCAATCATTTTGCTGTTTATCTCACTTTTGATGACTGTCAAGAATAATATCATAACATTGAGACACGAAACACTCATATGGCCATAATGCTCTAGAAACAAAACTGTTTTCTTTTACCTACTACGTATAACTACATTGCGGCCATGTTCTTCCATGTGCATGCCATTGTTAACCGAAATTGCTGACCATGTCGACCCCGGTCTTGCAGCATCCACCAACCAAAAGCAAAGACGATCATCAGCATGGTAACAGCATGATAGTGGTTAGCACAATCTCATCACATACAGGAAACAGGGGTCAGCAAGATGTGATCTAGACTCTGGTGACGTTACCATGGCGGATGGATTACCCGAGTTGTGGCGAGTGGGATGCGGGCGTCGGTACAATGTAGATCCCACTGCTGTCTCTCAGCCCAACGTTATTCTAAAGATAACCCGACGTCAATAAACGAACCACTAAAATATGCGCATCTTGTTGAAGGTAAGTTTTATTGAGTGGGTAGTCGCCCTTGCGGATATCTTTTAGCACCATTTTTCGCAGTTCAAGCCTGTTGTTGGCAAGATCTTTGAAGACGACTGTATTGAAAAGCTGTCTGAACTTGGCCAACGGGTCATTGCCTGGTATATCACAGAACAGATAGCTTACAGATAATTATTAGAGACAAAAATGGGGGATACCGTACAAGAAATCAACGGTGCTGTCAGATCTGCAGTGTAAGAGCTACTCCTCTGAACTGATGTAAGCTTCATCTTACCCACCCATGGCAGTGTCAGAAACATAGATCTCAGCGCCATCTACTCGGAAAATGTTCTCGCCAAAGTCATCCAAGTAGCACAGCGGGGCTTTAAAAAACCAGTGCGCAGCTCCCTTCATCCTTGACCAAACATCCGAACAAACCCACTTCTTGAACTTCTTTTCAACTAACAAACTACCCACAGGCACCTTTAGAATCCTATCCACATACAGTGCCCCAAACAGGACCAGATGCAGGCCGCTACGAAGAACGCGAAGCCTCCTTCTGGACATGCGGCTTCTTCCCAGGCAGCATCTACACACTGCTCGAACGTAGCATGAAATACCCCCAGGCCTTCTCGGTCCCACCTCAATTACGCCCTCGGATGCAGGACCACTTGCTCCAGCTAGGCCGGCACTACAGTGTCGCGATCCAGCAAATGTCGAGTCGAACAGACACGCACGACATGGGCTTCATTGTGCAGCCAGCGCTACAGCGAGACTGGGAGTTAACCGGCAACAAAGAGAGTCTGACAGCCGTTCTGAACGCCGCCGAAGCACTTGCTTCGCGGTACGACGCGCGGGTCAAAGCGATCCGGAGTTGGGATGTGGCCATCAACGATCGGTATTCACTTACAGACATGGAGGAGAACTTCCTCGTCATCATCGACAGCATGTGCAGTACGTCACGTCTCCGCCTTCTTTCCTCCACCGTCCCTCTCCTAACCCACCTCTCCCCCTCAAACAGACCTCGACCTCCTCTACTTCGCCGCACACCACACTGCCACCCCGCGCCTCTCTGAAATCGCCACCACGCACGCCAACTCGATAATCCACGAGATCCTTCGCCCGGACCATTCCTCCTACCACCTCGTCAACTTCTCCCCGTCAACCGGCCGTCCCCAATCCAGAATGACTAACCAAGGCCACGCCGACGCCTCGACATGGTCGCGGGGCCAGGCCTGGGCCATCATGGGTTTCGCGCAGACGTACAGCTGGACAAAAGACGCTACGTATCTCGACACGGCCATCGGATGTGCAAAGTATTTTCTGCGTAGGTGTGAAGAAGGGAAGGGGAAATGGTCGTCTTGGCTGGTTCCGAGGTGGGATTTCGATGCGCCCGTAACCGGGCGTGAGGGAGAAGAAAAGTATTCAGAAGACAATCCGCTGCGGGACGTATCCGCGGGTGTCATTGCCGCGAATGGAATGCTGATTGTGCATCAGGCGTTGCAGGGGCTGGAGCAGGGTGATGCGGCGCGGAGGGCGGGTGGCGTCGACTTTTTGGATGTGGCGTTGAGGATTGTGGCGCAGACGCTCGATATGGCGTATGATGGCGATTTGGCGGCGTTTGAGGTCATGGGGGAGAAGGCGGCCGGGGAGGGAGAGGGAGATGTGGTGGTGAAGGAGTCGCTGTTCGAGTGCATACTGAGGCACAGCACGACGAATTGGAACGAGCATGCGCATAAGAAGTACAAGGATCATGGGCTTGTGTATGCGGATTACTATTTGCTCGAGTTTGGAAATAAGCTACTAAGGGCGGGATTGGTTTAGTAGTATCCCTTGTACCAAACAAGTCACAACACATATAAGAACAGTCATGCAAATAAAAGTTACATTCGATTCTGTACAAAACGCTGCAATAGCAAGTGTACATTACATGCCAAGGAAATGCTTAATCCTTTCCGAAAATCAGTCAACCCAGCCCAACCCAGTTCAGTTCAGTCCCGTCCAGTCCAGTTGATGCCATATACGCCTTTACTCCTTTCGCCTGCCCGCCAAATGAGCAACAACAAGAGTAAACATCTCGTCGTAATAAGCAGAAAGGAAGGCAACATAGCCGGTAAAGTGTGTGTGAGTGTTTGGACGCCAGCAAACTCCGTCAATGGATAGAAGCAAGCAAGAAGAACCCACGCTCCCGTTTGTCTATGCCAAGTCGCTTGCAATGCTAGATAAGTAGGAGGAGACCTAGACCCGGGATTCGACCCTCAATGCGCCAGAAAATGAGTCTATAATAGCAAAGAGAAAGAGGAGATGAAAAATGGTGGGACAAAGACAAGCCGAGTGTGGAGTTAGTGCCCGTCTTCGTCAATCTCCTCCTCTTTGCCCCCAGCCGTAATGGCGACGCGCTTCTTGGAGTCGCCGCCCCACAACTGCTGGAGGACCTTCTTCTTCTGGCCGTCTCGGAGGTTTTTGAGAAACCCATAGGTTCCTGTCAAGTCGTTGAGTTGTTGCTCCAAGCCGAAGCTGTTGCTTTGTGCACGGCGAATGAGCGGGCTGATGAGATTCTTGCGTGCTTTGTCCAATTGGTCCTTGACCGAGTGGATGATTTGAATGTGGCCCTTGAGTTCGGCCTTGTTGATCAGAGTAGAAGCACGGACTTCTTTGAGCAGCTTCAGGTTTCTTTCATACTTCTTAATCTTCATCTTGTTGTTGATGGTCATGCGCCACATGGACGCAAGGAATTCGTCTTTCCTATTTGCCAGCGAATCCTCCTCTTTCGCGACGGAGCGATGGAGGTTGTGGAATTGGCGATCTACGCTCTCAAAGAGCTGGAAGAGAACATCTGCACGCGCAAGCTCGTTTGCAATGTTCTCTTCCAGGGTAGAAAGCAGGTAGTCAAATGTACGCTGCAGCGTGGCTTTGGAGCGCTGTTGGGTAGTATGGCCGAGGACGTCATTGACGACGCGTCCAATTGCTGTTGGCGACCCGTTGCGCTCGAGCACGCCAATCTTGCTAAGACCGCCATGCACGTTTCCGATTACGGTATCAATCACACCAATTTTGGGGCCTTGTATGCTCTGCAGCTCGCGCTTGGCCCACTCCATGGTGATGAGGATACTACAATCATTAGTGGTTGTGCGAGACCCGAGTAGTATATACCTACGAGTCCATGTCACCGTCCACGTTTGTGAAGAAGCTCGTAATCTTCTCAGACAAGATCTTGAGGCTGTCGCCCAAGTCGTCGAGCTGGTCAATGATGACCGAGGACGCGGACATGTTTGTCGCTCGAACGCTCTCACCTAAATCTTGGACGGCGATACTCGCCTCTGCAAGCTCGCGCGAGCGCGGTATCACGTTTTCTGACGCGTAGAGGAGGGGCTCAAACTGCTTTGCCATGTTTGCGACGTTTGCGACGTCTGGAATCAGGCTGGCCGTCCAGGGCTGCAGCAGGATCCATGACAGCAGGATCGTGGCAACGGTTAGAATGACATTTGCCCGTGATTTGGTGAACATGTGGAGACCACTGGCAAAGGTGGAAATGGTGTCTTCAATGGGCGCCGTGCGGAACTTTGCTTCACCTCTGTAAGCAAAGCGCATGACTAGGGCTGTCAGTGTATACAGCGCGCATGGATCGGAACGACTTACAACCCTCTGCGGGACCATCTTGGTCATGATGCGACAGCTCCAGCTCCTTTTCCGGCAGTGCGCAGACGGTGGGGTGGGGTTCCTCGACGACGGGGCTCTGGAGGCGCGACGCGATGTTGGACGACAGGAACCTCTGTTCTTCTTCTGGGATGGGCTCGGGACTTGTGCGCGGCGTCATCTTGTAGGGCGACTCCGGCAAAGGTATGCGCGAAGGCGTGATTTCGCGATCAGTGCGGTACTCGAATGGCGACCTGGAGGGGCTGTTGCGCATGGCGCTGTCGCCCAGCAGCGACTTGCGATACCAGTTGTTGCTGGACTGCGACTTCTGCCAGGCGGGAGGGCCCAGGGCCCGTCCGACTCGGTCTCGGAGTCTGGGTCGTCCTGGGGTATGCTCCATCGCGACGAGTGCATGTTGGAGCGGCTGCTGTAGGCCGAGTGCATGCTGCTGCGCTCCGGGTCAAAGGCCTCGAGCGAGGCGCTGAGCGAGGGAATGTCGTGCTCATAAAGACTGCCGCGATCCATTGTGTCGATCATGGCTGGGGGCGCCGTCGTGGGCGGCGGCGGTGGTGGAGAGGTGGTGGGTGGTGGTGGTGTAGTATGGAGGGGAGAGGCTGATTGGCGATGGGGACTAAGATGGTTCCACTCTGGCTTAGGTCGAGGGTCTGCAGGCACATGGGGGGAAGCAAAGTACCCTTGTGACGTGTGAGTCGGGCAGCACGTTGCAACGGGCGTCGTGGGTGCCTGGCGCTCGGGTCAAGTCGAAGGTGAAGGTGTGTCGGATGAGGGGGAGAGGAGCGCGAGGGAATGCGATCATGGCCCAGGTCGAGGCGGGACTTGTCACCGCCCTCTCGACTTGTGCTATGCGATAAGCTAGCTGGGAGATCAACGGCCAGCGCGCTTGCTACAGGGCTCCAGTGGGGTGAAACAGAGTGGCTGGCGTCAAGCCTGTCACATGGTTGGCCCATTGTCCCTCCGGTCTAGTGCGGGGAAGGCTGACGGCTACACACAGACTGCCGTCCTCCTGTGGTACCACCACCACCCCTACGTACCTCCCGTACGTGCAGCGGCCTTGACAAGACTTTAAAAAACTCTCCTTCGCCTTCGCCTCGCCCGCTGCAGTCATCCTGTCTCGCCGTGCCGTGCTACCGGCCCGTCCGCTGATTGGCTGCAGCGCCCAGCCAGCATACCCACCCGGATGACCACATGACTGACTGCTCCCCGTCCGGCGGCCCATATGCAGACACATACCTTCATCCTGCAGTCCAGGCCGTGGGAGCTTGCGAGAGCTTGATGTACACGCGCTGCTGGAAGCCACGCGAAACAAAAAGAAAAAGAAACACCAACACTGCTGGCTCCAGTGTGGATAGAAACCTCCCGTGGCGTGCAATAGCCAACGCTAGCGCCCTCCTTGTCGTTGTCTACGCAAAAGAAACAGACATGACACTGTCCGTATGTCGATCAATGTCCGTCTAAACATAGCGCGTTGCTCGAGGACATGCGACAAAGAGACCAAGTTGAAAAACCTGCTTTTGCTAGAGAGAAAGTCGAGTGCTTTATCCGTGGTAGGAGCCAAGAGCGACTTTGATAGGTCTGGTTATCCGGCAGAAGGGGAAAAAGCAAGCAAGCAAATGCCTAAGTGGATGTGAAAACGAGCATAGTGACCTTTGAAAGGTGTCTTGAAAAGTGTTATGAAAAGTGTGAAGACTGTTGACTTTGTAGGAAAGAAATAGTGAATTTTGAAAGAAGAAAGAAGTTCGACTCGCAAAGTCCGGCTTCGGGATACGTGCCTGAGAGGAATGAATGAATGAATGAATGAATGTGCTGCTGAATTGACAGCAATCGTGAGTAACCCGGGCCAAGCTGCAAGTAGTTAGTGGTCAAAGCTGGGGCTTTGCGAAAAAATACAGGTGCCAGTGATAAAAAACGGGAATTCGTGATGCCGGCACGAGAATTGCCTGTGAGCAGAATTTGAAGGGAGCACAAGCTTGAAGCTTGCAACTTTCAACTTGACGTACGTAGGGCGCACGGGCCGCATAGCGCGAGATGGGCCGGAATATTCAGCATCGTCACTTTGCAAAACGCCGCCCAGCCCACCACACAGTACGCCACCATGCCACCAAGATTAAATATCGCCGCATTTACGCGACCAATTGCCTTTAGACCTCGGCCTCAAGTCCAGTGGCCTGCCCGCTCTGCACTTCGGCTGGCGCCCTCGCAATGTCGCCTGTACTCGGATTCAACCAAACCACCGGCCGCCGACCGCTCGAAGCGAGAAGACGCAAAGCCCATTGAGCATGTCTCCGAAGAGGCGGCTGCTATGGCAAAGACCAGGGGCGAGGAGGGTCCGGATCTCAGCCAGGGTACCCCAATTGAAGATGTGAGGCTCAGTGCACAAGGCATGAAGGCATGTATGCTCACAGCAGACTAGGTTGTCAAAGGCGACAAGGCCGCCCAAGGGAACCTACCAAAGGTGATGCAAGACAAGCTCAACTCTCAGAAGCCCAAGACGACACCAAACGGTTCGCGATCATACTCGACCATGATGACCCCAACCAACGGCAACGACGCTTTGGATATGGGTTTAGTGAATGCTCAGAATGCCTCAAACACACCCGCTATACCCGGCCTGAAGTTCGAGATGCCTTCTCTCCCACTGCCAAAAGACGGTCACGTCAAGCATCGCCATGACCCTGTGGTTGAGCAGGTTACCAATCTGCTCATGCGCCATGGCAAGAAGAGTGTTGCGGAGCGGGTAGGTTAGCTTTCTAAGTGAATGCAGAGTGCACACAGCTGACGCAAGACAGAACATGGCATTGATCTTGCAGCACCTTCGCACGTCACCCATTCCCACCATCAACCCGTCGAGGCCGCTGCTTCCCGGCGCGCCCCCGCCATCACATCTCCCTCTGAACCCTGTACTCTACCTCACACTGGCGATTGATTCGGTCGCACCTCTGATGCGCATTCGAAGCCAGAGAGGCGCGGCTGGAGGAGGTGTGGCTCTTCAGATTCCTGTGCCGTTGGGCCAGAGGCAACGGCGCCGCGCTGCCATCCAATGGATCATGGCGGCTGCATCCAAGAGGAGGAACATGGGCAGCGGAAAGAACAGCTTTGCGCAGCGCATTGCTCAGGAGCTTATTGCGGTAGTGCAGGGCACCAGCGGCATCTGGGACAGGCGCAACGCCATCCACAAGCTGGGTGTTGCGGCACGAGCAAACATTGTGCTGCCCCGGAAGAGATAGATGTAGAGACAGAGAGAGAGAGAGAGAGAGAGAGAGAGGTAGCGGGTACAAGACACAAAACGGCGTATTGTAGTAACGCATCAATGTACATTATTTTTCACGAGTGCATCGGGTCGAGACGACTGGGCGAGTATTGCATGATGGATAGTGACGGCACACAAGCGGACATGGGGCAAAAAACGGGTCAGCACAGCCACATGCACCACTTCAGGCGGCCCCGTCTTGTCCCAGGGCGTCTTTCACATGCGCACTATGCGCATAGTCGCCAAAGTGGCTGCGAGCGGAGAGCAGCCGGCGCAACGACGGACGAGGTAGCTCGATGCCCACGTGGTGTCGCATGCGCTCTGCTCTGCCCGGTGCGTCAACTATGGCGGTATTCGCAGTCCCTGCGCGCAGGGCAGGACAGGGCAGGGCAGGGCAGGGCGCGGGCTTGGTGGTGATCTTCGCATGCCAAGCCTTGTCAAACCGCCAGATGCTGAGGGGACGGATGGTCCGATGCCCACTTCCCACCGCCTAGACCACAAGCACCCGCAACCGTCGACTCGCGCGCTGACTGTTGCCCCCCAGAAGCTCTTCTGCCTTCCGCCTGCTGTCCCCGTTCCACATGTCGTCGGCATCCATCAATCTGCTAGGGAACAACCTGTTCTCCGACAGCGGTTAGCTACATAGCATACAGCTCTGTACGACGGATCGGCCCGCCATCGCTTTCAGAAACAGTCTTTGGAATTACTACCCCACCGCTGCCCTCTAGTCCATACCATCACGCGCTCACCCCACACCCAGCGTCCGGCACTGGCTCGTTGCCATCTGTAGCCTGAACATCACAAGGCAGCTAGCCACGCCGATGATGCCATAGTACAAACTCCCAATTGACGCCTCCAATCACCCCAGCTACCCCGCCAACTCGACTGCGACTCTACTGCCATCCTTCTGCGAATATTGCCACCCATCGCTCCAATCCCGGCACGCGACCCTGTGCCGACTACCGCTCACTGACACCACCCCAAAACACTCGCCCGCCCTCTCACAACTACCGCTACCATGGCGTCGCTCGAAGCTGCCATCGACGAGGAGATGAGGGAGGTGGTGAAGCTCCTTGAGGGCAACCAGAGGCCCGGCGGACGGCGCGCAGAGAGCCCGGCCTCGCGCGCCCAAAGCCCCAACCCACTCGCTTCGCCGGTTCGAAGCATGCTAGATGTCGATGCTCCCGCTCAACGCAGGAGCTCGAGTCGTGGAAGTACTGGTATTCCCTTTGCCATGCCTTCATCGCCTCGCCGAGTCAACCCTGAATCTGCGTACAAGTTTGAAATGCTGCCCTCAATCGATGCACATGCCATGCCCAAGAGAGTTTCCCAAGGCGGGAAACTCGACCCTTCTGCAAAACCTCGCGCCATGTCCACCGTCTATGGCCCCTCTGCTGGCTTTTTGGCCTCTTCAGGCTCAAGAGAAAAGCACCAATCTCTAAATGGTCCTCTGGGCCGCTCAAAGTCTGGTTCCCCGGGTCCTCGCAGATCGGCTTCTCCAGCGACGCGCATATTAAGCCCGCCTCCGCCCTCGTCAGCTTCCAACAACAGCCTCGTGACAGATTCGGGCAAGCTCATCGACCCGGACACAGCATACCGGAAACTCTCCGATTCTGCTTTGGCGCGTTCCGAAGGTGGGCTTGCCTCGCTCCCCAACCGCAAAGGCTCAGATCCTATCAAAGGCACATCGACCGCTCCAGGCGGAGGCGTCCGTCTGGCCACAGATGATGATGGCGAAGACAGTGCTGCTGTAGAGAGCAGCGATAATGGCTCCGATAGCTCCGAGTGGGAAGATGGATGGGGCGGCGCCAACAAACGAGAACGCGGCCGACAGAGGTCTAGAAAATCCTCTGGAGGCACCGACAGCATGGGCCGAGAGATCATCACAGCTAAGAGCCTGCTGGCCGCGGCAGAGCAAGAGCGTGAGTAAAACACATGTAGTGATTTTGATTGTTTTCCCAACACTGACTCCTTGGTAGGAAGAGATGTGGCCGTTTCGTACAAAGTACGATCTTTGTTAGAGCCCTCAATCAACATCACAGGTCCAAATGGCGAAAGAATGTCAAGGAGGAATTCATCTGGTGTTGTCCATCCCCACACAAGTTTCGACCAAGGCGGTTCTGGGTTTTCGACACCAGTTCACTCCGATCACGAGGACGAGCTTGCGGAAATCAAATCTGCCCAGCAGCTTTCGTTGAATATATCGCCGATTCAGTCAAGTCCAGAAGCCCATCGCTGTGTCCGACAGATCATTAGGGGAAACTACGTTCAGTTTGCCGAAGACGCTGCCAAAGGACTGAGGAGGCAACGTGTATATCTTGTCTCAACAGATCTTAGCGACGAGGCTGCTTATGCTTTGGAGTGGACAATTGGCACCGTTTTACGAGACGGCGATACTCTTCTAGCCGTCTACGCTGTGGATGAAGAGACTGGCGTCGCAACGACCGATGCCTCTGGTGCGCCCATTAGCCAAGGCACTACCGGACGACAGGAATCAGACCATCTCAAGAGGACGCTGTCTAACCACGACGGTCTGCCCGCAACAAGACCAGGATTCTCAGCCTTGTCAAACTCAATCATGGCCACTGAAGCCAATGTGAGTGCCATGAGTAAAGCTGAGAAAGACAGATATCAGGCTTGTGTGGAAGTGTCTGACCGATGTGTCAAATTATTACGGAAAACCCGTCTTCAAGTACGCGCTGTGGTTGAAGTGTTTCACTGCAAAAGCCCCAAGCATATGATCACTGAAGTAGTGAGTGAAGCCCACAAACTTTCCAAAACGCTGCGTTTTGCTGACAGCCGATGGATAGATTGACTTTTTGGAACCGACTCTTGTGATTCTTGGCTCTCGAGGGCGGAATGCTCTCAAAGGGTAAGCTTTCAGTTCCCCATCTGGATGCATAAGTGCTAACCGCATCAGTGTTTTGCTCGGGTCTTTTAGTAATTATCTGGTGACCAAATCATCCGTCCCTGTCATGGTAGCGCGGAAACGGCTCCGCAAGCACAGCAAGTACAAGCGGCAAAACGTTCGGATGTCCAATGTCATCCAAGGCTCCAATGACCGACTGGCGAATGCGAAGATTGATTAGCCGTTTGTCTAAAGATTTGTCATTGATGCGTTTTGGTCGGTGTTTGTGGACGGCTGGTCGGGCTTGTGAGCCTGAGGATTTGAGTTTTGGTGTTGCGAAACGCAAGCTGTTTGGCCATATAGGCCACACACTGCCGTGGTTGGTAATAGCAGAAGTCTGGAAATATTAATCCAGCCATTGTCGGTATTCCCACTATTTGAGTTTATCGTTTTGTCCACGAATCGATCGCTTTACCGTATGCGGATCCCGATCGTGCATAGAATGCGTTAAGCTTAATTGGAGCCGGAGCTCGGAGCAACTACTCATGGCAAAACACCATTAACTATTGTTATTATTGTTTTTTTTTCAGACTTGACCATCTTGTCGTGTAAGAACAACTTTTTTTTGTCACGATAATTCTGCACGTAGCTCAACAGATTCGGAAATTACCACACCCGCGTGAAATTGCAGTACTACGCAGTTCCTTTTTGCTTTTTTCCTTCTAGAACTTCTAGGGCCTGACAACCAAGCTGCAAGACGCCATTAGACGAGACAAGCCCATGGAGTGGCATGTTTCATATAACGTATTTCCTTTTTTCTTTTTTGATGGCGGCTACTCCTTCCGATGCGTTGCAGACGTCATGCTCTCGCGTTGTCGTTGAGCCAAAGGCCCGTGCCATCTGACAGGATAGCCCGACTATCTGGATCGTTCAAACTCGACTAATCTTCACTACGCTGCACTACGCCTCATACATACTAACTTCTTGTCATGAGCTGGCCAAGCCCTCGTGTTTCCCCGCAAATGCACAATGCGGTAGTCGAAGCGCCTGTGGCGCCAGTGGGCTGACAGAACACGATTATGCACGGCGTCCACTTGTCGCGTGGTCCAAGATGGACCCAATGGTGAGGACATGACTGTGCGTCGGAACGACCTGGCACATGTGGAGGGGTCAAGGGTCTTCGGATACACACGATCAATCCAATGTCAAAAAGGTTCCCTTGCCTTGCCACGAGGCATTATTTTGTGCATCAAACATTACTGCCTTTTGCAACTGCACTTCTACCAGGAAATGTATATTCATATGGCTTTACCGACATCCCCTCAGTGGTTCGCCCGCTTTGGACAGTGCGAATTCATCGACATTGAGGAGGCTGAACTCGACACCTCAAGTCTCCAAGCCAGACTCCTCAAGCCTACTACACGAGATGTCCTTCTCAACCAACACCGATGGGCAACAATACCTTCCGAAGACGACATTGATGCAAACACTCTGTTATCGGACCTCGGTCAACTGGCTCCTTCGGTAGTCAAGGAGTTTATCCCAAAGGAGCATGCCGAGAGTGCATTTCGTTTCCGGCTAATAAACGATATCAACTTCCATGGCGAGGAAGAGGGGTACATTGCTTTGAGCTATTGCAGGAAGCAAGTGGCAGTCACTACGCCAAGAAGAGTCATGACACCAGTCGGCGACCTTCCATTTGGATGGCTTAAGGAGATTGAGCATTTTCCACTGCCGACTACTTCTGCTCTTTTCCAGGCTGTTGTAAGAGAAAGAGACTTGGGCGAAGGCCTATGGTTTGACCAAGTGTGCATTGAACAGGAGGACGAGGCCGAGAGGAATGCAGCCCTCGGAACCATTGATAATGTCTACAAGAACGCAAGAGCCGTGGTGATAGTACTGGATGATATTGTTGTTTCGCCAGACGAGGAACAGTTTCTGCGCTACTACGTCGAGCAATACAACTACTCTCAGGTACCTCTGGACCAGCAACCGAATCTCGGACTGCAACCACCTTTCTTGCAGCAGTATGAGGTGTTGAACATCTTGGTCCAACGCATCCTCTCTTCCGAATGGTTCGACCGCGCATGGTGTGCCCATGAAATGCGAATGGGACGGAGCCATGTCTTTCTCGTTCCTTGCCTACGGCACTACGAAGAGGAGGTTCAAACAGTCATGCGATTTACGGGGGCCTTCTTCACTCATCTGCTGAGCCTTGCAAGAGAATCCAACAACTTCGCGCCAGCCTTCTCAGCAAAGATTCATTCTTTGTTGGAGTTTTTCCAGCGGCAAGATACATTTTCCAAGGGCGACATGTATGCTCTTCGAACACCAGATAGCCAGCACTATCCCGCCTCGACCAAGACATGTTCCATGAAAATGCTTGCAGACACGTTTCGCATGCGAGCAGGAGGGAATCCACGATTGCCGGAGTATCTACGGAGACTGGATGCCAACCGGGACAAGACCGGCATTGCACTGAATGCTTCAGGGTTGCCTCTTGCATTGGCACCCCCGAACCCGTTTTCGAGACCTAATCTTGAAGACGAATGTCTTCGCTCCTTGCTTTTGGTTGGAATTGCAGCACGAGATCCTGTGGCGCTCTGTACTCTAGGCACACCCCTACAGCTTCATGACGGATCTACCTCTTGGCTGTGTCGGCCTACATCCTTGGATGTCAACGCCTCTCATGTGCCTCCCCACTTTCCGCGGCAGACGACCCAGATCATCCAAGCCACTGATGGAAGAGCAGAATATGCACAGCTGGATCTCATCTTCCTCGATCTCCCGCATCGCACTCAGCCCAGTCCTTCTTTCCCAGCCCACGTTTCCCGAGCGCGCATGCTCATCGATCTCTGTGTTCAATACCAGATACCAGGATCGGGACTTTGGGGCTTCTCACAAGCACCCAATCATCCACGCACTCCGGCGTTGCGCAACATCTTTATCCAGACACTTGCTTGTGTTTTCCAATGCGGGCCACAATTCGTGCTAGATGTCCTTTCTAGTATCCAAGAGCCCAATGCGCCGCGCATCGAGCCTTACACTGTCGAAATGCTGCTCAACCCACAACTCATCCTGCAAAACTACATTTTACTTGCCGAAGGCCAAACAGCCATGGCCTCACTTGTTCAATTTCTCTCTATGCTCATCACATCCGGCATCCCATGGCCTTCAGGCGCCTCGGAGCGCACACACGGTCCGCTTATCATATCCGCACCTAATTCCTCAAACACGTACGGTTACACCAGTCCACCGACTCAGGGTAGCAAAGCTATTATCTTTGCGCCCTTTGAGCACTCCAAGACGCTACTCATTGCCGTTCCCAAGGCCGTCCAGAACACTGAATACAGGGGCCTAGCCCGTGGCTGGATCCTGACCAGCATGAACCCCTACACTGGCGGCTTGAAGCCCACAGTGAGCTGGACGCTGCAGTCAAAAGGCGTAATCTTCGGAGATACACATTTTCATTCTAGATTGGCGAATAGCGGAGAGGCGGATGTAAGGAACCACCGCGTATATGGCCCCTCGCGCCGTTGAAAGCGAGTAGGGCACTTTTTTCGGAACTACGATTTTTACTTTTCCAAAAATTCCTTTTTTTTCTTGCTTCAAATCGTTGAATATTACGAATTCTTAATGACACTCCTTCAGTATGGGATAGGTATAATGATCATTATAGATTGATGATTTGTTTTATACTTGTAGATATAGACTTAGATAGAAAAACCTGTATATTACTGTTTCGAATACAATAAACTTTGTACCATCCATATTCTCCAACACAGTCCAGTCATTCCTCTCAGTTTGCCGAGAGACTTTTATTTTTTCTTCCTGCTATCTTGCAAGCCATATTCCTCTTGGCCCGTTTCCGGTATCTACCGTCGATTCTACGTCGATCCTACCTCGGCATCCTCACCACTGATCCTCAAAGCAAGCATCACCCTGATTGATCTGCAGCACCATGTGTGTATCGCCAGGGTCCCTCAAAGTAAACTATATTGATCTCCTCCGGTACATGTGCCCCCCCCCCCCCCCCTCCTACTGACGCAGCTACTATTGAAACGCGTACCTGCCTCGGTCCAGCCCGTTGCCCCCCTCCAAGCCTGAATTAACCACAATCCAGCGATCTGACGTTGTAAGCCCATTCGTGATCCGAGTACCGTATGCCGAGGTAGACCGTTTTTGACTCCATTATACCATACCCGTTTTTGGGGGGGGCATCTTTCCTTTTCCACGTTTTGCACCGTCTCGCCAGCCCAACGTCTCAACCGCTCTCTCTCTTACTCACTCACTCAACACAGACCATCGGGGAATCAAAAAGTAAACAGCCGGATGCAAAAGTCAAGCCCCCCCGTTTTGGATACTGAATTATGTCAAAGCGAATCCGAAACATAGCTTGGACCCTTTTTTCTTTCCTTCTTTGCCCTCAGCCTCAGCCTCAAGCCCGTTGTTTGCTTCTTTTCGGCTTGTTCCATTTCCCCACTGACTATCTGGGTAACGCGGTGGGTATATCACTTTTCTTCTTTTCGTCATCCTGGCGCGGGATTCCAATTATCTAAATCCCACATGTATGTACGTATGTAGTCATACAACGTGGTATGTGCCCTCTTTGTCTCGTATTTTTCCACCTAGGCCGTTGTCTTCCTGCAGAATGTGGGGAGCGAGTATTGGCAGTGAAGGTTGAGTATGACCTCGTATCGGGGGACGGCGGGCGTTGGCCAGCTACTATCAACGGTTTGCTATTTGCCTATTC
This sequence comes from Curvularia verruculosa, assembly GCA_036172615.1. Lineage (NCBI taxonomy): Eukaryota > Fungi > Ascomycota > Dothideomycetes > Pleosporales > Pleosporaceae > Curvularia > Curvularia verruculosa. The sequence goes on along the minus strand of JAWDHC010000001.1, from coordinate 150 downwards.
TTTCCCGGCGGATTACTGCGTCTATCCACGTCCCATCTGCAGAATATTCCCGTCTTCCCATTGCTATTCCCGCATGTACAAAACCTCCCATTTGCATCTCTATCCATCCAATAACCAGAAAAAACCACCACCACCACCACCACCATCACC